>JAHTLZ010000010.1:1034290-1058958 GCA_023846285.1 Phrynocephalus versicolor
TATTATTATTATTATTATTATTATTATTATTATTATTATTATTATTAATGTTTTTGGATATTGTTTTATAAGTTGTTCTTGTAAACCACCCAGAATTCCCGTTTGTGGAAAATTGGACTGCACTATATAAATATATAAATAAATAAATAAATAGTTGGAGCATTCTTTGACGTTGCCCTTCTTTGGGATTTGGATGTTGACTGATCTTTTCCAGTCCTCTGGCCACTGCTGAGCTTTCAAAATTTGATGGCATATTGCGTGTAGCACCTTAATGACATCCTCTTTTAAGATTCTTATTCTTATTCTTATTCTTATTCTTACTCTCATTCTTATTTTATGTTCCTTAAATCCTTATTATTCAGAATTGCTTTATATGTGCGTTAATATGGTTGGGCAAATGTGCTTGATAATACTACTTCTCCATTAGTGTCACTGTTATTTTAATGTAGACCACCCTAGGGTATTGTTGTCCATACCACTGGGAATTCTGTTTATTTACAGAGGCCATAGTGATGCCTGGGCAGTATTTCTTGGTAACATTCTGAAGCCGTATAACTTTTGACAGACCTTTCAGCAGTTTATATGTGTGTCTACTCTAGTTTGGACTGTAGCCCTCCAGTTCCCAGTTGTTCAACTTTTGCAGTTACCTGAACTATTGAGAACTGGAATTGGGGCATCCCACACAATGCCCCAAGAGCATCCTCACAAGAGGTTTGTATTTTAAATTGGTCTCTTTGCAGCTGGTGAATCTTGGGACTAGTAAAAATGTGCATCTGGAATGCTTGGAGTCTGCCTGCCTTTCCTTTAAAAGGTGAAAGATGGAAAAATGTGGCTCTAGTTAAGTTGTTATAATAGTAATAATCATGTGCTGTCAAGTCATTTCTGTCTTATGCTCTGAAAACTTTTCAGAGCTTTCTAGACATAAAGTATTCACAGGCCTTTACTACCCTCTTCTTCTGGGGTGCCCTGGGACTGTGCAGTTTGCCCAAGGCCACACGAGCTGACTCTTCTGGGATTTGAACCCTCAGCCTTTGTCTCCCTCATCCAGATACCTAAATCGCTGAGCTCTCCAGCCCACTAAAATCTCTATTCAAGAATTCTTCAGCCAGGCACTGTGGACATGCTTGGAGGAAAGCATATCCAAGTTGTGTCTGGGGATGAGAGAGCCTTGTTTGTGTGCTGCCTCTGCACATGGGCAACGGTTGTGAAAAGTGAAGATTCTTGTCATGTGTGGAGACTACATACCAGTGAGGCACTGTAATAATTAGGAACGATGGAAAGAGTTGCAGCACCTAGTTCAATAATGCCTTACTAAGGCTTTCAAGTGACAATAAAGTCACTTCTCCTGATCTCTCCCATGTAACCGCTTGGTCTTCCAGATTTCAGACACCTTATTTTCTAAAGTACTTACAGCCAAAGTGATTGTAACTGTGTATCAGATGCCCAAGCTAGGTAGTTGGTCTTCTTCAAAATAATGTACAGTACGACCTCCATATCTGCTGGGGATTGGTTCCAGGCTTCCCATGGATAATGAAAACTGTGGATAAGAGAGAACACCCCAAAATCCACAAAACTGCTGTTTTGTGACAGTAGCTTGCTTCATGGCTTCTGTTTTGCAAGAGTTGCTTGTTTTACGTCTGCAGTTTCAGACAGTAGCTTGCTTTGTGGCTGCTGAATTATTTATTTGATTTTTCCTCTGCCAGCCATGGATAACTGAATCAGTGGATATGGGGGTCTTACTGTATTCTTCTATTCTTAATATATATATAGTCAGTTAAAATAATTCCCTCAAAAAGACCAGCGTCTGTTGGCATTGATCTTCTAAAGGACCAATTTCTGAACAAGTTTGATCCCATACATTTAAAAACTGATTTGCTATCTTGTGCTTAAATGTTTTATTCCTGTGTAGTTGAACTTGTAAAGCTAATGTAGCAAAACATCAGGAATTGGATTTTAGGTACTGTAGTCAGAACGATAATTGAGTTAAACAGAGTGCTGGCACAAAAAGATGAAGGTTAAAAGCAGCGGGAAGGACAGATATCCCTATATATAAGTTTTATTTCCCTATAATCCCCTCCCGCTTCCCACTTATCCTGCTGGGAACATGTCCATAGCTCATGATTACAGGTACTGTATGGGCTTTGGCTTTTAGATCCATGGACTTATCGGAGCTGTTCAATCTGCTTTTTTATTCCCGTTCTTTTGTTCTTCAGCAAGACTGGTGAGGGGCATGGCCTTTCATGTAGTGGCCCCCACGTTTTCTGGAGAAGTGGTTTTCTGTTTTGGTTTGAATGGGCAGGGCTTATTTCCCAATCATCTTATTTTCTTCTGCTGCTGAAGCTTTTTTTTTATGGCCATATGGTTCGTAGTAGGGTGTGTTGGTGTTCTAATTGGCATTGGTTTTTATAAACCATCTTGGCAGGAGAGTACAGCACCAAGAGATAAGCGGAACTTTTGGCAGGCAGCTGCTCTCGTTCATCCTTGGCTCCTTACCTTTGCAGGCTTTTTTGTCTGTCTGCCTGCCTACCTGCCTGCCTGCCTTTCGCAGCAGCTGACTTCCTCTGCTTTGGTGCTCTTTTTGTTCTGAAGAATTAGGAAGGAAGGAGCCACGTGCAAGCTGTGCAGCACTGCTGTGCTAACAAAAGCACCGGAAGAAAGGCATGGAAGGGCAGCTGAGATAGCCCTGCAGTTCTTCCAATTCACTGGTTCCTAGCCTCGGGTACTCAGAAGTTCTTGAGCTGAACTGAGAATCTCCACAGACTTCTTGATCTAAAAGTTTTCAGAAACCTTCACCGCCAGCAATGCTGGCAAAGATTCATGAGCAGCATTCAAATATGGCAGCAGTCTCCTTTTCTGTTCCAACTTCACACACTGTTCACTTGGACTCTTACATTTCTTCTGCATTAGCATGTGGGAAATCTTTGGCCTTGATGCAGCTGTTCTGGGTGGCAGTTCCCATAATTTGTTAGTAGAATATAAAAACATTTCAATCCAGTTTTCTCTCTGTTACTTGTCTGCTCATGAGAGACCCGCAGGGCCAATTATTCATGCATATTTTCTTGGCATGGTGCACTTTTTTCTTAAATATATCAATAAGGGAATGACCACTACTTGACATACTCAGCCTTTTCAGAATTCAGTTTTTTTTTGGGGGGGGGGGGGGTTGATGTCTAATTTTCATACAGATCCCTCAGATTGGTACTGTGGAATTAGCAAATAGTTGATGTCAGTATAGATTTGTAACAATGGTCAATTTTGTTGTGAGTTTTCGGGCTGTTTGGCCATGTTCTGAAAGTTTTTCTTCCTGATGTTTTGGCGGCATCTTCAGAGGGCAAGGAGCTCAGGCAACTAGGAGTTGTCTCTGTGTTCTTGTATACCCTGGAGCACAGAGAGAACTCCTAGTTCCCTGAGCTCCTTGCCCTCTGTAGATACTGGCCGCAGAGTCTGGCAAACGTCAGGTAGAAAAACTTCCAGAACATGGCCAAACAGCCCAAAAAAACTCAGAACAGCTATCAGATCCTGGCCGAGAAAGCCTTTGTGAATACAGCAGTCAATTTTGTTCGTGTTTCTTTCAAAACGTAACATGTTTTTTTAATGTTTTCACAGCAGTCGATTCAGGTTTGCAGAAAGAATCCCGAAATCAGACACCCGCTCCGTCTGCAGCTCCTGCACCATCTTCATCCAAGTACCATCGGGCACGCTCCGGGGGAGCCCGAGATGAACGTTATCGGTCCGGTAAGAGTGTTACAAATGCATCAGAGAATCAGTGGTGTGGTTTATTTGCCTCCCACCCACCCCACCCCTGCATTCTTAATTTGGTGAAAACTGTGCCCATATATTTCTTCATAGGGCCTTTCGGATACTTAGAACATCAGATACCTGTACCTGTAATGATAAAAAGAGAATGCGTTTTCAGAAATTACCTATCTTGAGTCTGGTTAGACTGTCTTGGAGTGAAGCCAGAGGAACATTGTAACTCCAGCTGAAGCTTGGGAGTTCAGTTCCCACTGTGCTTCCTTGAGAGAGGCAGAACTTGATGATCAATAGGGTTCCTTCCAGCTCTGCAGAATTATGTTAAAAATTATGTAAAAAATAAAAATAAAAAGGGGGTTGCTTTCAGGCAGAGATCTTGAGAAAGCCTAACAGTGCTTCTTCATCAATATTCACCAGAATGAATAATATAGCAATTTTGTCCATTTTTAATAAGATATTAAGGGTCGGTATGCCTGCCTAATCAAGGACCTCATACTGTGTCCTCCTATACTTTCTCAGCCAGCTTCTTCTTGCTCTTGGCTTTGCACAGGTGACTTTATGGCCCTGTTCTACCAAGGATAAGGTATGAAAGGACAATAGGATGAGTGATTAATCCATCTGGCTTTCTGGGGAGGATATGATATTTAACATTTTTTTAAAAAGAAGACTTGAGTACTGTGGGGTGATTGCTCTCCTAACCTTTCAGAGGATGTTATGTGTGTAAGAAAAGGAAGGTCTTTCCCCATGTCAGTAAGTATTGCCTGTCATCATTTGTGACCGGAGACCTGGAGTGTTCCTGTTGATGTATATGCTTTAACAGTAGTATTTTAGGCAGGATGGATAGAAAATGACGTTGATTTAAGTCATTATAAAATCAATTTGTATAAAAATCAATTTTTCAATTTAAATTGGTCAAAAATTGGATTTAAAAACCAGTCAATCAATTCTACCCTGATTTTAGATCTAGATTCTTGTAACGTTCCCTGTCATGCCAGCTCATTTGATAATCTGAGCAGCGAGGCCTTATTCCTCCCAGTTCCTGATTATTCCTTCTGATTGTGAGACAATGGCATCCTTAGTAGCTTCCCTTTTTCTAAACAGAAAATCCTTAGTAGCTTCCCTTTTTCTTCCAGTTGAGCCAAATGTTCTGGACATTACATGTGCATCTACTACACAGGCTGCTTCGTAAGGTGGTGGGGGTTGGGGTGGGGAAGAAAACCAAGAGTTTTCCAACACCTTGGCCAGTTTTGAGGTAAATCCAATACAACACACTTGACTAAAACAGTGGAGAGAAACATTGATTTGTGTGTGGAAAGGGCAGGTTGACTAGTTCTCTGTGGCTCGCTGGTATTACAAGACCAATGTTATAAAATGTATTATTCTGGAAAGGCATAATAATGCTAATGCTGCATGTCAGTGTCTGAACTGAAAGAATGCTAAGGTGATCTTGGTTTAAAGGCTACAAGAGCATCTCATTGAGTTCTGTGCTTCAGTAGCAGCTAAGCAACACACTTTCATAGCAAGGAAGGTCCTATTTTCACTAGTTCTTTTTTTCCTCTCAAGGCCTCATGTTTACACATTTTCTGTTTGACTTTTGCTGAAACTATTTTCCACATTCTGTAGCAAGATACTGTATATCTACAGTAAAGCATGTTAAGTATTTCTTAGTTATAATTAGTAGTGACTGCCTGCTAGGCACCTGTGCTCCTTCTCTGACCCCAATAGCAAATGCATCTACAGTGCTCAGGTTCTGAATTCAGCATATGCAAGACCACTTCTTCCTCTCTTATGGTTGGCATATACTTTGCCAAAAAAATGAAATATACACGTTGTCTTGGCTTGATTTCCAGGTTTTAGGTGAGAAAGTGCATTACATGCTCTCTTCCTTTTTCAATCCATTGAGATGTTTTTCTGAAAGCAAACTCTTAGAGAATTCACCATGAGAAACTAGTTATACAGTATCGAGCAGGTCAGATTTAAGTCCAGGGAATCCATGCTCATACTGCTGCAGAATATGAAAACCAATAAATAGTCAGTCTTGGATGTCTGTGAAGATTCTCAGTCATCCAGGTGAGTTTATCTGGAAGTTGAGTCATGGCTACTGGACTTCTTGGACCAATCACTGGATCCTACCCTGTGCTGTATCACATCACTGTAAGGCTGAAACAGCAATGCTGAGTAAGCTGGCCCTTATGTAAATGAAAGTACCGCTCTATTTGCGGGCATCACACATAGGTCACACCTCAAGCATTCTTTCACTTGATCATTAAATGTCTTTGGTTGCAAGACCTCACAGCCTTCTTCTTTTGCTCGTTATCACGTATTACTCCCCAAAGAGAAATCAGCAAGTCTTTCATCTTAGAAACTGATCCTTATTCATAATTCATAATTCATAAGACATTTAAATGACTTTTTTCCCACTGATGTAAGAAACAGTGTGTTCCACTTCCTGTCTATGCTTTAGGTCACCATCTGTAGCCAAAGTCTCCAAGTTTTTCTAGACATTAGATCTTTTCAAACATTTCTGTATTTAATCTTCTTGTAAACAAACTCTCCTAGATTCATCCATGCCCAGACTTCAGCTTCTGATATGAGTTCAGGTGGAAAATAATAGCTTCTATTGCAGTATGCTGCAAAATAATGGCTTACAAATCATGTACTTTTATTGTTGACACTTTGCACCTGTATAGTGAGGGGAAACAGGGGCTGAAGGTATTCAATAATTTCTATAATACTTCAGTTCTTATTGCCTATCAGCAAATTGTGTATGCAGCATATACAGTATGGCAGCTAAGCAATGTATTATAGCAAGAACCACAAAACTCCAGTTACAATGGTCAGGTTCAGGAGGATCCATGCATCTGGTGCTCTTACCATGAAGGGGATGCTGGGTGATATGAGTTAGTGTCCAGATTTGGAGAAGAATTGCATATGTTCTGCTCGACTGGTGCATAAACCTGAAATTGTGGAAGAAGAATTTTATGTTGAGTAATGCATGACTTAGTTGGTTTCCTGAACCAGGGTGGATTCGCTTTAAATTACCAATTAAATTTTTAAAATCAGATTTTTTTTGATTATTTAAATTTAAAAATATGATTTTTATTTAAATGATGATTTAAATCTATTTGATGTTTTTAAAAATCATTGATTTTTATCCACCCTGTCCTGTAATCATCTATCATCCTGTTCTCAAGAAGTTTTAAACAATATCCTTGCGGCATTCTCTTAGCAAACCTCTATCCACAGAGGAAAGATCAGTCATTTGTAATTTAAACATGTAGCTTAAAATGTTATTTAATAATTACTACAGTATTTTATTTTCTCTTATTTGCACTTCGAGACTTCCCATGAGGTCAAAAGGTATGTAGTAACAAAACAGTAAAACCAAGCAGCACATACAAAATAAAACCAACACAGCATACAGTACACTATATACACGAAGACTAGTGTACAGTATTTCAGACTTTGTTCAGTTTGAAAGGATAGGTCTTTAAATCACCAGCCAGTTTGGATCCACCACAAATGGAGCCCACTTTAGAACTTCCAAGTGTTTTCTCATCTTTCTGGGTAGGATGACCTTCTGCCACCCATATGTTTGCTCCTCATGTTCTCTAAAAAAAGAAAGTCATCGCTGAACTGTATGACTCATGTTGCGTTGGTTTTGTTTGTAGCACTCGGTGATTGTGCTTCTCCAGATGAATCATCTTCAGTAGGTGGCACAATTGTGTGAAAATGTGTTATTTTTTGTCTGACCTGCCACAGGCCAATCTCCCTGGGTCCCTGTCAGCTTCCTGAAATGGGCCTCCGAAAGTACAGTGCTCAGACTTGTGCAAGGGACAGCTCTTAAATGCACAAAGCTGTTCTTGGCCTTTGGCATCAGTGGAACAGTTGCATTCAAAAATGCTCATCACACCTCCTTTCAATCTCTTCTAAAAAGAAGAGAAACAAGGTTACGCCTAGTGATTAGTACAGATGACAACTCAAGGCTTATGGCTCATGTGATTCATCAACCACACTTGCTTCTTGTTTTTGTATGTATTGTTGTCCTTTCTTCTCCACTGCCGGCAACAAAATGGTTTCCTTCCCCCTTATTGGTGGGTTTCTTATGGTGGGAACAAGTAGCCTTCCTAGATTATGTTGGTCTATATTTCCCATAATCTTCATCATCCGTTGCCTATGCTGTTTAAGGCCAAGAGGGATGGGAGCTGAAGTCCAACATTATCTGCATATAAATAAGGGAGGGGTTAGCAGAGTTTTAAGGGCACTTTCCCTGCAGAGGTACTTCCATATGATTTAATTGTGGTGCCATAATGCCATAATGAGTGGAATCTTGCTTTCTGATTCCATTTATAGTTTGCTACTTATTCACTTACATATGCTGTGAATAAAAATGCCTGTGGGTGGATCATTCTGTAAAACGGAATTTCTTAAACCTTGACATGGCTCAGTCAGTTTTGTGGGGAATTTTGATTTGTAAGACAGTTAGAACCTGATGCAGGATGTTTGAACTGTGCACATTTGGCTTTAATTTGCTTCTTTGCTCATTCTATGTTTACAATAAATAGACATGTGTGAAAGGACCACACAGATCGTCTCTGGGTATCCACCAGTAGTTAATTTGCAACTGGAAAATTTCCTAGTCATTATTATTTATTATTTATTTATTTATTTATTACGCTTGTATACCGCCCCATTCCCACAAGGGGACTCTGGGCGGTTCACAACATACGAATAAAACAGATAAAAAATCAATAACAAGAACAATAACAATAACAAAGAGTGAGGTCCAAGAACAGTAAGGCGGGCAAAAAAAAACAAAAAAAAAAAAAAAAAAAAAAACACTAAACTGTAAACACAGGTCCCTAAGCATCGCCGTAGGCTTCACGAAAAAGAAAGGTCTTCAAATTCTTCTTAAAAGCCGCCAGCGATGGAGCCCGCCGTAGTTCACTGGGAAGATGGTTCCAAATGGAAGGAGCCACCACCGAGAAGGCCCGCCCGCGAGTGCTCGCTCTACGGGCCTCCCTCGGGGTGACTGTCCGCAGTGAAAGAGCCACCGAGGAACGGGTGGGTCGGGCCGGATCTAATTGCCGGGTGAGACGCTCCGTCAAATAAGATGGGGCCAAGCCATGGAGGGTTTTGTAAATCAAAACCAACACCTTGAACCTTATTCGGGAGGCAACGGGCAACCAGTGTAGGCGGACCAGGATAGGGGTGGCGCGGTCATAACGGCGCGCACCAACCACCAGCCTGGCCGCCGTATTCTGGACCCGCTGCAGTCGCCGAACAAGGTTCAAGGGGAGCCCCATGTAGAGAGCGTTGCAATAATCCAGCCTCGACATGACCAGCGCCTGTACCACAGTCCTCAGGGAACTCTCATCGAGGTACGGGCGAATCTGGGCGATAAGCCTTAGATGGTAAAAGGCCGACCTGACCACGGCTGACACCTGGGGTTCCAGGGTCAGGTCCGGGTCTAGGACGACGCCCAGATTCCTCACTCTTTGCGCCAGCTGGGGGGCGGACCCACCCAAGCTGGGAAGAGGGCCACAGTACCCCTCCGAAGAGCCCCCGAAGAACATAACCTCGGTCTTGCCTGGGTTGAGCCGGAGCCTGTGTGTCCTGGTCCAGTCCAGTACCGCGGCCAGACAGCGATCAAGGGTCCGGACGGCCTCCACTGCACAGGTGGAAAAGGAGAGATAGAGCTGCGTGTCATCAGCGTACTGATGACAGCAGACTCCATAACTCCGGATGATCTCAGCCAGCGGCTTCATATAGATGTTAAAGAGCATTGGGGAGAGCGACGACCCCTGCGGCACCCCACAAGGGAGTGTCCAGGGAGCCGACAACTCACCCCCCAAGCTCACGCGCTGGGTGCGACCCTCAAGGAAGGACCGGAACCAGGCCAAGGCCTGGCCCCCAATCCCAACCTCCGAGAGCCGTTCCAGCAGGATACCGTGGTCGACGGTATCAAAAGCCGCTGACAGGTCGAGAAGGACCAACAGGGTAGAGCAACCCCTGTCAGCCCTCCTCAACAGATGGACGGGCCCGGCTCCCCGCGGGGCGGGGTGGCTACTGCAATAGAGAAAGTCAGTAGATAATGATCTGACCATGGTTACTGCAATAGAGAAAGTCAGTAGATAATGATCTGACCATGTCATTAATGGTCTGGATACAACATGGATACTCTCTCTCTCTCTCTCTCTCTTTCTCTCTCTCTCAGCGATTTTCCAGAATGGAACCATGTAGCCATGAATACTGCTCTGTATTAATTCCAGAGGTTCTCCCATTTCTCCAGAGTGGCTTTTCTGGTATTGGGGTGAGGGAGGGTAGGAACCCATACAAATCCTCCCTCCACTGAGTTTGATCCTTTAATAGGTCTATGGATCATCAAAATCCACTGAGATTGAAATGTTTCTGTGGGCATTCCCCCCCCCTCTAAAGACGTTCCACCCGACATTACTAGTTGACAAACCTCTCCGGTCCTAATGATATTCCACATCATTTCTCTAAAGGCTAGGAAGTCTTCTCCAAGTGTCTCTATGTATGTGTTTTAATGGAAGGCCAGGCCTTTGTCAGTTCTGCAGCATTTGCACGTATGCCCAGTGCCATCTTGTTTAACCTTGCTGAGTGGCTCTGAGCCCAGGATTTTTGAAATATGGTTATGGAAAGATAAATTATCTCAGGGCTTGTGATAATGACTGCCTCTTCTACTTTGCAGAATTCTGATGTGCTTTGTGATTATTATTATTTTTGTCACATTTTCCAGACATTCACACGGAAGCAGTCCAAGCAGCCTTGGCCAAACACAAGGAGCAGAAGATGGCTCTGCCCATGCCAACCAAAAGACGGTCCACATTTGTACAGTCTCCAGCTGATGCCTGCACCCCTCCAGGTTAGAAATCGACCAGTGTTTGCTTGTTTTCACTAATTCAACTGCCCGCTCCTCTGCCATTGTTGTTGTGGGGAAGAGGGTTTGCTTTCAAAATTAAGATGTCTAAAATCATCATCTGCCCAAACACAAGGAGTGTTTTGTGCAATAGAAATGAAAAGTTGGTCAATTCCCATGAATCTCTGGAACAAAAACTTGAACAATGGGCACTGCTGTTATTATTTTGATCTGTGATTTACTTCCAAAGTTATAAAAAGTTGCTTTTGGGAACAAAACTGAAACATCTGGGATTTAAAGTTAACATCTTCAGTACTGAGCTTGCTTTCAAAATCAGGGCAAAGTTCTAGCAAAGGCAAACAAAGAAAAGGGGAATCCCCAGAGTTGATTGTTCTATCTGCTGTTGTTGTCAGGTTATGTTGAGTTAATTGGTGGGATATTCTGGGGCACACATGTACTTTGACATCCATATTTTGAAAATCAACCATGACTACTAATCATATGGGTGGTTTATAGAAGGAATCTGGGATCTTCTCTGGGTGTTGAGATTGGCAGTAGGTGAAGCCAGTCAGATAATTGCTACAGATCTGGTGGTTTTGTTGTCAAATTTGGGATATCTGTTTTCAGCCTGCAGCAGTGGTGAAGTGAAGGGCTGTGTAAAACCAGTTATATAATCTTGCTGTGCTTGAAATAAAGCTAGCAATACACAATGTCTGTGGAGGTTCTGTTATCTAGGTGAGGTTAGCTGGGAGTTGAGTCATGACAACTGGACTTCTTTTCTTGTGGGATTGAAACATTTCATCCAAGTAGCTTCCTCAGTCTGGGAAAATTTGGTGGGAGGGTTCCAATTTAAGGTGGAAACCAAGGTGAACTATACATTGGTAGCACCCCACCAACTTTTATCAGACTGAGGAAGCTACTTGAGTTTGCCTCTCATATGACTGTAATGCCAAGTTGAAACTTACATCAGTGAAGCTGTCCTTTTTGTTATAATGCCTGTTGCTTTATAAGGTTCACAGATATCCATTCCTATTCAGTTAACAGCAAAATAAGACAAAACCTAAACAAGATGGAAGGCTGTCTGCAGTACTGTGAACATACGTCTTCAAACTGGCCTTCATGGTATCAGTGATCATTCCCCTTCTTACAGGCTTACAGTACAAGAATGAGTATCATGTTCAGCATAATAATCTGTACTAATGTGCAGGGATTTGGGAATGCTTGTTTCTGTCAGTGTTCTGGGCATTTGATTAAATCAAATTTGGGGTTCATAGTGTCAGTCGCCTGTGAACTCTATCAATGGTGACAGCCAGCAGCCCCACAAGAAGGTCCCTTTGTTTCTTTGATCAGTTTTGACAGCACTAGTCAATTATCCAGAGTAGAATAGCTGATTAATGGTGTTCAAAGTGGTGGGGGCACAACTGGTTGCCATATGAGCTATGTTTTTTTAAAGTAAAAACTGCATCTGGGCAACGGTACATCTGCATTTTCAAAAAATGAAACCACATATAATCTTTTTAGTTGACCTTTGTATTAGTTTACTAGATTTTCTTTTGATCCTAAACTTCTTCATACTTCTATTAGGATTTTGCAACAGCTTTCCTCAAGAGGTGTGGCTACAGAAAGCAAAAGCAAAGTATGCTGCTTATAAACTACCCCATAGTGCTTAAAGCAGTCTCTGGGCAGTTTATAATTTAATTATGCAGGCTACACATTGCCTCCTGCAAAGTGTTTGGTATTCATTTTACTAACCTTGGAAGGATAGAAGGCTGAGTCAGCCATGAGCTGGCTACCTAGGACTGTCTGCAGTACAGCAGTTCAACCACTGTGCCACAAGGCTCCTAAGAATATAGGTTTAAATTAGGCTTATAGATAATCAATTATGGGTGATTCCCTTTTGCACCAAAAAGTACAAATTCCCTATTTAATAATGAAGTTCGCTTTTCTAGCTCTGACCAGAATATATTTAAGTTAAATGTACAGTAGGACCCTATATGGATGGGTTCACTACCCATGGTTTGCCGCATCCCTATATAAAACATACAAGGGCACCACTTCCTAGCCTTTGTTCTGCCCCCTTGTATGTTGTATATAAAGTTATCTCTTATCTGCCATTTCTGTCATCCATTGTAGATTATGAAGTCGATCTCATGCACATGGGGTTCTTACTGGATTCAGTGCAGAATGTCTGTGTGGCAGTATTTTTGTTTAACTATTATACAAAACTTGATTATAACGCTGCTAGTTAGCATCAAGCATCTGATTTTATAAATGTGGAAGCCAATGTTGCCACTCTAAATAAATAGCTATTCGTTATCCAGCAAGTAAGTTTGCATCGTGGACACCAGTGCTGTGTCTGTATATCCAAATGCAGAAAAGACAGGAATATAAAGCACATCAGATAAGAATTATTATTTATTTGATAATAAAAAGAGATCATTTATATTCATTTTCATGTGTTAGAGATGACTTAGATTTCCAGGGTTTCCAGATACACACATTCAATGTTTAAATAATACTGTATTTTCCATGTATAAGACCCCCCCCCCAAATGCATAAGATGCCTGTTTGGAGAGACAAGCTATGGACAATTTCACAACCAGGTGGTTCTCTCCTTTGCTTACTTCCATGTATAAGACTCCCCTCAATTTTTAGTCCGATGATTTTAGACAAAAATATAGTCTTATGTATACATGGAAATATACAGTGTGTATAAACACACCCACACACAGAGCGAGAGCGAGAGAGAGGCATTTTATGGTATGCCCAAAGCAGGCCCATATGGATAAATTGTGGAACTCTCCTAAGGTGATAAAGCACTTGGTCCTTCTGCTGCTATTCATTGTTCTGGTTTCATGCCTACAGTGGTAGATGCCCCCCTGCCCTGTGAATTCAGAATGAACAAGTTTCCCATTTTGGTTTTGTGAAACTGATATCCATAATTAAACCTGTCATGTCTTTGGGAGGATGGTGTGTTCATGTACATGTTCAGTGTCTTTAAAAAAAAGGTTGCCGGGATGGGGGAGAAAGCACTAGCCTAGCGGGAGTAGTTAATGAACCTTAATGTTGTCTCTTTCTTCAGATCAAATGCAGGAGACTGCACTCATTGAGGAGATGGAGGTTTACAGCATTTAGCACAGTTTGAGGGCTCCCAAGTTCCTTGTGCATGACCTAATTGTATAGACATTCAGATTCTTTCAGAGGGTTGAATTAATGTCATCTCGTTTCTCTGTGTGAGACTGAATTCATTCCGTAATGTCACGAGGTTGTATTACTTCAGTGTCTCCATTTGTAGAGGTCCTTTTTGTGCTCAGATGTTAGTCAGTCATGTGGACTGGCACATCAGTCAACAGCCACATGTACAGAAAGGAATCAAATCCAGAGGATTCTCCCCCGTTCACCCCTCCCATCATCCTCCACCAATGTGTGTGTTTGTATAGTCAAGCCTATGTTTCCCTTTAGACTGCACAGTGTGCATTAAAAATACGGACAGTAGTAATCTTCATACACCTAACTGGTATGCATAGCTTTGGAAGTGAAGAGATGTGTTCCAGGTTGGAAGAGCAGAAAGCTGGAGACTCTTCACTTGGTTGAGATCATGTCATAATTGTCTACATAAGAAGGGACTTAAGGATGTTTCAGACGTGTGGTCTCTTCACTCTCCTCAGGTCTTCTTTCCAATACGTGGAAAGGATAATCTTTTGATTTTAAGCTAACCATTGTTCCCTTTTATGTTGGAACAGGAGGGGAACGTTGTTTGATTCAGCATTGCCAAGAGGGAACAGGCCAGTATCAAACTACAGTTTCAGATCCTGGTTTCGTTCCTCCAGTTGCTCATTAATGAAACAACAAACCTCCAGTTTCACGTGTTAAAGAGAACATAATTGATTTAAATTTTAACATACTGGTTTTCTTTTGCCTCAAGAAGAAGGAAATAGGCCCATTGTTGAGGCTTGGTGCTATTCATTCCCATCACTTCCAAATACAGTATGTCTAATCTAAGATGCGGAGAAGCACTTCTCTTTTTGCCCTAATTAGCTCATTTTGTAAGACCAAGGTAAATGTTCATGTGTTTGTTCCTCATATGGCCATGCCGAGCCATACGAGGAAAGACTGGAAGATCTGGGCTTGTTTGCCCTTGAGAAAAGAAAACTGAGGGGGTGATATAATGGCACTCTTCAAATACTTAAAAGTTCGTTGTCTAGAGGGGGGAGAGGATCTGTTCTCATTCATGCCAGAGTGCAGGGCGTGTAAGAGTGGCTTCAAGACAGATATTGGTTTACTATCAGGACAAACTTCCTAACTGTTAGAGCAGTACAACAACGGAACCAACTCCCTCAGGAGGTGGTGAGTGCTCTAATACTGGAGGCATTCAGAAGGAAATTAAGACAATTATCTATCAGATATCCTTTGATTTGGATTCCTGCGCTGAGCCATGGGTTGGACTTGATGGCCTTAGGGGGTCCCTTTCCAACTCATTTATCCTGTGATTCTTACCTAGATGTCCTATAGCTGTAAATTCCAAAATAAGTTTTAACTTAACACTTTGTTTTCTCTACAGTGGTGGGAATCTTAAGGTGATAATGCAACAAGCCCCTATGTTTTGACTGTTTTGGAACCTATTAAAATCAAATGAAACACAGGATAGGTTTAGTGAGTCAAGTATTTTCCTAACAGTTTTTTTAATACGGTCCTGTCTAGTTTGGCAGCAGTTTTTTAAAGCCGTTGCAATTTTATGTCCAGCAGTATATTATCATCTGCCAGGCCTCTGTTCCCTTGTGCAGCATTGACTGCTTCAAGTTTTAATTATTTATATGGCCTCTTTTTTTAGTAGCTGGGTTATATAATCCTGCAGAAGATGCATACGGAATTAACTTTGCAAAGGCTTTTACCAGCTTCGAAGCTTAAACGCGATCACTTTGCTTTTACGTAGGCAAAATGTCAAGCATTTATTTTTGAAGGCTGCATTAATTGTGATGTTCCATTTAAGCAAAGTCACACACACACACACACACACCGCTGCCAATTTCTTTACTGTGAATGCTGGGTTGCACAAATCCGACTGGAAAATATCTATTGGTTGCCATCAAGATGTCAAATGAGAGCACAAAGCCCTTGTGTGTGTGTCTCTTACCAGCCCTTGATTTTGTGAGCAGACAGTATTTTTGAACATGCTGGGAAACGAATGATTTCCTAAGAATAAGAGTATGTTAAATACATGAAATTCTTAGTGAAACCAGGGAAGGATCCTGCTGGTTGCAGCAGCTGCTGTATTTTATTGTCACTTCCACTTGGAATCAACTAGATTCCTATTCTAATTTGGTTTATCAGGGCATCTGTTTACCATCAGGGCTCAGGCTAAGAGGCATTGCTGGAATGTCTTGATTTATTATCTCAAGAGGCTTGCCATCTCAGCGATTACAGTGGACTAGAACTTTGGAAATGGGGCTTCAAGTACTGAGGCAACTGTCATGACCCCTGGGTGATCTTGCCCCCACCATTCCTTATCTCTCAGGTGGATGGGCTTCACAGTGACCTCTTGAGACTAAAAACAGGTTCACCTGAACACCTTGGAAGGAAGCGCTCTGTGCAGCTTGGATGACAGTGTGTCCCCCCAGTTTCTGGCCTTAAGATCCACTGAGCCAGCTCTGCTTCGGATGCCTTGGTCATTTCCAGTGACAGAAGGAGTGGTTGTGAATTGCCTGCTGTCACCCTCTCTCTGGAGAACTCTCTGAGGGACATGTGGTGTCTTTAGAAATTGCCAGGGAGACTTCAGGGAGGTGTTGGCGCTGATAGGCTTGCTGGTTGATCTTGTTTTTATATTTGCTGATTTTTTCCCTGCTGCTTTGCCTGTGTTTAATCCCCTTTACTGTATTTGAATCTGATCCTCTAATTGTCATTATTAGTGACAAAGAGAGCCTTTAGACAGAAGTAGGCAACTTGAGGGGTTTTCAGGGCCATCTTCCCCCCCCCCTAACCTGGCCACAGGGCTAGGTTGGGCCTTGAAATAAACATTTTAAAAGATTTCTTTGTTTTAAAGTATATAAACAGGAAGTAGAGAGATGAGTACTCCTGGATTTTTTAAATTCTGGTTGGGTGGGAGGTCTTTGTGGCTGGGGTAATAAAAACCCTGCCACTCTTAGTGATGTACGAGATAATAAATAAGGATATTGTAGCAAAAGGATGGTAGCCTTTTCTGTAAATTGATTGTGCAGATCAGATATCCTGTTTCTCTCTCCCCCCCCAAAAAAAATCAGGAAATAAAAAATTAGGGGAAAAATCATTATTCTCTTTGTATTGCCATCTCCTGCTTCCCTCCCCATTACAGCACACCCCATTTGTTTATTACATGCAGTCTGTCAGAAATTCCACATCTTCTTGTTGATGCCGACTGCCTGATCTGAGAAGAACAGTGAATATTTGCCTCACTTCAGACAAGATGATTGATTATCACATCTCTTGAATGTATAGCTAGTCTTCAAAGACTTACTGGAGGCACCTTTCGATTTGGGACATGTCCCCGCCCCAGCTGCTAAAGTACCCTTCCCATAAAGCAAAATTGTCACGGCAGAGAGTAGGTCAAAACCGGCTCTCTCTGGTTGGCAGCCTAATATTTTCCTTATTGATTATGTCCATGAGGGAAGCTGTGAATGCCATAAGGAAAGGCACGTTCAGTTCTTCTAACACTTGGTCTTAAACCACTTTAAAACAAGTGTACAGGAAAACTAAATGTAATTAAAATGATTGGATTAATTGAAGTGTGCAAGAAAGCAGATACTATTGACACTGGTGGCATTGAGGAAATCTTGCCTCTCTTTTATCTTTGTAGTTTCAGGTTTGAAGCTCATTATATTTGTATTAAATTTCAGCCCACCTCAGTATTCCTTTAAAGGTGCTACATTCATATTAATCTCACCTCAAAGTACTTTAATCACACAGAACTCCTTTGTACAATGAGAGCTATACGTTATTAACAAATAATGTCATAATCCCTATTTGTGTGCCTTTTGTGCCTCACTTCATTTGGAGTTTGACAAATAGATGAATTGGTTATTTCCTAACCAACTGTGCCCTCATGGGGAACATGTCATTTCTAGAACACTCCAGTGTCAAAAGGCTAAGTGTGTCGTGTTTACATGCAAGCATACACTACACATATACACAGAAATATGAATGGAAAGCCCCAGTGTCACTTTATGGATAGCTGACACAAGTCAGATCTTTGTTTAGAACAATTTAGAAGGATGCTGATTTCTTCAGGATGGTGGTGGTGAGGAAAGAGTGACAACCAACTTACACACACACACACACACACACACACACACACACACACACACAGGTGTTATTGAAAATGTTCTTTTTATCCATGTCTTCCTGGTAATTAATAATTGTACAACATGGAGACTTTGCTAGACTATCTCTTCCCAAAACGTTCTTCCAAGATGGGCTGATTCTAATGTTTTCCATTTCAGAATTGCTGCTGGTTGGGGAGGGGCGGGGGGATACTGCAGCCAGGTTCCATAGCATGCAAAGAGCAGGGTTGTGACCCATCTACGGGATGGATGGGAGTGGGTTTCAGCTCTTCTTTCCCGCTTTCTTTCCATTTTTGGAACGCACTCTGCCTTGGGTGGTTCGGAGCCTTTGCCAGTGTTTCCTCAGTTGCAAAGAGAGCATGTTAAGTGCGGTGTGCTTCCCTTTTCTGATCCCACACAGACACGTCTTCCGCGTCCGAAGATGAAGGGTCGCTCAGGCGCCAGGCTGCTCTATCTGCTGCATTGCATCAGAGCTTACAGAATGCTGAGTCATGGATCAACCGATCTATTCAGGGGTCATCCACATCCTCATCAGCATCTTCTACACTGTCCCATGGAGAAGGCAAAGGGACCAGTGGGTCACTGGCTGATGTATTTGCCAGTACTCGAATAGGTAGGAGTTGGGTCTGTGGGCAGCAAAACTTAAGTGCTGCAAGTCGTCGTCTTCTCTTCTTCTCTCTCTCGCCTTTTTTGTAACAATTTGGAAATCTTCCAACACCCGAAGGTTACCTTTATTGGGCAGAGTTGGCTCACTGTAAATAGAGAGTTACCGGGGTGGAGGGGGTGGGAGGGGCGTGAGCGTGGCCCCAGGAACCTGGAGGCACCAAGAGGAGAAAGAGAGCCTGTTTAGAAAGGGGTGGAGAGGGAATAAAAAGACTCCCCAATATAAAATAATTCTTTTGGAAAATGTGCTCAGCAGCCTGGCACTTTTCCTGATGCCCATTTCTATTGCTTACACTTGTACCTCCTCCTTGCAATAGATGTACTCCCAGCGTGGAATAAAGCCTCTGTAGCCTCACACATTATTTTGTGTCGCAGATGTCTCTCCCTCGACCAGCCAGAAGGATTGCCCAGGTGCTTTTACATTGCCTTCCCAGCAAGAACTGTAATGAGCTCTTGCCGTATCCTACTTAATGGCGTGCCTAGCAGGCTTTCTTCTTTTTTTGGGGAAAAGGAAGAAATAACCTCAATGTCTGGTTAGCTGGAAGAGATTTCACTCTTCATCGAGTGGATGTAAAGAAGCACATTGCTTTCCTTCAACAAACCCTAACGAGTAGACCAAGGATTAATCCCCTCCCAGCACAGTAACATATTATGGCCTTAATTCGATTGCTATTCCCAGCTAGAATGCACCCATCGAATTATTGGCATTATATATAATGTTCATCTCCAATGCAGCAACACGTACATTATATTTGGTCTAGATCAGTGGTGGCGAACCTTCGGCACTCCAGATGTTTTGGACTGCAACTCCCAGAATTCTAAGCCTGTATTGCCAATGACAAAGGACTGTGGGAGTGCGGTCCAAAACATCTGGAGTGCCGAAGGTTCGCCACCACAGGTCTAGATGGTCCTAGCAATTTGGATGTATAATTTTTGAAGACCTGAAGGATCTGCTCAGCTTAGTGGTACACATTGGGTCGTGAATTTAACGATCTGGATACCCCTTGCTCATTTTGTTTTGATGCTCCCTGCTGCTGGTGCTGCTGTATGACATTTTCGCAAGGTTTGTTTGGCTCCATTGTGTGTGTTCTCTTGTTTAATGTGTTCCAAAGGATACTGCTGCATCCCTGGGGAATGTCTCTGTGTGCACTCTCTCTCTCTGCTTTGGCTTAATTGGTTTCAGGCAAGCCGTGTGTTAGACATTTGGTGTCTCTTAATTGCTTCTTTTTCTTTCTTTTAACCTGTATGTTGCTGGTGTCTTCGTCTCTTCCTGGGATGCAACTCATCTTCTAAAATGGAAAACTTGGGGAGATATTCCTGTTTAAAATCCCATCACCACAACAAATGCCTTCTTCAAAAAAGAGATTTTTATTAACTAGAAAAAAGGGGGGAAATATGTTCTCAAATTGGAATTGCTTCCTATTCAGTAATGGAATAATTAATGTCAAATTGGGGCAATAAAATGCATCTCTTTCTTACAATAAAACCTTGAGAATATTAAGCATGATTAAATCAAGGGTGAAATTCAATACAGCAATACCTGGGTTAATGAGCATAATCTGTTCTGGAAACATGCTTGTAAACCAAAACACTCTTATATCAAAGCAAATTTCCCCATAAGAAATCATGGAAATTCAGATTATTTGTTCTGGGGGCCCATAAACCACATACTGTGCACACAAAATGCCAAAACTCACAAAAGAAGTTGGCTGGAAGTCCACATACACATCATGATTTAGGTACCTGGCTGTGCAATCTGCCAAATTTGGGATTAACAACTCGATTTTACTCTTGCGTTTTTAATGTGACAATAATGAAGTGCAATTTGTAGCCATATACACCCTTAACTAGCTGACCCATGATTAAAAATGGTTTGAAAAATAAGAAAGGATATTGAAAATAACTTAAATAAAAATATAAATACTGTCTAAAGAAAAATAAAGCAAACCCGTAACCTACATTCTCCTTTGAAAATCTTCATGGCTGGTGCAAGGGAGACCATCCTTCCTCTCTCCTCCCTCTGCTTTTGAGGCTTGCCTGAGATGGAACATTCTAGGCACTCACCGACAATCCAGAAGGGGGGAGAGAGAGCCACTATTGGCTCACCTGTAATCATGTGATCTGCTCCAGTGCTTGTATATCAAGACATTGCTTGTTGATTGAGGCAAATTTTAGAAGAAAATTTTGCTTGTCTTGCAAAACACTCTTAAACTAAGGTATTACTGTACAGAGACAGATGTACTGATCGCTATAGGGTTCCCTCTAAAATGTTAGGGAATTACCACATTTTTTAAACATAGCAATGGGTAGACGGTCCAGAGTAGATCTATATTTTATTTGTCTAAAATTGATATGCACACAGTAAATAGGCAGTTCAGTGAATAGAAGGCCTTTAATCAACCATATAGTTAGTAGGTTGTCATCGTTTAATACCAAGATTTTAATTAGGTTTGATGCAGGGCAGTTCTGATATCTATGGATTTTCCGTGGATCTTATGGATCTTTTCATGGACCAGGTGTGGTGCCCATGTGAAAAAAGGTCTGCTTGTGCTACTTTCAGATGTAATAAAGTAGTCACACACTGTCAGTTCCTGTGTTTCACTATTCCATGGGAAACCACTAAGGGTGAACTAAGTGGGATGCGGTAGGAAGAGTAGCAACAGACACAGTCTAGGGAGGGGGCCATTGTACCCAAACGAGGGTGCCCCAAAGAACAGAAACTCAGTCTTCTCTGGGTTCAGCTTGAGCCAGTTGGTCCTGGTCCATTCCAGGACCGCCTCCAGGCACAGGTCGAGGGAGCGTACCGCCTCCTCTGCAGAAGAAGAAAAGGAGAGATAGAGTAGTGTGTCATCAGTGTATTGATGGCAGCAAACTCCAAATCTCCTGATGATCTCTGCCAGCGGCCTCATATAAACATTGAACAGCATGGGTGAGATTGCCAACCCCTGGGGCACCCCACAAAGGAGTGTCCAAGGAGCTGACATATCATCACCCAGCTAAACCCGCTGAGACCGGCTGCCAAGGAAGGAACGGAGCCAGCACAGAGCGAGGCCCCCAATTCCAGCCTCAGCAAGCCAGGCCAGCAGGTTACTGTGGTTGACGGCATCAAAGGCCGCTGACAGATCAAGGAGGACCAGCAGGGAGGAACACCCCCTGTTGGCCTCCCTGAGGAGGTCATCCTGCAGAGCGACCAGGGCAGTCTCGGTCCCCCGAAGCGGCCTGAACCTGGACTGGAAGGGATCCAGGATACGATTTTCCTCCAGGTACTACTGAAGCCAGATGACGGCCATCCTCTCAACAACCTTGCCCAGGAAGGGAACAATGGCAATCGGACGGTAGCTGGATAACTTGTCTGATGCCATGCCAGGCTTTTTCAATGTGGGCTTCACCACGGTCTCCTTCAAACGGGAAGGAAAAATTCCTTCCCTGAAGGAGTGCGTGGCAATGGCCGAAACCCACTCCGGCATGTTCCCTCCAGCGGATTTAACAAGCCAAGCTGGGCAAGGGTCAAAACGGTTAGCCGCCGGCCGGCAGTAAGCCATAACCCTGGAGGCCTCCGCTGGGAACACCGGCCCAAACTCAACCAGGCGAGGAGACCGAGGAGGTGAGGCCCCAGGGACATCAGAGGATGAACTAGTGCAGCTGGAGGGCAGATCGGAACGGATGGCCTCAATTTTTGATCTAAAATAGGCTGCAAATTGCTCACTAGTGAACTCACTAGGAGGAGGCCCCAGTTGACCAGGATTGGAGAGGTCTCGAACCACCCGGAACAACTCTGCCTGGCGGTTCGAGGCCTCACCAGTTCTCAGAGAGACATGAGCTGGTCAGCTGCTTAAGTGCAGCCCTACTCAGTTCTGTCCGATCTGCCCTCCAAATGTCCTCAAGCCTCCTGCGTTCTTTTTTCATCGCCCGCAACTCAGCCGTGTACCACGGGCGAGAAACGGGCTCCACAGCGCAGGAAGCGCTTCGGGGCAATTCGGTCTACAGCGCCGGTGGCACCCTCATACCACTATCCACCAGGGCTTCAACCGGATCGTCTGCCAGACCGCCAGAAAGCTCCCCGAAGTCCTCCATGAACCTTGCAGGGTCCAGGAGTCTATGGGGGTGGCCCCAGATGAAGGGCCAAAGCTCCCTGCGAGGCGGGGCAGAGATCGACATGGAAAATTTTAGCAGATGGTGATCTGACCATGACACGGGTAGGGGTGAAATACCCCCAATCCTCAGACAAGAATCTGACAACGTGGAGGTAAAAACCAGGTCCAGGGTATGGCCTGCTCTATGGGTGGGGCAATCAACATGCTGAGATAGATTCATGGAAGTCATGGATTCCATGAATTCCAGAGCCGCACCAGAGAGTTCCCCCTCGGCATGCATGTTGAAGTCCCCAACCACCAGTAGGCGGGGGGACTTCAACACGGCAGCTGAGATGAACTCCGAGATCTCTGGAAAGGATTGTGCTGGGTTGCGGGGAGCATGGTACACCAGCACAATACCAAACTTATCTCGCTGACCCACCGATAGATGAAGGCATTCAACCCCAGGACACACCAGTGCCGCAATTCTGCTAATGTAAAGGGGTTCCCTGTAAAGGATGGCCACCCCACCCCACCGACCCTCCGACCTGCTGGCCCACTGGACCTGAAACCCGGAGGGCACAGAAGGGGAGGGAGGCCCCTCCCTCTGCACCCACCCAGGTCTCAGTGATGCAGGCCAGGTCGGCTCGCTCATCCAAGATAACATCGTGGGTGACGGGGATCTTATTATGAACCGACCTGGCTTTGACCAGGAGGCAGGACAGGCCGGAGGCGCTGGTGGAGTGGCACCCAGGTACATGGCGGTGAGCAGGGGGATCAGAACGGGGGACAGGCATCAACTGCCTGACCCGAGTTCTTCTTACCCAACTAATCCCCCGGCTCGGAGCGTACCTCCCACAGGCAGACACCACGGGAATTAAAGTCCCTGCCGACATGGCATCAAAAATAAAATAAAATACAAAGAACTACAAGAAATACAAGGATTGCAGATGCACAGTTTACACAATATACGATTAATATTAAAAAAAGAAAAATAGAATAAACTAATAACAATGAACTAATAACAAAAAAAATAGAAAATACAAAGCGGTAATAAAAATACAATATAAGCAACAAACAATGATTAGCATGAATGATGGCTTCAGGTGGTTTGCAGGCAAGCCAAATTTCCTTCTGTAGGAGAGAAAGTCATGGCCCTTCAGTCTCTCATTCAGATTAAAATACATATATCTCTGCATTCAGAGTTCATTCAGTTCTTCAGCAGAAAAACATAGGCGCACCTCAGCAGAATACTTCTCTTCTCGTGAGTGTCACATACTTAGCCAGTAATAGCATTGGTGTGTGTAAAACTCATAGAACGCACATGATTCACAGGTTAATTGATTATGTGTTTGAGATTTATGTTGATTTAAGTGAACTTGTACCTTGAGTTTTTTTCACACCATTGCTGTTTGCTACAAGCGCTGCTTTATAGGAAGTGAAAATGTGATAGCCAACTCGATATAATTAATTATGATGCAAAGGCATAACTCCCCTAAAATGCTTTCCCAAGGCCCTTAACCCTGTTGAAGTTATTTTCCTTAGCAAGATAACTCTTCAATTATAGGTTTAAGCAAATTCAGGGAAATGTTACTGGTGGGAATAGCCTCTCTGCCTTTTCAGAAAACACCAGTGCAGTGTAGTTCATCAGAGGACAGAGAATGCTGTACACACAGGATCTGATTAAAAACTGTGGAGAGGCTTTGCTGCTAAGAGAATTTGCAGCCAGTGCTGTTTTGTTCAATGGACAATCTCCAGGAGACTCTTGTGCTTTTGGGACCTATATAACTGCAGAAGTAGGAGCACACAACAAGTGTTAAGGAGTAGGCTACATCTTGCTGTAAAGGATCGTTACTCCTGGCTGCTTCCTGGAGTGGCAGTTCTCTTTTTGGGGGCTGGGAAAATATTTTTGGCAAGTCACAGAGTGATTTTATTATTATTATTATTATTATTATTATTATTATTATTATTATTATTATTATT
>JAHTLZ010000010.1:1058968-1069345 GCA_023846285.1 Phrynocephalus versicolor
TTATTATTATTATTATTATTATTATTATTATTATTATTATTATTATTTCGGTGGTGGTAGCGGTGGTGATCAGCTGGACACACAAAAAAAGTAACATGCCTTGTGTGGTCTATGAATGGTGTATTTGTTCAAGCCTGTGGTACAAGAATGGAAGCTGGCAAAAGAAATGAGGTAAAAGGCCTTTTAGGTTGTGCCTACAGCACAGTGTCAGCGATAGGAAGAAAACCTCCATCACACTAATGGCCATATGCCTTGGCCAGTAGCCAGACTCACAGGAATGCTGCCGTTCAAAGCTCCGTTTTCCTCTAATCCTGCTTGTGACAATGTTAAACAAAATTATCCATTATTATTGCTTGGGAGGAGATATGGGGCCAGGGCGGGTCATCCCACCACAGCTCTCCTGTGTTCATAAGTTTTACGGAGCACCCCAAGTCAAGGTGCAATAGCTGAGTTAGCTTTGGGAGATGGGCAGGGCAACTTACAGGTTAAAAAAACAGAAGTGCACATTGACACATGACTTTGTAAAGAAAAAGAAAACTAAGACTTCGTCTGAGCAGTGCCTGTCTCGGGTTCTGTTAGTGGTTGTTAAACCAAGGTTGCAGAATTAAAATCAGCTCTCTTTGCATCAGATCAGAGAGAGGTGTATAACTGCGATACTGTGTTTTTAGGCCATCTGGTAGCAAGAAGTAACCCAAATCTCCATTATTTTTCTTCTTCTTGATCCTATTTCCAGAGAATTTCTCAGTTCCCCCGGATGTTACTGCAACTACCTCTACACCTGCCTCCTCCTCTTCACGCCCATCTGCTATTGACCTTCCTCCATCGGGAATAGTGAAGGGCATGCACAAAGCATCCAACCGGTCCAGCCTTATGGACACAGCTGATGGTATATTTGCACATCCACACTATGGGAAAGAGCCTGTTAGAACATCAATAACATGGTTTATTGATAAAGTACGTCAGTGTGTGGCAGCGTTGCAAAACTCATGCCACCCCTTTATCAATATCTGCCATGTCACCCACTAGCAGGCAGCTATCTTCCATAGGACCACATTTTTTCCATTTGCTTCTTCAAGTCACCAGTGGAGACTTGAGGCTCAGGTTGGGCATTGTTACTTTGGAAAGTGGCCGCTAGTTCTGTTTCATCTAGTGGCATGAAGTCAGGGAGTTAATTAATAGCTGCTGTGCAACATTAATACAGTATATTTGAGAAGAGAAACCTCTGCTGCAGAGATGGGAAGTGTTAGCCTTTGCAGATGTCATAGGACTGCATCTTTTGTCACTTCTACCATTGGTTAATGTTGATATAAGTTGTGATTCAACAGTATTTGGGGCAGGGACATGTTTCCTTCCCTATGTCCTGGTGCCAGGTGGGTGTAATCCCAGTAGCAATGAACGAACGGTACAATCAAATGAGCTAGATAAAAAAAATTGGAGAACAAAACCAAGGTTGAGAAACAGAGTCCTATCAGGAGGGAATGCCAAGTAAGTGAAGAGGATCCAGAGCTATGATCCAGCCCAATTGTAAACAGGAACAAGGCAGGGAGATTTGTAAAAGATATACTCAGGATAGTCCAGGATTATGCACTATGGGAGAACTATGGTCCCACACCAAAGGCTCTTGAATAAACTTTCCAATCATGAAATCAAGGGACAGGTCTTGTCCTGGATCAGCAACTGGCTAAGGGACAGGAAACAGAGGGTAGCGCTAAATGGACACTTCTCCAAGTGGAGGGAGGTAAAGAGTGGGGTCCCCCAAGGTTCAGTCCTGGGACCCCTGCTTTTCAACCTCTTCATAAATGATGTAGAAGTGGGAGTGGGCAAACCAGTGGCAAATGAGCTTCAACATTAGTAAGTGCAGAGTGATGCACGTTGGGGCAAAAAAAAAAAAAAACCAAACCCAGTTATGTTTATAAACTGATGGGGTCTGAAATCTCTGCAGCAAACCAGGAAAGGGACCTTGGTGACCTGGTGGACAGCTCATTGAAGGTGTCAGTGCAGTGTGCTGCAGCAGTGAAAAAGGCAAACTTGATGCTAGGGATCATTAGGAAGGGTATAGAAAATAAGTCAGCAAGTGACATTTTGCCTGGTTATAAATGTATGTTGAGGCCCCATCTGGAGTATTGTATACAGTTCTGGTCACCACACCACCAGAAGGATATTATGGAAATGGAAAAAGTGCAGAGGAGGGCAACCAGAATGATTAGGGGACTGGAACACTTTCCTTACCACCTGAGGCTGCAACAGCTGGGCCTCTTCACTCTTGAACAACTGCGCCTAAGAGGTGACCTAATTGAAGTTGATAAAATTGTACATGGTGTGGACAAAGTAGAGAAACTGTTTTCCCTATCACACAACACTAGGACTAGAGTATACTCCATGAAACTTTTGGGTGCTAGATCTGAAAGAAATAAGAGAAAGTACTTTTTCACCCAGGGGATCACTGCTCTGTGGAACTCCCTGCCAGAAGAAGTGGTGACAGCTGTCAGCCTTGACAACTTTAAGAAAGGATTGGACCAGTTCATGGAGAACAAGGGTATCAATGGTTATCATTATGGATGCCTAAGGACAACCTCCGGGTTGGAGAGAGAGGCAGGATATATCTGAATGCCATTTGCAGGGAATCATAAGCAGGTGAAGACATCTGCTTGGGAATACCCTGAAGCAAATGGGGAGCCGCTGTGTGAGATGGAACGCTGGACTGGATGGGCTGTGGCTCCAGCAAGGCTGTTCTTATGTTCTTATGTTATCTCCCAGAATCCCAAGCCTATATTTCCAGTGACAAAGGAGTGTGGGAGTTGTGGTCCAAAACGCCTGGAGTGCCAAAGGTTCACCACTGCTGCCTAGGGTGAAGGGGTGTGTACTGTTGATGAAAACAGAAGTTTCTTTAAAGTGGGAACAACGAGGACAGCGGCTTAGAAAAAAGCAACCGGCAATGCCAGTATTGTTGCAGTAGCATTTTCCCCTTTAAATAAGCAATTTCTCATAATCACATTGGACTGATGTCGCATCAGGAGAATTTGCTCAGCAATTAAGATCTCTTTAGATATTCGGTGGCGTACCTAAAGTAATCACAGAAGAAAGAGAGCAACACGATGAAATGGTGAGTGCTGCCTCTTTGGGTGTGGCCTCTCCCCGTGCACACGGGAGTCTCCTGCTTGGACAGCTGCACTCTCCATGAGGAGAAGAATGATGGAAGGGGATGGGTTTACCTCCACTACAGGACGTTGGCATCCTTGCATGTATAACTCCATCAGCATCGCAGAACGTATTACCTGATTGCACTTCTCCCTTTAACAATTCTTGAGTAAGGGTCACCAGATCCTCATTTATTTCCAAATCCGTGTATAACTCTTAAGTCCCCCAAAAGCCTGGCAGTACTTTATTTAATGACCCTTAAAGGCTCTTTAATCTACGGATCTATAAATTGAATTAGAGATATGTTTGTTGGAAAGTAGACCACTTTGATGCCTCCTGTGTTGAACTCATACTGTTCTGGATGGCGAGGACCCAGTATTTATTGAAGATTGATTGGAATAGTTATTTGTTCGTTTAAAAATCAGTGTATAGCCAAAATCATGCTGTTCAGGGCCATGCAATTAAAGAGAGTATTATTTATTTTATTTATTTAGCTTGTATGCCGCCCACTACCCAAAGGTCTCTGGTAGTGTGTATCTATTTCTTATAAAACATGTACTGGATAGCTCTGGTACATAGTCACGTTTAGTATAGGGCAGTGATGGCACACCTTTTAGAGACCAAGTGCCCAAACTGCAATTCAAAACCCACTAATTATTCCCAAAGTGCCAATACAGCAATTTAACAGCTTAATACAGGTGGCAGTGAAGGGGCGATGTAGGGTGCCCACAGAAAGGGCTCTGAGTGCCACCTTTGGCACCCGTGCCATATGTTCGCCAACACTGGTATAGGGAGTTGTTTAAAACAACATGAAAAGAAACACATTTCAAATGAAATAAGAAAATAACATGTTTCTTTCTAACTGCTAAGCAGGATACTCTTGGTGATAATTAGATGTGGTTAAGAAGTTTGCATTAAATTAGGGAGTGCACTTTACTGGCTTTTCCTGCTGCATTTGTTGTTGGTTTCGGAATGCATTTCTCTTCTGATGGACATAGAGTTATCCCCCCCCCCCGCACACACACACATATGATATTGTGTGTGGTTTCACTTGCTTGGAACGTAGCTCCATGTGAGACAAAAAGATGATGCCCGAGGCATGTTTCTGAGTGAATAGCTGCATAGAAAAAATATTATTCTATAGAATAATTCTTGCATCTGGAACAGAGTGATGATGCTTCTCCCCCCTTTTTTTCCTCAACACCGTGACAAGCTGAGCAAAAGCCCTGGGATGTTGCCCTGCTGTCTTTTGTCCAACAAGCTGAGATTGCCTCCACTGTTACACCAGGGCTTGGCCTCCTGGCGTCGGGGGGGGGGGGCAGGAGGAAGACTATTTTTCTTTGTGGTCTCATCCTGTGCTCAGCCCCTGCTGTTTTCCTTGAGACTCCTGGACATTCCTGGGAAGTTCATCAGCCTTCATCAGAAACCTTTCCGTCCTCCCCTTAGCTCCTAACACGAGCAGTTCGCTGTCACGAAAAGTATGATGAATTAGAAAGAACGGAGCCACTCAAGGAAAAGCAAAGGGGCCCCTTCCCCGAAGTGAGAACCGGCAGTGCTACTGGATTGAGTTCCTGTTGCTGTTCTCAGGGGATAAGACTGAAGACTGAATGGGGGGGGGCGCTAGAGGCTGCCAGGGTGGTGGCCCTCCCAGTGAAGAGCTTTCCCACGTTTGCCTTCTGTAATGATGTACTTCAACCGTGGAGCAATAACAAGAAGATGTTCGTACTACCCGTCATCCTGTTGCTCCTTCTTTTCCCAGGACAGTATCTGCTTCCCACAGGTCTTCTTAGTTTGCTGGTGGTGAAATCTAGGTTAGCTCTAGGTCAGTTCTGGTTATCTCCTTTTGTTGCTGTTTTAGAACATGTAATCCCTGCACCAAAGTAACAGCAACAATGTGCACATCTTGCTGCAGTGCTTCCTTCAACTCGCAGAGGCTGCCTGTGCAAGTTTGTGCCGAATTGTTTTGCTCAGAGAATGTTGATTTTAAAAAATAATAATACAGAATTTACAAGTACTTTTCAACTAGGTTTCCTTTCTGCTCCTGAAGCCAATTTTAGGTGGTGGAAAATGTTCATTTTAGGTTGTGGACAATGCTCATTTACGGAACTTTTCCCATCCCTGGAGGGGGAAAAAGTGTCTTCTGCATCATTATCGAGAACATTGTTTTTTTGGTGTAAAACAACCCTACAGTTGGTATGAGTATTAGGTTTAGAAATTGTCGCTTGTTAAATACCTGCTGTGCTGGCGTTTTTCCCCTATGCAGCTGGCGAAGCACCCAGCTGTGGTGGGTATGTGACTTTGTTGCTGGAATAACCTTGAGGATTAATTGCCTGACTTGAGTCTGAGAGAAAACATGCCAAACTCCCAGAAATCCCAAAGCGCCCTCTGGTGTTCAGGTCTTTAGAGAGTGCTGGCAAGATGGCCCTGATGTCCAACTGAAAAAGAAAAGAAAAGAAAAGCCGCATGGCCCTTGTACACAATCTGAAGGCAAAGGGTGGGGGGATGCATTGTTATGCTACTTAAAATTGCAAACATCAGCTAGCATTTGTATGGTGATGAAAGTCAAGTTATAAGAACATAAGAACAGCCTTGCTGGAATAGGCCACAGCCCATCCAGTCCAGCATTCCATCTCACACAACGGCTCATCATTTGCTTTAGGGTATTCCCAAACAGATGTCTTCACCTGATCATGGCTGGATAGCTGAGTGAATTAGGGACCCGATTGTGCATCCAGAGGGTGAGAGTTTGGTTCTACAATCTGCAGTGCACTTCCTGTGTAGCTAGTGCATGTGGCCTTGGGCGAGCGGCACAATCCCAGGGCACCCCGCAGAAGAAAGGAAATGGGAACCACGTCTGAATACTCTCTGCCTGGAAAACCCTAGAGAGGGTTGCCATAAACTGGAATCAAATTGACATATGTTATCATATCAGGAAAATCACCAACCCTTGCCTGCAGGTTCAGCAAAGACATACAACTTAGGAATTTAACAAACTAGACATTGCCTTTAGCTGTGGATTATGGGCAGAAAGATCTTTGATAAGCACCCTACATTTGCGGTTCTGGGCAAAACCAAGTAGCCTTCTCTAGACTAGATAGATGGGCAACATGTAATATGCTAAACTTAAATGATTGTGTACTGTAGCTTGTTTTATACAAATATTTTCTTGAAAAAGAGAAGAATAGTCACTTAACTACCAATAGCGCTTTCTGGTGCTCCTGATTTCTTTATCTGCATTCAATATAGGTATATTCTTTAATCTAGGAATTGGGAGTTTCTACCTTTCCAAATAGTATTGGATTATAACCCCCACCATGCTTCTACTTTCCTGGTTGGAGCTGATGTGTGTGTTTTATCTGTAGCCACCTAAAAGAGCCAGTCCTTTGGCCTTGAGACCTTCCCCCTTGGCATACAGTAATTGGCTTCACCAGAAAGACACAGATTGTGACCTCCCTCCATCCAGGGTGACAATTTGCCTCCTTTGCCAACTCAACTCATTTCCCACCCTGCAGGTGTCCCTGTAAGTAGCAGAGTCTCCACGAAAATTCAGCAACTGCTCAATACTCTGAAGCGACCCAAGCGGCCACCTTTGAAGGAGTTCTTTGTCGATGATTTTGAAGAAATTGTGGAAGGTACCAGGCCTGGGTTGGCCTCCCCCTCCCCCTCCCCTCCCCCTTTTTAATTGGGATTAACTTGAAAACCCTGTCTTGTTTTAGGGCACTGTTGCTTGGTCTTGTCATTTTGCTTTCTGCAAAATTTAAGCTCTTACGCTGGGTGGGACCTGTAGCTTCCTTTTAATGGGTGGGCCAGGTCAGCATGGATTTGAAAGCGAGGATGGTTTTGCAGATTAGCCCCTTGCATGGAAAAATCCAAGTTGTGTGTGTGTGTGTGTGTGTGTGTGAGCCTGGGCCATTCTTATTTATTCTGTAACAGGGTGCACATGGAATGGAATGGATCCAGCTGTGGATTTCTGGGCTGTGTTTGCAAGCATTTTTTGACTATTGAAAAGGTGGTGGCGCTTCCTGCTTAGTAAAAGGTGTACCGTGTCTTCATTGCTCATACCTCTGTGTTATCACAGGATGTGACCCTGAAAGACATCAATAAAACGTGTGCGAGCACCTTGACTCACCTGCTTGTAAACAATCCCCGACTGAAACGTACCCAAACAAGTTGAGTTTATTCCCCTTAAAGCTGGCTCAAGATACTGGCCTACCCAGACAGTTGCTGTTTATGATTTAAGTCGTGTTCTCCATCTTCTGCAGGAGCTTCTGTATTTGAAAGCACATCTTTTTCCTGTCTCATGCTTGGAGGCCTCTTTCCTTCACATCGTTCAAATTGCTTTGATCTTTTAAAAATGGGTTTTGAAATCCTTAAAAAAAAAAGAATCACTTTTCTCAAGGGTGGAGAACAAGGGAACACTTTTTTTGTAAGCAGTTCAGAGAGGTGCAGAATTTGTTTTGCACCCTTCGGTGTGGCATGCCTTCTCTCTTGCGGATGGTTTTAAGGTTTGTCTCAGTGATAATGTTCTTCTTTGCAGTCCCGCAGCCAGACCCCAATCAGCCCAAGCCGGAGGGGCGGCAGATGACGCCTGTCAAGGGAGAGCCTTTGGGAGTTGTTTGCAATTGGCCTCCCGCGTTAGAAGCTGCTCTGCACCGCTGGGGGACAACGCAGGCAAAATGCCCCTGTTTGACGGCCCTGGATGTGACCGGGAAGCCTGTCTACACCCTGACATATGGTGAGTTCTTTTGATGCATACCAGTTTGTTAAGAAAAGTAGCATTTGCCCATACTTCATTAGTTCCACGTTGAAGTGTGTATAGGAGTGCCCAAACAGGGATGCAGATTACTCTAGCCTGGTGTGTGCAGGATAAAAGGAACGGGCAGAACTCAGTTCTGCACCCTCTCTTGTACAGTATTTTTACTTGTTAATGAAGGCTTGCTTTGGGACAGTTTTAGGATTTTCTTTTGGATTGTGAAAAGTTTGAATAAGCCTGTTGGGCTCTAGACTTCTACGTTCTCAAGTGGGTCTGGCTTCACCTTGCACATCTGGCCCCTGTTATTCCTTGGTCATGTTAAGAAATGGAAATGGCTGAAATTCAGTGAGAGCAACTACACTGTGGAAATTGTGATGAGCAGGGATGGGAATTTGTTAGTCGAGTCCAACTTAAATTGCACCGGCAACTTGACTCAGACTCAAATTGAGGTTTTTTTTTGTTTTTGTTTTTTGGAGGACTCGGGACCCAATGTACAACTTGGACCCGATGTTGTCCGAGTGATGTTGTCAAGTCCCTATGGGCCTGGGAGGGAAGCCAGTCCTGCTGCCTCTGAAGATGGTAATGATGGGTGGCAGCAGGCAGTGGCAGCAGCAGGTAGGGAAGACTGCTGCGTCTGTGCATGTCCTGGCCTATGAGCTAGGCAGCACCTGTGTAATCCAGGTCTTTGGTTCTGAGTTCCAAGTCCTGAGGCTTGGAGGGGCAGGGCAGGGGACTTGAGGCATGGGACTCGGGCACAAAGACTCGGACGTGGAACTCGGTTCCTTTGTCAGCATCGTTGATGATGACAAGGTTATTACTTGATACCAGTTTAGGCTTTATTTTTTACTGAACTTCATTCGAAATGTCCTCTTCCTCATTTTCAGATTCTGAGGATCCTTAGGGATCACTCTTGCTCCGAGGAAAATCTTTGGAAGACCTATGATAAGGAGGAAAGGGAGCCTTTAATAATCAGAGAATCAACCCCAGATAGTAGCTGCTAAGGCTGATTTTTTTATTTAAAGCAGGGGTGTCCAAACTTTGGCCCTCCAGATGTTTTGGACCACAACTCCCATAATTCCGAGTCTAGATTGCCAATTACAAAGGACTGTGGGAGTTGCGGTCCAAAACATCTGGAGGGCCAAAGTTTGGACACCACCGATTTAAAGGTTTTGGGTGGTGACATCATCACTATTGGCACGGCCTCGTAACTCCAGCTGGACTTCAGCCTTGGGAGTATTGGGCTGGTTTAGACCTAAAGGAGATTGAGAATTCCGACTTCTCATGAAGGTATCAGTGTGCTTGCTCCAAGCCAGTGAAAACCTTTATTTCGCATAACAAGGATCAAATTGAAAATGAAAGTTTGGTGCCTTTATACTAACCAACTTACAACCCACTTCTTCAGTTGTGTGGCACCACCGTCGGGAGAAGAAGCCCTGAAGAAGCCAATTGAAGTTGTCATTGTGATGAATCTGTTCGATTGTAACGGAGTTACGAAACATGTGCTCTTGATTTGTTTCTGTTATTGCTGAAACAGACCAATATGACTACCACCCCCTTTGTTTCCTTTTATCCTTTCCAAGTGCCAGTGAAACAGATAGTTAATAGTCTAATTTTGCACATGCATCCAGGGGCTGGTTCATCACTTCCTCTTGGCTTCTCTTGCAAGGGGGAGCAGCTCAACAAAACCTCAACCCATATGGTTGCTTTGGGATTGCATCTGATCCGGCTTTCATTTCTGTCCTTTTCCTTGCTTGCCCCTCTCCTGGGAAGTCTGCATGATAGCATGAGAACAAAGCCTGGAGGATGAACCAAATAGAAACAAGCGGGCAGTGTTAGTAGTATCAGCACATCATGCTTTTTCAGAAGGACTCAAGATACTGTTGTAGCAATGCTTTATGTGCCAGATTAAAACGTTTTCTGTCCTATTGATACTTTGCAAGGAGAAAGGAAAGAAATGTTTTATTCTTCCTGACCTTGTCTTGTCAGAATGCATTTACACATCTAAGAAATGAGAGAAGGAATATCTTGCCTTGAGTTTTAACCACTAGAAATATCAGGTGTTCATTCCCCTGAATGAACTTTCACATATATCTCAGTGGATATAGTATGTGGACCACTTCCTTGTGAACTTAAAGGTCTAAAATATTTTAGAATAAACTTGAGTTTAATCCCTTTTTGTATTTCTCCAGAGACGAATAACAGGGGGATTATTCCTATCTGGGAAACCGATTCTGAGGGGCTATTTGAATGTAAAACAAAACAAATTGCTATTTAAGTCAAGTTGAACCTTTTCCTCCTCTTCTTCCACCAGTTTGCATATATTCTGTTTAATTCATTTTGCTCCAGCACATCTTGGGAGACAAATATGTAAATCTCAGTCACTGGAAATCTTATTCAGCACCAGATTTCACCACAGATTGCAGTAACATGGTGTGTGTGTGTGTGTGTGTGTGTGTGTGTGTGTGTGTGTGTGTGTGTGTGTGTGT
>JAHTLZ010000010.1:1069355-1083716 GCA_023846285.1 Phrynocephalus versicolor
TGTGTGTGTGTGTGTGTGTGTGTGTGTGTGTGTGTGTGTGTGTGTGTAGTAGATAGATAGATAGATAGATAGATAGATAGATAGATAGATAGATAGATAGATAGATAGATAGATAGATAGATAGAGTGGCTTTCCAGAGTGGCTTTCCCAATTTGTAGATTGCATTGGGATGAACAGATTAGATTTCAGTGTCTGCTGCATTCATCATCTTCTCTATATGAACAGGGTGTTTTCAGTTGTGGCATGTCTCATGGGAGAAATGAATCACCTTCTTGATGGTGTTCAGTCATATGTAACTATGTTGTTTCCCCAGGATTTCAGTAAACTTAATTTTATCCAGGTTTTCTCCCAAGGTGTTTCAATGATCAGGCTTGGAATATGGCAAACAAACATGCAATCACTGTATATGTGAAGCCTGATTGCTTTTTCTTTGCATTCCAGGAAAGCTGTGGAGCAGAAGTGTGAAGCTGGCTTATACATTGCTGAATAAACTGGGTACCAAAAACGAGCCTGTGCTGAAACCTGGTGACAGAGTAAGAAGTGTTAATAGTCTGTTACTTCCTCTCCTGTGGCAAATGAGAGTCTTGATTTGCTGATTTGCTGTTTTGTATGTAAGTGAGTGCATGGGTGATGTTTATGCACACACACACTGATAAGTGTGCAAACTTCTTCTTCTTCTTTTAATTGTAGCCCCTGAGCTCTCTTACAGTGTTAGGTGGTGAACTGATAATGTCATAGGCTGAATTGAACAACCCTGGTCTGTTTTTAAGGTGTCGTGGCCAAAACTCAAATGCCGATCCTTTTGCCTTCTCTAACCTATTGTTTCTGTGAATCGCAGGTAGCCCTCGTTTATCCCAACAATGACCCTGTCATGTTCATGGTGGCCTTCTATGGCTGTTTGCTGGCAGAAGTCATCCCAGTGCCGATAGAAGTACCTCTCACCCGAAAGGTAATGTTGGTGTAGCGTCGGCAAGTGATAGGCTGACAGGGTAGGGTGAGATGGCAGTCAGGCTGTCGCCCTTGGGTGTGGGTAGATAGGTCCTGACTGCTGCTCTGATGTATTTCTTGCGATGGCCAAGAACCATTCCAGAAATCTTCCCTGGCACACCCATTGCACAAGCCAACTGATACTGCCTTTAGGGTCTACCTCTTCCATACTGTATTCAGAAGTTGGAAGTAGGCAGAAGTCGAGTGTTTTTCCATTCTTCTTTATCCCAGGACTCCTTCTCCCCAGAGCTGGGCATCTGCTCCTTTTGAAGATTGCATTTAGAAAAAGGAGAACAGTTCACATTCTATTTGTTCTTTAGTCAACTTGATCCTAATACAGAGGGACTATCAAGCACTCCCCTTGCTGAAAAACAAAAACTTTTCCATGTTACTAGAAAAAGCTGATTGTCTAAAATATTGGAGTTCTTTCTTTCTTCTTTAGTAAAATTAGCTCTCAAACAAATTATGATCTTCAGCAGGCAGTTCAACCCTAGAATTAGCTACCAGCGTCAAAACCATATACCTATTTCAGGTGGAAAGCTTAATCTATAGGAACAGGAATCTGTCTAAAATAGTTATGTATATTAGAGTTTTGACTGTCACTCTTCCTGAAAGTGTATCGATAGCTGTTAAAGGTAACCTGAGTCCTAAGTGTAAGTGGTTTCAGTGTGGCCTTTCTAGCCAGCAGGTGTGCCAAGTGTTGCAGGAATGTGTCTCGGTGGTTCTCGCTGGGCTAGCATAACTGTGGATCAGGGGTCCTAAAGCTTTTTAAACAAGGAGCTGGTTCACTGCCCCTCAGACACTGTTGGGGGTTGGACTAATCTGTGCTGACATATATAAAAAACAAAAAAACTATCATCTAATAAATGAAGAGTTCTGAATTTTTGTTATACATTTCAAGAACTGTGTGAGATTAGATGGTAATGAGGTAGACAAGCTACTCTGGCAATGCTGTGGATTTCTGAGGGATATCTCATTGATTTTGGTGTCAGCAAGACAACTGCCATGAGAGCCTGTATGTGAAAACAGGAAACTTGCACCATCTTTCGGATTATTTACCTAGTAAATCAGCTTGTCCAGCTCAGTGGGTTCTTCCCTAGTAGACGCCCTCCTGGAAGAAGTGTTCTGTCCACCCCAGTGCTTTCTGCCCTAGTAAATGAAATTCTCTTTTGGAATTCAGGGATTGGGGGTGGAGAAGCAATTTCTTATCACTATGCAGGAGTGTGCTTTCTTGTTGCTCACTTTGCTTTGCGTGAATGCCTTGGGGTTTAGACAGAAGTTAATTTTGCTGCTTTTATCTGTATTGGAATCCTGCCTTTCAAGGAACAGAATTTTGTTCTTCTTACCTCTAGCATTCACACTAGAATATCCTCATGCCCCATGAAAAGCAACTTCAATCCACGAACCTCTGAACATAAAGCAGGGTTGTGCTGGCCTTCAACATTCTTTGCTTCCTCCAATCCTTTTTGTCCTCAAAAAAAGAAAGACAATCACCATTCCTCGATTCCGCTTTTCCTCTACCGTGCCTTTATATTCTGTCAGCCTCACTTTGCCTCCCCCCCCCCCGACCTACCTATGGTTGTTGCCATTTGCATTTCAGACCACTGATGGATGAATCTGAATGGCTGTATTGCCTTCATGTTGCCCATAATCTGATCAATGAAAGTATTACCACCAACACTTAGGAAACTTGAAGGGTACAGCTGGCATTTCATCCCCATCTGCTACTCATGAGGATTCTCCTCCCCCCCCCCATTTCCTCACAGGATGCTGGTGGTCAGCAGATTGGCTTTCTTCTGGGCAGCTGTGGCATTGGGTTGGCCCTCACCACGGAGGTTTGCCTAAAAGGTCTCCCCAAAACGCAGAATGGAGAAATTGTGCAGTTCAAAGGTCAGTTCTGGATTTCTGTAGTGTAAATCACCTTACGCAGTGTTGTTGTTTTATAGACGATAAACCAATACAGTGGTACCTTGTCTAAAGGAATTAATTCATTCCAAATGATATTCTGTTAAGCAAAATTTCCTTTATACAAATTTCCCATAGGAATGCATTGAAAACACAGTAATCCCTAATCACGACCATTTTTATGTTGTATGGATTCACCCCATAATCGATTCTGTTAAGCAAATTTCCCCTATCTCCGGAATTTTTTATGTTGTACAGATTTTATGTTATAGAAACCATTTGCTATACGAGGGTCCACTGTATATGAAAGACTGGCCTTGTGCCCTCAATCAGGTTTGTTTGTGTGGTTGGTTGGCTGGTTGGTATACCACCCCATTAGTGCAATGGGGTGCACTAATGACAGTGGAGTGACAGCAGCAGTGCAAGTGACAAGAGATAACTGGAAGTAAAAGTTGTTGGAAGATCCCATTTGTGATTTGCAGCAGGTTAAGTTGTTCATAGCTTAAGGATGGCTAACAGCGAATGGTTTTCTGGCTTGAAGGTTAGGAACATGATGCCATTCACATGGCCTAGCAAGGATGGCTATTGGCTAATGATGAGGGATTTCAGGAGTGGCAGTCTGAAATATCTGAATAGGACCAGGTTGTTTACCTCTGAATGTGTTGGTATGTGAGCGATATAACAAGCCCTTGATTGCCCAGTTTGTTGACTGTCAGTTCTGATGGGCCTAATTTGGTCTTTCAAATGCAAAAGTCTTCCATGATCCTACTACCTGAGATACAGTACTTTGGATGGGATTGCTAGGGATTAAAAGGAGGGATTTTGAAAATTGGATTAAAATTACTTGCAACACATATGCACTCTGCTACTTTGTACTACCAAGGAGGCCTACCACCCCTTTTTTGTGATGGGAACGAGTTGGTGGGAGCATGTTGCACCCCTTCTCCATGGGTTTTGTCGGCTTTTATTTTAAACAAAGGCTCTGCTTCTGAATGATAAAGTCCTGAAGGACCTTGCTTACCTGAGTGCCATTTCACTTACAAGCCCATAGCCAATGGCTGTGCAATGCCAGAAGTCACACATTTTGGTTCTTTTGCAAGAATATTTGGAAGCCACCCTCTCAGAGTAATTGCAGCAGATATACATGGCAAAATAAACATTTTGGGAGCCTGGTTTTTTTTTCTGTGGGAGTTGTCCTTGTGAATGAGGAACATACTGTTCAAAGCAGTTACAGCTTTCTGCCCCTGTACTAGCTAGCCTGAATTCAAGTCATTCAGAGATGCAAGACATTACATGCAAGGCAATGTTTTATATGGATTTGAAACTGGGTACTTAAAAAGAAAGCTGAATTTAAGGTTGTAAAGCAGATGGGACATTCTGTTGAGGAAGCTATTACTGTCCTTGAAACCATTACTTGCAATGTGAATACATCCATAAAGAACTGTAACCTCAAGTCTCCTCTTGCTTTCTGGTCCTAGGTTGGCCAAGACTCAAGTGGGTGGTAACAGATTCCAAGTACCTCTCCAAGACACCAAAGGACTGGCAGCCCAACATTTCAAATGCAGGGACTGAGCCCGCTTACATCGAGGTATTTTGTCTAGTAAGAATTGGCAAAGCAAAACGCCCTGCATCTGCCTGCACTACGGTTTTCAAGCCTGGATGCTTTGCTGCACGGTTCCTTTGGCAGTGGTGCCACATAACAGGTTAAGCAGAAGTGTGATTGTGCAATGGACTGCACAATCTGATTGTGTTGCCTGCCTGGGTGTAACGCCTAGCAGGCTTCCAAAGACAAGTTGTGAACAGAGTTTTGGCTGCAGTATTGCAGTTTAATCACGGCACCACAAGGCATATATAGTGGTGACATGCAGTAACAAATACGGAGTCGTTTATTATATCCATTGAGTCTCCTTTGTTGTGCGAACAGGAAGATTACTGCACAGATCCTTCTGGATAGTTAATGTAGATTTGACTCCATTGATTTCTGATGTAATCAGTGTACACACTGCTGCCATTGGTGTGCCTTTTTTGTTTCAGTACAAGACCAGCAAGGAGGGGAGTGTGATGGGTGTAACCGTGTCCCGGATCGCGTTGCTGTCTCATTGCCAGGCTTTGTCACAGGCCTGCAATTACTCTGAAGGTGAGCGCTGTGCCGCTTGTACGAGTTGTGTGCTGGGACTGGGGGGGGGGGGATGTCCTAGCAGACAGTTATCCCAGAGAACTTAGAATGTGGCCTCAGTGCCCTGTACTCGACTCCATGTTGTTACAGAGTGGTCGTTTGCAACTATAGGCTGGTTCCTCCAATATAGTAAACTCCCACCTATTGCAGGGGTTAGGGACCCGACCCGATCCGCAGTATGTGGATGCTGGGTCAGGTTGGGACTGGATGGGCTCTCTGGGGGCTCTTGTACTTACCCTAGGCCTGGCACTGCCTCAAATGGGCCTGCAAGGGGCTTTCCAGTCCCCCGGAGGCCCCCAAAGTGCTTTCTGGAGATCTGGAGGTCACTTCTGGTTTACTGGAAGTCATTTCCAGTTTGCGGGGAAGCACTTTTGGGGCCTCCGGCAGGCCTGGGAAGGCCTTTCCTCCTTACCCCAGGGAGCCTTTTTTTCATATACCGCAGACCCGCGATATACCGGGACCGCAGTATATGAACCACGAAAGGGTGGGGGACAACTGTAATACCTTTCCATGCAACCAAGCCCTTGGATAAAAAGACGTGGGGGAAGACAAGAGTGATCCAGGTTAATTATGTTGAAAAGACAAAAGTCACATCCTAATGGCTGCATTCTCCCAGATGTGCAGTTTAGTTCTTCCACATAATTCCCCCCCAAATGGTATCCCAGGGAACAGTTTGACGGCATGAAATAATCTCTAACAACTCCATGCCGAAGTGAAATATGTTATGATTTATTCTTATTTTGGGATTCGCAGGTGTTCCTCGATGGCCAGTGTACCTGAACCGGTGGCTCCAGCTTCCCTTTTGATAATGTAACACTGGGCCTGATATTAAAAAAGTAGAGGAGTGATTATAATCAAACTCTTATCAGCGTATAATTAATCCTGTAGTCTTATAATAAATTTATAACCAGCCCTTTTGTGTTTTAAAGGCTAGTTACAATGGTGGTCACTTATTTATTTATTTACAGTATTTATTTATACTGTCCAACTTCCTGAAGGAATTCTGGGCGGTGTACAACAATCACAGAAAACAATTAAAAGATTAAATTAAATTAAATTAAATTAAATTAAATTAAAAATCAACAACAACACTTAAACCAATTTTAAAAATAATAATAATAGTAAGAGGGACATCATTCTTTTCTTTTCCCTCTTTTATCTCTGCAGATCTTCTCAGATTTGCATATAGAAAGTTATGTTGGTACTGTACATAATTTATTCCAGAGATGATTTGCATTACACAGAGGAATGTTTGTTTTTCTGTTGAGACATGGGTGGGATGGAGATTCAGGGATTTAACAAAACCTACAAGAAATGGCAGCACAGGATATTACCCACATTTACTGTGCTCCTTGAATCCTGGAGCAGTTATGGGCCTAGGCCTGTAGTTGCCATGTGTGTGTAGAGAAGCAAAAGAAGAAATTCTAACTCAGGAACGGAGATTGTTCCCACCCACCCCATCTCCCACCCACAACCTCTGAGTTAAGTGTTAATCTTTCTGTTCTAGGTGAAACCATAGTGAATGTCCTGGATTTCAAGAAGGATGCAGGCTTGTGGCACAGTATGCTAACAGTAAGTCAGCATCTGTTGAGGAAACAAATGCGGAGAAATCTTGCTGTGACTTACTTTTCTAGATCTTTTGGGAGAACTATCTCAATTTAAGGTGAAAGTGTGGCAGACCTTTTTCAGGAATAAAGTAACAGAAGTTGCACAGTGGAATGCAAGACACAATAGTTTGTGTGTCCTGCTGTTGTATCAAATAATGCTCAAGCCAACTACCTGCCAATAATACAAATGCAATGACAGTTGGGTTTGGTGAAGACAAGGGAAACAGGGCCTTCTCTGTTGCCGCTCCCAAACTCCCACTCACAAGAGGCCCGGCTGGTGCTATCTTTGCTGCCTATCTGCAGACAGGGATTGGCCTTTCTCCTCAGGCAAGGCTGCCTGGAGAGAAAGAGGATTTTTTTTAAAAAAACAAATGGGCTTGTTTGTGCTTTATGGCTTTTAATATGCCTTTAGTATTGCTTATATCTGCTATTTTCAATTGAATTTGTTTAATTCCTTCTTAATATTTTAATGTATAGTTTTTAGCTTTTTATATTGTTTCTTTTTAGTAGTGCAGTCTGCCTTGGGTTGTTTTTTAGGGAAAAGACAGGATATAAATATTTTAATAAAATAGATATAACATTAAAATACAGTAATAACATATTTTTAAAAAACCAAAACATACTTGCAGTTCACTCTATGGGCCAGAGGCCTATCTGAATAAAGGATGTATATTGACTTTCAGAACCACCAGTGGAAAAGGAATGGGAAACATCTAACCCTCCAGCTATAGGTCCCATCATGTCTTGATATTGCATGAAGCTGGTTAGGGCTCGTGGTTGTTAGAGTCCAACAAGATCAGGAGGGCTGTGGGTTCCCTCCACTATGTGAGACTATCCTCACTTAGGCTCAAACCAAGTGTGCTGCCAACTTGGTCAAAATCCCTGTAAGGAATTTTCAAAGAGCATGAATACCCAGGCTGGCTCAAATGTGATAATGTGGTCTTTTAGATAATCTGGCCCAAGTACAGTATTTAAGGGCTTTTGTAGATCATAACCTGAACTTGGAAATGGGGCCTCTTATGAACCTATAGCCCTGGCATGTCCAAACTTCTGCCCTCCAGATGTTTTGGACCACAACTCCCACAGTCCTTTGTCATTGGCAATCTAGGCTTGGAATTCTGGGAGTTGTGGTCCAAAACATCAGGAGGGCTGAAGTTTGGACATGCCTGCTATAGCCAGTTGTAACACAGTTGTAACACAGAAGCAGTTGTAACACAAAAGCTACTTGCTCCTCATAATGGACTCGGGGCAATAGGCTAAGTTTACAGCTGTTGAATGGAACATGTTTCCAAACATTATTCAGAGGTGGCCCCACATAGGGTGAGTTGCACTAGTCCAAACAAAAGGCACATAAGAGAAGTGTTGCCGTGGCCCAATCAGAGACTACAAGAGACAACTGTAGTGATAGAGGAAAGGGAAATTGTGCCATAATGTCAACCAACAATGGACCCAAAGTGAGCAGAGAAATCCAGTTATCTTTGTGCTGCTCTATCAGTTCCTCTTCAACCTTTCTTTTGCCTTTAGAAGATTATACTCACCCATCTATCCCAATTGCAAACCCTATATTTTTGGGAATAAATTTGTGCAGAACATGAACCTGGGATTATTGATTCCATTCTAGTTTTGCAGCTGCATCATTAGGAAGTATTTTGTTCTGGGTGCCTGGCACCACATTGGGAAAAAAGGAACAATTAGCAAATGACGTCACTTCAGCAGCTATCAGAATGATTGTGACATGAACTTTTCTCAGCTGGAGCCTGGAAAGAATAAATTGTTTCCAGTGGGTTGATTTCAGAGGGGAAGTGTTTTCAGCATCCTGATTCCTATGAGAGTTCTTTTTGCTCCCATCATGAGGGTTTTATTTGAATTGGTGCTAACTAATCTTTAAGGTTCTTTAGCAGTGCTTTTTACACACGTTGTTTGTGGAGGGTTTTTCTTTTATGCATCATGAACACACTTCAATATTTCTGCAGTTGTGAAACTGCATCACCTCTTCTGATCTTTGAGGAAATGGTAGACTTGAAGTCACAGGACATCTTTTCTTTTTGAGCCAAGAATGTTTTATATGAGCTGAATCTTGGTGTGGGTTGCAATCAAGAGAAAATTGGCCTTAGAAAACCTAGGTTGGTAGAGAGCATTTGTTCAGTTAATGGGGATAAAATGATTTATTTGACTTCATGCAGATGTCCAAGTTTTTATTTGCATGTGTGGCTTACAAGGGCTTCTTTCTGCCTTTCAGAGTGTAATGAACAAACTGCACACCATCAGCGTGCCGTACTCAGTTATGAAAACCTGCCCTCTTTCCTGGGTACAGAGGGTCCATACTCACAAAGGTAGAGTGAGTCTTGAATGGCTGTTCTATAGTTGGCTTCCTTCTAGTGCATCTGCTCCTGTGGTGGAGGAGTCAGACCTTAAGATCTTCCAAAAGTCCACAGGATTCTCAATCCAGCTCTCGGGCTCCAGGCAGAAGATCTGAGCAAGGGACCTCCTTTGTGTTCAGATGCCTGAAGTGTACCATGATGTCATTTGGGAAACAAAAGCCCCCTCCCAAGGTTGGCTTGAATGTTTTTGTTAATGACACTTCCCAACGCCATGCGGTATATTCCACCCAGCTCTATCACTTGCGGATATCCTTCCCATTTTCCCGGGCTCCGTCCAAGCCACTTGGGTAGAAAGGATTATAAAGTGTGCCTGCCTTTCTCTAAGCGGACACCACTTTGCTTTGTTCCTCTGGCTTACAGCTAAGGTAGCTTTGGTGAAGTGTCGAGATTTGCACTGGGCCATGATGGCTCACCGGGACCAAAGAGACGTCAGCTTAAGTTCCCTGCGGATGCTGATTGTAACTGATGGTGCTAACCCCTGTGAGTATCTGTGTTACTCTTGCTTTTCCGTAGCACTGCCTGCTTGTTCAGCAGGGTCATTCCCACTGCCCCAAGTATTCTTTAAAACTACATGTGTTTCCCTGCCAGTATTCTTTGAAACTGTACGTGCTTGCATGTCTGTTTGTGTATGTGTGGGAGAGAGAGAGAGGCAGGTTTACTATCCTTTCACTTAATTGAAGAATGTATCATTGAACTACAATAATGCTAGAAATGATGCATTATGCAAGGCCTTCCAGGCTGAGGTTGTATACACGCATTTAGCTACATCTGAGATGGACAGAGTACAGCGTGCAGGCTTCGCACATCCCTGTCCCCAAATCCATGCATCTGCTACACCCTGCGGGGCTTTATGGACAGCAGCCTCTGGCATAGCTAGCCAGGTGAATGCAAACAGAAGGGAGTGCTCCACGAAGGGCATGCATCAGGTGATATTTTCATTTGACCAGCAGCGACACATCAGGTGCAAGCCTGAGTATCCAAATTTGGCGAGAAACCACTTGCTTATGTTTTGTTTTCCATTGTGGGACATTCTCCCCCTGTCCTTTGAGGCTTGAATACCTGAGGTGGGAATATCTGTGTTCAGGGAGTTATTTTTCTTGCTATATGTCCACTTAAGAGGACAGAATAATGGTAAATTAAAATTAATTCTTGTTTTAATGTAGTTTGTGGCTTAATCTTTCCCATATTTTCCATTCAGGCAGTTAGATCATCATGTCTTACAGAACAAATAAATTTGGGACTCCACTGTTCAACTGTCAAAATCAGTTCTAGTTTTGGTTTAGCGGAGGATTTCTGGTCTGACCCTTCCGGGATCGTGACACTGAAACAAAAAGCAGTGGTATTTGTAGATCTTAAATAATGTAAGAATAATAGAGGGGCAGATTTACTATGTGTGTACAGAATACTTCTTTTCAACCCTTTTGCATTCAGTAATTAGAAATATCAGTCACCCCCAGTCTCATTCAGATTCACACTTTTTCTTGTTTTGTAACTTTGTCTTGTTCTAAATTTAGATTACCGGAACAGCATCAACAAAATTTGAGAAGAGAGGGGATGATAGCAGCTAGTCATTTTCCACCAGGGATCATATATGTGGTTGTGAATTCTGCTTTCGTGCAGTTGTCACTGAAATGACCGAAAATTTTGTGTATGAGAAAGTTATCTACTGAGAGAGGAGGACAGAAATGTTTGTTACATATAGATAGGTGTGTGTGTGTGTGTGTGTGTGTGTGTGTGTGTGTGTGTGTGTGTGTGTGTGTGTGTGTGTGTGTGTGTGTGTGTGTGTGTGTGTGTGTGTGTGTGTGTGTGTTTGGGGGGGGGACGGACACTTATTAACTGCCAACAAAAGGAAGGAGACTGGAGCACTTAGGCATGTTTGAATTGCTCACCGGGGATGAGGCCAAGGGTCTATGTAAGAAATGAGCAACAGAGTTGCATAGGTTAGTGCAGCTTTGGGGAGGGGTTTAATGGAGTGTCTGGCCAGATGGTGTTGGCAAGGAGTAGGATCTGAACGCAATTAAGGGTTTCTGGATCAGACGAGGAGAGGGGTGGGGGAGGCTGCATCAAGAAGAGATATGTTAATCTTGATGAGGTGAGGGAACAGCTCAGTCTTCTTCCACAAATGTTTGCATATTCATCAAGAGGATGCAAAAGGTTCTGACAGTGCACGGCGGTGTTGCTTTGCAGCCTGGCCCTGTTTTCGTGTTTAGACATTGGAAGGGACCCCTTCTCAAGGGTCTTGGGGGGAGGGGGCTGGGGAGTTGGTGACAATGACAGCCTTATGTTGCGTGATTTGACACCCTAGCTTTATTCGTACACATCTGCATTGAGCTTTCTTGGCTGGTTGTTGCAGAGCGAGAAGCCTCCTGCAAACAATGATATAAAATGTCCAGGGTTTCAGAACTGCATTACAGGCAGTTCTAATTAAATGCAGCGGTCTGGTTTTTAGAACGAGACACTCTATTACAGCACTTGCCTGCAGTGCACTAAATCTTCTGAAAATCTTATTACATCTAGGACTCATATAAATTGTGGATATTGTGGCTTTCTAATCCTCCCCGGTGTTTCTGTTAGCAGGCTGTAATTCACAATTTAAAATAAGAGTGATTGCTTTCCAGGGTCCGTGTCCTCCTGCGATGCTTTCCTGAGTCTGTTTCAAAGCCATGGGCTGAAGCCAGAGGCAATTTGTCCCTGTGCAACATCTCCTGAAGCAATGACGGTGGCAATTCGAAGGTACGACTATGGCGGTCTCCCCCCCCACAAAAAAGCTGGTTTGTACAGATGCTCCCCAAATATTTTATTTCTATTTCATTTGCTAATTTTTGTTTCATCGTGCACAACATATAACAGATAGTGACTGGAATCCTGTCGGGGATTTACACCAGTGTAAGTGTCATTGCTGCTAATTAAGTCATTCCAGTTGCAGCCCATTGCACTTCTTAGTAGACGTTTATTAGGATTTCTGTCTTAAACGTACCTAGAGATTTTTGTCTGAACATTTTTAAAAACTTAAGCATCTCATTTGGCTATAACTAATCTGCTCTGTGCTCCGTTTTAGTTAAAAAACTGAAAATAGATATATGTTGGTTTAAATTTTGGTGCCCCCCCCCTTTATAATTTTCATAAGCTCATGATGTTGGTGCATTCTTAGACTTGAAGACTTTCTGTAAAAATTGGTTGGAATACTTGGTGGTCATTAATTTTAAGAAATAACTCCTGGCAAATCCATCTTTTGCCATGTTATAACCTATTGGTACTGTTCTGAGGAAGGGAACTATTAGCAACATTTTTGTTAATTTTCTAGTAGCCTAAAGATATCACCTGTTCCACTTTTGTATTTGGTTTCTGTGATGGCTACGTGGCTCCTCAACTTGTTTTGCTTCAAGTAATTTTTATGTTAAGACATCTAAAGGCTGTGCAGCATCTTAGAAGTGGCCAATTTTTGTTGAGTCTCAGCTTTTGTGGACTGCAGCCCCCTTCACCAACTATCAGGCAGTCTCTTAAACGTTGGATGAACTGGGTGGCAGGTGACAAAACCTCCTGCCAATTACAGTGCATCCATTGTAAAGGTGCTACAAGGCACATTGCTGTTTTTGCTGCAGCCGGCGAGTGTGACCCCCGCCCCGGACACTCGATAATAAATATTTATACATTGCCATTCATTTTTCGATTTATGTTGGCGGATTTAGGCAGTCACTTTTTTATATTTGTTGGGTTTCACCCTGGAAATGATTTGCTGCCATAATCAAGTAAGAATTGAGTAGACCGGGGTTTCTTGCATGGCTCTCGGTGCCGTCTTCTTTGTCTGTCCAGATTTGTACCCCATTCCTAGATCATTTCTGATCATGTTGGGTGTTTTCATCTAACTGAGTCTGAAACAACTCAAGATATTTATCAAAGGATTAATGGCCATGAGATTTATTGTGTACTGAAAAATCCAATTCCAGCTTTAGGAAAGCCAGTCTTAATGGGTACGCTATCATCCCATAACCAAAAGGAACTGATTATCTTGAAGTAGCCTTTTAATGAGGGGTGAAGACCTGAAAACATCTTCTGTGTGGTGCTGAAATGCAAATGAGACAGGTGATAGACATAAATGATTTCCTTTGGGATACTTCCTAAGCCCCTACAACTCGGAGATCCACCAGCTGCAGCTGAGTACCAAATAGAAGCTGAAGCAGTGAGCCCAGAGGCAGAATGAGATCCATTTTTGTTGTTCCCAGGGTCAGTCCCTGGGGAGACGGAAGCCCTGGCCTGTCAGTTGCAGGACATCCTGTAATCAATACCAGCCTGCAGTCTCCTAACCCCTACTGTAGAACATAAATCTGCCTTCTGTTTCCAGGCCAGGAATCCCTGGGGCGCCTTTGCCTGGAAGAGCCATCTTATCAATGAATGGCTTGAGTTATGGTGTCATCCGTGTGAACACAGAAGATAAGAACTCGGCTCTCACGGTACAGGACGTTGGCCACGTCATGCCAGGTGGTGAGTGTCGAGGTGGTGGGATGGGAGAGCAGGATCTCTTTCTTTTGAGATTTTTTGAAAGGATTCCCCCTCCCATGGTTCTGTTTAGCGGCAAGCTCCATTGGATTCCTTGTCTCCTTAAATTGCTTCCGTTCCAGGGAGTCGTTATGAGAACTCTTGGCTTCCCTTTTCCACGAGTTGATACCTGAATTTGCCTCTCCCACCCCACTTTCCCCTCCCTGTTTGTTTTATGTTTCATATCACACCCTCAACATTACACATGTGTGAGAAGGGGCTGTCCTTTTACGGATCTTAGAGGAGTTCCTCTGGGATACTTTTTAGTCCAAGAGATGAGTAATTTTTTTAAAAAAATAAATAAACTAGTAAATTAGAGGAGCTGTGATCCTTCCACGAAGGCTACTTTGCTTCCTCAGTGATCTTGGTTGTCACGCAAGCCTTTACTATGCTCCACGTGCTACCAATAGACCTCTTCACTTGTTGGTTGTTCAAGGTCTTTGAATCACAACTTCGCCCAAAACCTCTTGCCTTGTTTCACTTGGGTTTTTTTTAAAATCTAATTCTCTCTAGTCCCCCCAGTCCTTACCCCCAGCTAAGGGAGCATCCAGCTGACCAAAAGGTTACCCACTGCGTGGGTGGGGGAATCCCGCCAAAATGCAGTGCAATGGAGTGAGTAGCTTTTACTAGAACAGCTTAGGATCTGTGTTCTAGAAATACCAATCAACAACTGGAAGGAGGGAAAGGAAATGGGCAGTCAATCCTGACCTGGGCTGTAACTGGTGTGTGTGTGTGTGTGTGTGTGTGTGTGTGTGTGTGTGTGTGTGTG
>JAHTLZ010000010.1:1083726-1114115 GCA_023846285.1 Phrynocephalus versicolor
GTGTGTGTGTGTGTGTGTGTGTGTGTGTGTGTGTGTGTGTGTGTGTGAGATGCCCTGGTTGCTTTGCTTGGGCATTGGGGGGGCAGGCAAAATGATGAAATATTATTGTACTATTCCACACATGTCTTGCTTGGGGCAGGGTGGGGGGGAGCAGAGAATTCATGTTTGCCCTGCGTGACATAGACTGTTGTGGTTGGACTGGTCCTGACTGGGAATTTCCCACTGTGGTTATGTTTGGGTTGAATTATGAATTAAAGAAAGTGGATCACTTGAAATGATCGATAGCACTGTGGGTGTTCACAGCCTAAGCCTCCCAGGCAGTTCTGAAACATGTGGTAGGGAATGCTGCCGTCTTAAGCCCCACCACCACCACCACCCCAAAGTGCCTTCAGATCCCCAACTTAAGTGTTGCTCGGTTTCTTCTGTCCTGAAATGTTCTGTATGTTCAGCAAAGGCAGTTGATTGTGATCTGTTCTAGGAATGATGTGCATTGTGAAGCCAGATGGCCCTCCTCAACTCTGCAAGACAGATGAGATTGGCGAAATCTGTGTGAGCTCCAGAACAGGAGGGATGATGTATTATGGGCTGGCTGGAGTAACTAAAAACACATTTGAGGTAGGGGATTGTTTATCCTGTTCTGCATTTTCAAACAGGTTATGCTTTTTTTTTTTTAATCCAATTGGCAGAATGTTCATGTTTGGAATTTTCAAGTTGTTGTCGAGTTGGCAGGTAGGGAAAAGGAGGAGATATTTTCCTATTCATTTCTTTTATTATAATAATCAGCATTCACGCTTCACTTTGAAACTTTCAGTGCACTTTGCATGCCTTATTACCTTACAGCGACTCTGTTGGGTGGATCAGCAGCCTTATCCCCCTTTTGCTGATTTCCAGGTGAAGATTTGGTGTAAGAGAAAATGGTCTGTCTTCTGTGAGGCTTATGGTTGAGTTGAGATTTCAGATGGACAGATCCCAGTCGTAGCTAAGGACAGGGATGGGGAAACGAGACTCCTTCAGTGGTTTGTTGGAACTCCCAACTCCCACCTGCCCCAGCAAGCATAACTGATGGTTCTAGGACTGATGGGGCTGTAGTCCAGGAATTCTAGAGGGCAAAGGTCTCTGCTCTTGGTATGTACTCTGAGTAGCAGTTCCAAATCAGATTAGTTTAACATTTCTGAGAAATGGTTCAGGGAGAGGCATGAAGGCTTGGGAATCCCCCATGTAGCAGTATCTGAAGCACATTTGTTGAAAATTTGACTACAGCCATTCCTCACTTAACGACCAAGTTCTGCTCCTACAACTAGGTTTTTAAGCAAACCGGTCGATAAAAGGGAGGCAGAGGGGGAGATAGAGAAGGGACATCCAGTAGGGCAGAATAAGCATTGTTAGCAGCAGTGATGGGGGTGCCGCCTGGCTTGCTGTGAGAAAATGCATCTGTGGCTTCTGTCCCTGATGGCCTTTTTTGTTTCTCCTTTCAGGTCATCCCCGTGAACGCAGCAGGCTCCCATGTGGGCGACGTCCCCTTCGTACGCTCTGGCTTGCTGGGGTTTGTTGGACCTGTACGTTCAGTTGCATTCATTACACATTATATTGTACATTAACTGGATGTACACAGAGGCCCTGGCCTGTGAACAAAACCTGTTTCAAGGCATGACACAAACCTTCTGAATGTCTATAACCAGATTCCCCTTGGTCATTTATGCACACAAAAATTAAATCTGATAACTTTTAAGTCGCACGAGGAGCACCAGACCCGAGAAAGGGCTCCTTGTGTTGCCAGGTGTGTAGTCATCACTTTTGTGCAGCAAGTGCATGCCCGCTAAGGCAGTGGCTGCCTTGTTGGTTAAGTGCCAGCTCACTGCAGTAGGTTAACTTTCACCTATGTAAATTTACAGGAATGCTCTGGCTTCTCTTATGGAACCAGTATTTTTGTTCCCTTACAAGTATATATTACAGTATTATAAAAACATAAGAGCATGTTTTAAAGGAGGCCAGCTTTAATCCTTTTCTATAAATGATAAGCTTCCTGGATAGCTTAGTGACTCCGTGGAGAAGAACCAGCCTGTGTGGCCTTGGGCAAGCCGCACAGTCCCCTGAGTGCCCCTAGAGGAAGGGGATGGTCAGCCACTTCTGAGTACTCTACCTAGAAAACCCTGAAGAGGCTTGCCATCAGTCAGAATTACGAGTGTAACTTTATGGTGCACTGTTGTTCTTATTAATAAATGCTTAGGCCTGAATGACCCAGCTTTGGAGATCTGGGATACAGAATCCCACCCTCATCTCTACCCCTCTGCTTTAAAGCCGGAGTAATTTTTCACTTTTAAATACACTTTCATGGGCTAGATTCAGTTGTTCATCCCAAATGGGATAAACCCATGGTATCTGTGTGACTTATATTAAAGTGATTTCCAAAGAGCTGTTCATTCATATGGGTTTATTCTGGGTGGGATTAGTAGTTGGAGTTGGCTATCACCCTATCTACATACATGAGCATGCATACACACCTGATTCCCTCTTAGCTCTCCAAACTAAGGGCGCTTTTACATGACCCCTAAGATCCGCTGGCCACTTAAATTCGGATCAGAGATCTTAGGGGCTTGTTGCTCTTCCTGTGTTCCCACCCCCTCCGCACTTCCTGGCTGCTGGCTGCGTGAGGGGAGGGAGAAAACAAAGGAAGAAAAGATTGCCGCTCACCTCGGTTCTGCCTCTCGCTCTTCTTAAGTAGCTCTTAAAGGGGCGGGAGCCAAAACAACAACAAACAGAAGGGAGGAGAGCCCCGCACTCACTATCGTTGTACCGCATCAAAGAATGTTCACCTCCAGAGAGCAGGTACTTGAAAGGTGCGCTGGGACGCGCTAAAGTGGGCGTGGTCACACTTAATTGCCTGTAAACTCCGGAGCTGGTGGGGAAACATTTTTAAGCTCCGGAGCTTGCAGCCATTTGCTGCGGAGTTTAGGGGTCGTGTATAAACGCCCTAAGTGTCAGGTATCCTCTACTGGGGTAGATGAATTCATAGTGGGGGACAGAAAATAGGGACCCTAAAGGGAAAGCAGAGGGAAGATAAATGATGTCTATTCAGTGGAGAGAATTGTGTTGTTTGTTGATGCCCCCCTTTTTTTGCCTTACAGGGCAGCCTAGTTTTTGTTGTTGGAAAAATAGATGGGATGCTGATTGTTAGTGGGCGCAGACATAATGCTGATGACATCGTGGCCACCGGACTAGCTGTTGAATCCATTAAGACTGTTTACAGAGGAAGGTTTGTCTGTGACTCCATAAAAGTAAAAGACTTGACTGAATTGTCCAGATGATAAGGGTTTTTTTGGGGGGGAGGAGATATTGTTCTAGTGCCCTTTGGGATATGGGTTTGCTGTGTCTTGAATTTTGCTCAGAAATACTGAAGTATTGTTGAATTCAAGTGAATTGCTAGTCAATTAAAAGACAGTGCACAGAGTTGCAAAGACTTCTGCAAATAGGCAGGTTGCAAAGACTTCTCCACCAAAATATTCCTTCCCATCTATAGGGCAACCCTTTCTCCCTTTAAACAAAAGGCACAAGTAGAGTGTCAAGTGTGGTTCATCCAAGGCTGTATATCAAGACAACTTAGCAAATGCAGGGGCATTCTTCCTTTGAATTGGACCCTTTTAGTGCAAACTAGATGCTATTTTATGAGGATAAAACATCTAAACAAAAAGATAATGAAAGTATGTGAGATGTCAGTCCCTTTGTCTTTCTTTCTGTGTGCCAAGTGACCTGACGCTGCCTAGATCGGCCTCCTCACTGTCTTGCACCCAAGATCCTCTTTCTACTCAAAGCACTGGATCACACTGCATGGAAGCAAAGCACACTTCTTCCCAAAAATGCTCATTTGTCAGAAGACACTAACCTCCAGGCTTGAATGTCTAGGTCAGTGTTGGCAAAGCTATGGCATGGGTGCCAAAGGTGGCCCTCAGAGCCCTTTCTGTGGGCACCCGGCATTGCCCCCTCACAGCCACCTGTATTCAACTTAAATGGCTGTATTGGCACTTTGCGAAAAATAAGTGGGTTTTGAATTGCAGTTTGGGCACTCGGTCTCTAAAAGGTTCACCATCACTGGTCTAGTGCATTTGTTCCCAGGCATTTGTCAATACTTAGCTGTATACAGTAACCCCCCCCACCTATCGTGGGGGTTAGGGACCCACCCGACCCGCGATACATGAAAATCCGTGGAATGCGGAAGCGGGTGGGTTGGGGACGGCGAGTGATTTGATCGCTCACCGCCGCCGCCCCGCAGGTACTGCAATCCCGCGATATAGTGGGACCGCAGTACCTGAACTGCGAAATGGCAGGGGGTGACTGTACCTAAGCTCTTAAGATATGGAGCAGTCCTACTTTTGTTTTTTTCCTTAAAAAAAAACAAACTTTCTTTCTAGCTTCTCCTGGGCCGTCCTTTAGTCTTTCTTTCTTGTACTGCCTATTTGGCACTACATCCTTCACAAGAAATGGATTCATCAGCCTACTTCTGGGCCTTGTCAGTTTCATACATATTCCCTTATAAGGCTGTTTTGCCCAGTTGCAACATCTATAAAAATGGAAAAGGTGAAAAAGAGCTGTAATTTTGTTTGCAACTTCTCCTAGCACAAACCATTGTGCCTGTGCAGGTATTCGTGCTACTTGTCGGTGGAATTGTAGTACACAAATATTGTAATTTGGTATGCAATTTCTGAATCACGGATGATGTCGCAGAATTGGGAGAACTGACTACAGCTGCTCTGATCCACAAACTGTATATTATTCGGGAAAGAGCAAATTAGGTGGCTTTGCTTTAAAATGTTGACCAAAGGGTAGACTCACCCAGTCCCACTACTTGCAACTTAACTCTTGCAAGCCCTACTTTTGCATCTTGTAAGCCTTCCGGGCATTCGTAGTGCTATCTCTGTGTCCTGGTGAGGCACAGTTTTCATCTGAAAACCTCCCTCAGTGGAGAAATTGGGGAAGGGACCACTGTCAAGTGTTTGAGTCTCGGGAGTATGGCGTTAGTGGCCACTTGAAACAGGGCCCTTTGCATTTAGGGGCTGAGCTCTTTCAGTGGATACAGACATTAGTTGCTGCTGTTGCCCTTGGTGGAGGTGTGTTGCACGCCTGGCTTGGGCAAATGCTGCAGGATGTGCCTGCTTGAAAGCTTGCTTTGCCTTCTTTTTCAGGATTGCCGTGTTCTCTGTGACTGTCTTCTATGATGAGAGGATTGTGGTAGTGGCCGAGCAACGGCCAGATGCTTCTGAAGAGGACAGCTTCCAGTGGATGAGTCGCGTGCTTCAGGTAAAGCAAAAAAGCTAGGGTCTTTTGCTTCTGTACCGCCCCATAGTGCTTCAAGCGCTCGCTGGGTGGTTTACAATTTAATTATGGAGGCTACAAATCCACACCCCCTCCCCAGCAAGCTGAGCACTCCTTTTACCGACCTTGGAAGGATGGAAGGCAGAGTGAACCTTGAGCCAGCTACTTGGGATAGAACCCCAGGTCGTGAGGACAGTTACAGCTGCAGTATAGCCATTTAACCACTGCGCCACGGGGCTCTCACCTCATACCTACCCCCTCTGTGGGCTGGCAGCCATTTAGAAATGGAAGCAGCCCATGTTGGCCCAGAATGTTCTTAGACATAGAGTCAAGCACTTGGGTCACCAAAAGTCCACTGGAGCTTTCAAGATATTTGCAGAACAGTTTCATTTAGGATTTCTCAGAAATTACTTCCAATGTAGGCAGAGCCTGCTGCTGATATACACAGCATTGCAGCCTTCATCTTTTTATGATGGAAGAGTCTTTTGAAATACAGTGGACCCTTGTGTAACAGACAGCTTGTATAACATAAAATCTGTACAACATAAAAAATTCCAGAGATAGGGGAAATTTGCTTAACACAATTGCCTATGGGGAGAATCCGTACAACATAAAAATGGGATTACTCTGTTTTCAATGCATTCCTATGGGAATTTGTATAAAGGAAAATTTGCTTAACATAATTTCATTTGGAATGAATTAATTCCTTTATACAAGGTACCACTTGTAGTTAGAAGAAAGCAAGTAGCTATATGAACAACGATACTGTGTGTTTTGTTTTGTTGGTAGCATTTTGTAAGTATTTGCAGGTCAGGTTTCCTCCCAGGGTCAGTTTTAAAATTTCTCACATGTTATGGCAGCATTTTCGGAAGAAGAGAACACTTGCCACTGCACATCAGTGGTGTCTGTTTTTCTTGAAAGCTCTTTCAGTGCATATGGGATCTCTAGCTAATATGGTCCCTTGCACCGTGACTGTACCCCACCTCCCCGTTTCTTCCTGACTGCAAAAAGTAGGGAAGCAGGGTAGACAAATATTTCCTTCCTCTCCCTTGCTCCTTCTGCTGTAATACTTCTCCCCCCCTTGAGTTACTCCTTCTTGTGCTTTCAGTTGTGATAAGCATGAGAAGCCCTCCTTCCTATGCGAATGGGGCCTTGTTGATCCCTGGTTTGCCGCCTGGCCCTTGTTCTCATCTGTTATCCTCCAGGCAGTAGCAACTACTAAGCCTGGATACATTTACAACACGGCTGTCCATTTTGTTTTATACGCTTGCCCTTCTTCTAGACAGAGCTAATACCGTAGTTCATAGAGCATTGCTAAATGGTAATAAGTCGATTCTGGTCTGGTAACTCATCATCCTTTGTTTTCTTGTTCTTCTTAGGCAATTGACAGCATTCATCAAGTGGGCGTGTACTGCCTCGCTCTGGTGCCAGCCAATACTTTGCCAAAGACGCCTCTGGGAGGGATCCATATATCTCAGACCAAACAATATTTCCTGGAGGGGTCCCTGCACCCATGCAACATTCTCATGTGCCCCCACACATGTGTCACCAATCTGCCAAAACCCCGGCAAAAGCAACCAGGTAATCATATAAGGAACCTCAGACGAACAATGATCCCTTTTAACAAACAAACCTACCACAGCGCCCCACCCCCCGCCAGCAAACTGAAACCTTCTTCTTGGACTCGTAAATTCTTTCACTGAAATTATGCCTCAAGTATTGCCTTAGCAGATCTTTCTAAGTTGTTTTCTTTCTTTCTTTTTCTTTTAAGAGAGCTTGAATTGTGATAAAAACGAGATGGGATTGAATCAAGCAGAATATGTCCCTCCATAAATCTGAAATGACTGTCTTTTAATGAGATAGATTTTTAAAATGCTCAGTGCTTAGCCACTCCTGATTTTACTGCCTTCTGTTTATCAGTAATCCACTGTCTTTGTCACAGTACACTGGGGGGGGGGTGATAAGAAAAATCCAATCTCCTCCTCTGGGGAAGTAGACCGAAGGCCAGCTTTGGAAGGAGACCCAATGCGATGCCTCCCCGCTCTCTGGCCCTTTCAAAAATATTAGTGGGACTCACTGTTCTATCATAGGGGAAGGGTCCATAGCTTGGACCAGGAGATAAATCGTTTAAAATAACAGAAGGGTTTGGCCTTGTATATTTTCCATATCTGGCACACTTGTTTTCTAGAACTGCAGGCCCCACGCCCCCAAAATATTATGCACTCCTTTCCCTTGTTCCAGTCCCTGCTGAGCATATAGGTTTTCCTAATTCCTGCTCAAAAATACCCCCGGACTACATTATTTAACCACTCAGCCATCACTCCAGGTTTGCAAAATGCTCTTTTATAAGACCTGCTTCCTCAGACACTGACTTGTTCTTTCTCTTAGTAAACTGGCCCTTGGAAATGCTTTCAGTAAAACGGATTCCAGTGCTTTACTGTCGGCATTTCCTTGCCCTCCTCCTCCTTGGCCCAGTTCCTTCTCCCCCCTAATGCCGGCCAGCGTGAGGATGCCTTCTCCTTCACCTTGCCTCTCGGTGTCCTCCAACAGGTGTCGGCCCTGCCTCTGTGATGGTGGGAAACCTGGTTGCCGGGAAGCGGATTGCACAAGCCTCCGGGAGGGATCTTGGGCAGATAGAAGAAAACGACCTGGTGAGAAAGGTGAGTCTTCGGGGTATGTTGTTGTCCAGGTAGGCACCTTAATGCTGAGGCCCCACGGAGGGTGATTGGACTCCTGCTGTCCTGGTCCTCTCCCAATGGAGCAGGAGCAGGGAGGATTTTGTTTTCTTGCTATGGGCAGAGCTGGAGCCAGTGGGACCAGACCCAAAAGTGGGCAAGGCATTCCTATGACACACTCTTTTTTCTCTGCACCAATAAGAGGCCTTTCATTCATCAGTCTTCGGAGCTGATCACATTCAGAGGGTTTTAGAAACTGGGCCAAGGGCAGCATACTGTACTAGGACTACAGGCTGCCAACCCCCAACAGAAGTGAGACAACTCTGTTTCTAGGAAGATATATATAATCCTGAGAATAGGATGAGGTAGTCCAGGAAAGGTGCTGTCTGGGCACTTGAACTCAGTCCTGTTGCAAAACCCTTTCCCTTCCCCTCCTGCCTTTTACATTGCACTTAATAGCTAAGAAACGGAAGACAGCTGGACATTGTCCCAGGCCCTGTGTCTGCCCTGCAGCTCTCTTGCTTCAATCAGGCGTCCTTCCTGTTCTGTTTCTAGCAAGTACTTACCAGACAGTCACTAACTGAGGCTTTGAGGTGGGCGTATGGTCTGTTGGCCCTCTCATGCTGTCTGCCTGCTGCTTGCTTGCTATGCTTGCCATCCTGTTGAATCACTCTAGACCAGTGATGGTGAACCTTTTAGAGACCGAGTGCCCAAACTGTGATTCAAAACCCATTAATTTTTCACAAAGTGCCAGTACAGCAATCTAACTTGAATACAGGTGGCTGCAAAGGGGCAATGTTGGATGCCCACAAAAAGGCCTCAGAGTGCCACCTTTGGCACCTGTGCCATAGGTTCATCAACACTGCTCTAGGCTAACGCTCCTGGGAATGTCCTTGGTCTCTGCTGTGGCCACACAGCATCACGAGGATGCCCCTTGCAACATGTTCCTTCTTCTCTTTGCAGCATCAGTTCCTGTCCGAGGTGCTCCAGTGGAGAGCCCAGGCCACCCCCGAACACATGCTTTTCCTCTTGCTCAATGCCAAGGTACGGATGGGGCCTTGTAGTCTGCCACCTTTTATCTTGTGTTCCCAGTAGAGTAGGAACACAGGGAAAGTTACCATTCACATCCATAGAGGATATGAGGGCAGAATCAATACTCTTTTACAATTCTTCCTTGGCTGCACTCAACAGCCAAGCATGACTGGTGGGTTGGTGTTAACTTCCACTCTCAGGAGGCAGGGGCACCAGTGAGAGAAAGTGCCTTGCCCCCATTTGACTTCCTGAGTGTGGCTAAGCAGAGGTTGGAATCGGCATTCCACGCCCAGCACTGCTCAGCTTGGCACGCTGGTTCATTTTCATTTCAGCTCAGGTGGCTTTACCTCCCATTTAACAGGTAACAGCCACACATCTGGCCAGATGATAAAATAATGCTAACCGATGGCCTGTTCCCCAAAGAGGGCCCTTCTGCCCATTGCGGTAGGAGTGAACTGAGACAGGAAACATGCCACGCCCTGGAAAGGGCATTTGGGAGGGCAGCTGGTTCCAGAGTGTTCCTTCCAGACGCCACCTCTTTGTGGACCAGGTGTTTCTTCCTGTCTTCTTCAAGGGGGCCCCCATTTGTACAGCCACCTGCCTGCAGCTGCACAAGCGAGCTGAACGAATCGCATCGATTCTGTATGAAAAGGGACACCTCAATGCTGGTGATAACGTGGTGCTGCTCTATCCTCCTGGTAAGAATTGGATGGGATTGTTATTTGGGGGGGGGATCGTGGGGGGAGCTATTAGCCTTCCTTGTGCCTCGGACTGTGCTAAGGGTATGCTGTGCAGAACTGGTATGCTAACTTATAGGAGCGGGGGAGGACTCCTGTGACATGTCATATTTTTTTCTGCAACCTGTGTTTGAACTTATATGTAGCTTTGGACATGTTTATGAGATCAGTCTGGCGAGAAAGTCTAAATTACTCAAAAATATGCTTGTGACCTTCAAGTATAAGTTGCAGAGGAAGTCATAGAAATCCTCCCTCTAATTGAAGAGCTGGAAGGGACCATGTGCATCATCAAGCCCCAAGGAGACACAGTGGAGAATCGAACTCCCGACCTCTCTGGTTCCACAGCCGGATGTCTAAGCCAGTGAGCTATCTAGTATATCTGATTCAGATTCAATATATGGTGCATTATACTGCCACCGGAAGGTAACAGAGAGGCAGAAGTTGTGTATTCATCTGCATTTGCATTGAGGCCACATCAGTGCTTTCTCACCACAAAAATAAACTCTTCCTTCCTTCTTCTCAGTTTGTAATTGAAACCGTCAAGTTCAGATCTTCTGAATAGTAGATATATGGTCATAATATGAAGGTGATATTAGAAGACCTTTGAGTTTATTTATCATTCTTTCCTGGTGTAACAGGAAGCAGCAAAGTATAGTATTTATTATTATCCTCATCCTCATCCTATGATGGAGTGATAATGTGGTATATTTGTCACTGCTTCGATATTTTCTTTGTAATTCGGATGATTTTTTAAAAATATATGCAAAAAGCCTTTCTGCTATACCATTATACAAATATGATGTAATCCCATAAATTTTTCCTCTGCTTTCCATTCTTAGCAATTTAAGACCAGAGGATTTTTAATTTTTAATTTAATGCTCTTGGGGAGTTTCATAAGTAATTTGAAATGGACATGTAATAAATTCAAATCTTCTTTTTCAATTTGGTTATTCCTCTCTTCCTCTGAGCCGCAGGATGGCTTTCCTTGTGGTCGTTTCCTTCTGCTTCGAATGACTCTGTGCCTGCTCCTTTCCACACCCCGTGGGCATAAGTGTGTCTTCTTCAACATCTCCTGATTTTTCCAGCTGGCCTTCTCTGCCCTCTTTGTTACTCCTACCCATTCCCCCCCCCTTTGTCCTGCCTTTCCAGCTCAAGGAGTGAGAAAGAGGTTATCAAGATTGGCAAAGAGAGTTGCTGGTTGGCAGAAGGAGGCTCAGTGCTGTTTGCCTGTTTTTACCCTTATTTCCTTGCAGGCATCGAGCTCATTGCCGCATTCTACGGCTGCCTCTACGCCGGCTGCATCCCAGTGACGGTCCGGCCTCCACACGCTCAGAATCTCACTGCTACTTTGCCTACTGTGCGGATGATTGTAGATGTGAGTAGCCGAGAATCTCAGGGCAGCCGATCACGTCTTGGTCAATAGGCCGAGTGGATTTGTTGAAGGGAGGGGAACATATGCAACTGATGTTCCTTGGATATCAGCTGGCAGGAAGAATGTATACATGTGATGGAAAATGGGTTTCTGGGATGCTGGTGTTAAGGAAACACTGAAGACATCCTATTCCTGCTTTATAGTTCTTGAAATGTTACACGTGGGAGAGATTTTGCCCTTTCACATTCCATGTCAGGAGGTGGGCTTTCTTTTCATGATCACATCACAATAGCTACTCATGAATTTTCCCCACAGTCCTTTAGCCAGAAGCACAACAAAGAATTCATTACATTTTCATTGTATGTAAACTGTGTTTAATAAGGCTGAAGGAGGAAGTGGTGGTGGTGGTGGTGGTGATTGTCATGTTTGCGTTTCTGCAAGATTCATGCAGCAGTAGCTAGAAAATAGATATAACCTTGCAGCTGTCACTGTCTTCCATGTATTTATAAAAGGCTGAATTTGTTGCCCGCTATCCTTTTTGTTTTTTTAAAAAAATATGTGTATAGACTAGATAGTTTATTTAATATTAGGCCACAAAATATGAGCTATGGTAGCAAATGTCACATATTCTTATCATTGGGAAGCTCTCTCGTTGAGAGGCATCTCTATTCTCTCTAGGTTAGAAGGCACTGTCTTTCCACAAAGTATATCAGTCTACAGTGATCGCAGTCCAGAGTTATGAATAAGGGAAAGATAACTGTCTACCCCAAAATTAGCCGTCATACAGGTGCTCATCATCTCAGCACTAAAGTCTTATACTGGGAAGTTCACAGACATCAATCACCATGAGGCTGGTTTTCATGCATGCACATTTTAGTTTTTGTGCAACTGCAGGCTAAGCAGATGGAGACCAGACCCTCCATCCAGTATTTAAGGTATTACATGCATTAGATATGAAATCAAGAGTATGCAACCTGGGCTGTAGAATTCCATCTCGCTTAATGCTCGCTCAAGACATTCATTTCCACACATGAAATAGCTGGGTGAGAATCAGGTGAACTGCAATCTTCCAGCATTGCCTCCCTTGCCTGAGCTATGGGGCAGGATTGCATGATGGAGGACTGAAATAATGAAGCACTTTGCACTCTCAGAAAAGCATATAAATCAGAGGTGTCCAAACTTTGTAAGGAGGGACAGATTTGGTGGCTGAGAATGTGTCGGGGGCCAGCTGCTCCCTGACCTTGCCCCCCCACTACAAGCCCCACCCATTAACCACCCTAATTTGGCCCGCGGGCCGGACTTTGGACATGGCTGATATAACTGCTTATCGATAGTGCTCTCAGTGGTGATAAAAAATGAGTAACCAGGGTCCTATTCATGTGTGTGTGTGTGGCTTGCATAACATGTGGGGACTAATTGCAGGCAGTTGACAAGATGCCAGGATGCAGTCTAGTCATGTGCCATGCCGGTAGACATGCACCCACCGGCTCATCCGTTTGGCTACAATTAGCTGCGGCAAGTCAACAAACTTTGTAAAAATACTAAAAGGGTTTCAGCCATCAAATATAACCATTTGTTTTAGTTCTTGAACTCTCAGCATCATATTGGCATCATTTTTGCTCCCTAACAATATTGTTTTATCTGGATGACTTTTAGGTCAGCAAAGCTGCCTGTATTCTCACAAGTCAGATCTTGATGAGACTTCTGCGATCTCGAGAGGCGGCAACTGCTGTCGATGTGAAAACCTGGCCAACCATCATTGACACAGGTAACAGAGCCTCATGCGCCATCCCAACCAGCCATACTCAATTTTCTTTTGGCCACAGCCATGAACACAACATGAAAGGAATACAGGCTGAATCAGGATGGTATAAGTCACATAATGGACCTTAAAAGGTGAACAATTATATCCAGCTTGTGAGCCCTCTCAGATGTGACAGGGCCACCCAGGAAGTCATATCCCCCACCCGGCCGCCGCCAAATTGAGAATGGCTGATAAACCACTGCTAGGATCTTCCAAACAGTTATGAAGCACCTGTTCAGAATAGGCTGGATCCTGTTGCTGGGTGTAAGCCAAAGCAGAACTTTCAGTCCATTCTTCCCTGATGAACCGTCTGATTCTCCAGGTGGAGGGACACATGGCACCCACCCACCCCAAAATTATGGCAGGGGCAGTTTGCTGATGAGGGAGCAACAGGTTGAAAATTACAATTTGGCTTTTGCCAAGCAACAGGATTTCTCATTAAGTCTATAATAAAATTGGTGGGTATCAATGCATAATGAAAGTTAATTGCAGTTCACAATGGCTTATTGATACTCTTTAAAAGAAACATCAAAGTGTGGTTTGCATGCATTGCTAACACGTTCCTGAGATGATGGTGGGTGGACTTGGTTGCTAGCCAGTATCTCCATACTAACTGCTGCCCAATACTCTGCTTACATACTATAGAACAAGTCATGAGTCTCAGAGTCTTCACTATTTCCTTGCCCTATCTGTAGTGTGGGTGCACCCTTATGACCCCATTGGGAATAACCTTGAGGTTGAGCAGCCTTAGGTAGAGGTGGACTTTCTGTTCACTTGTTAGGTAGACTGTTTGTGTTGTTTTGTCCGAAAAGATGTAGTCAGCAGCAAGTTGTAATGTGTCTCTGAAACTGCATTGCAGTTCCTCCAACATTGACGCCTTCACTCTTACAAAAAGAAAATAAGCCACTTTCTTTCTTACTTGCTCCAGATGACTTGCCCAGGAAGCGGCTACCTCAGGTCTACAAACCACCAACCCCAGAAATGTTGGCATACCTGGATTTTAGTGTTTCCACGACAGGGATGCTCACAGGAGTCAAGGTAATGCAGGGCTTCCCTTGTTGATGCCTTTGTGTACCTCTGTTTGTAGGCCTCAGTTCTCATTTTTGAAAGTAGTCATCATTAGATTGGTGAAACTACGAACTTGAAATGTTCACCTTTTCTGGAATAAATCAAGCAGCTGCAGGCTTGAGCATTTATTTTGTGAGCCCTCCAGGGATGTTTGTTTGTCAGCGATATTAGTGGAGGGAAAGGGATGGGAATTCAATGTCAACATTGATACTTGAGCTACTTTCTTTGCCTCTTGAGCCCATTAGTAGGGTAACTCTTTCCTGCCTCTTTTTAGAAGGGGCTGTGAAGATGAACATGATGATAAGCATGGAGTTTGTGATACTGCTGTGGACAAAGCAGCATCAACGTTGTCTGTGTTGACATACTCTGTACTTGTTTTGGTGACCCTGTATCATCATTTCACAGTAACATTTTTTGAGTTCTTCCTATTTCCGTTCCACTTGTCTGTCTCTCTCCCTGCTCTCTCCAGATGTCCCACGCAGCGGTCAGTGCTCTGTGTAGAGCCATAAAACTCCAGTGTGAATTGTACTCCACGCGGCAGATTGCCATCTGTCTAGACCCCTATTGCGGGCTCGGCTTTGCACTTTGGTGCCTTTGCAGGTAGGAGTCATTAAAAGAGCAAGTACATTTCCCAGTGTGTAGCTCCTTGGCTTGAGTTAGTCAGAGCGCTGGTCTTGGGTTCCTGAATGGCCTGGCTGCAGTCTCCAAGGGCTGGAACATTTCTGTACATGTGACATGAATCTGACTCATATGAATATGAGGCCGAAGTGCATCGCCTCTCGGTGAATCAGAAATGGTCACAGGCCAGATGTCTAGCATTTGCCTTGTAATTACAACTGAAAATGTATTCTCGAAGGCTTTCACGGCTGGGATCTGAAAGCTGTTGTGAGTTTTTCGAGCTGTTTGGCCGTGTTCTGGAAGTTTTTCTTCCTGACTTTTCACCAGACTCTGTGGCCGGCATCTTCAGAGGGCAAGGAGCTCAGGGAACTAGGAGTTCTTTCTGTACTTTGGGTTATAAAGTGAGTGAGATTGGGGTTTTTAAAGTTGAGGAAGCATGTCCTATGCAGGAAAATAGATGTTAGTAATTGTATTGGGGATTAAGCAGTTTCAGTGCAATCAGCGCAATTTTGCTTGTGGCTGGGTGGGGAATCATTGAGCTTTGATTTTGTCCATGCAGTCCGTGACTCCTTTTATGTATATTATGGAGATCCAGAAAGGTCTTGGAAATACTTAGATCAGATAAAATGTGGCCAGAAAGCTCTTGGAGTCTTGAGTTGCAGTGATTAAACTACAGTACTGCAGCCAGAATTGTCAATGACCCAGATTCAGTCCCAAGTAGCTGGCTCAAGGTTCACTCAGTCTTCCATCCTCCCAGGGTTGGTAAATTGAGTACTCAGCTCCCTGAGGCTGTGGGGGAAGGGCAATGTATACCCAGCATAATTACTCTCTCCACAGAGAGTTTTAAGCACCATGAGGTGTATAGAGCCACCACACTTTGCTTTGGAGCCATACGCACTGGTAAATCAAAACATTCGCTCCCTAAGCAGCCATTAGTTCTGCTGCTGCTGTGCATCTCCCAACAGGGAACAGTAGAGCATCAGGGTGGGTTGTGCAGCCCCTTGGCTGGGTGTCACCTTGTATCACCAGCATGCCTGGGAACTGCTTGGTTTCAAATGCTGGCAAGGCATGAGTATGCATAGAAATGTATGGCAAGGGGTCACTAACATGAGAACAGGTTTGTGGGTTGTTCTCTGGCTGCGTGCAGTTAGTCAAGTCCAGTCTGTGGTCAGAAGCCAATTGTAATTTATTAGGAAAGCAAAGTGTCCCCATTAACTGATGAGTTGTCTTATCTTATAATCCCTCATTATCTGATGAGTTGTCTTATTTTTTGGCAGCGTGTATTCTGGTCACCAGTCCATCTTAATTCCTCCTATGGAGTTGGAATCCAACCTTTTCCTCTGGCTCTCCACTGTAAGCCAGTATAAAATACGGGACACATTCTGTTCCTACTCCGTCATGGACATGTGTACAAAGGGGCTTGGGAATCAGGTCGACGTATTAAAGGTAAGAAGCTTAGGCCTGTTTGGTATACATCGGAATGAGACTGCTTTCCCCTGAATAAATAAATAAATAAATAAACAGGCACTGGTGCCATTTATATATAAAGACAACACATGGATAGTTTTTTTTTGTCACTGCATGACTTGCAGAAATCTTTTAATGGTGAACCGTGGTTCGCTGTTTGTTTGAATTAGGCTTTTTTACTTGGAGCATCTCGCCACCCCATCCTGCTGCAAGAGAAACGTTCTTTCACTAAATACCCCCAAAAGGATGACTATAGGGAATATTAAATACACCACATGAGGAAATGCAAACCCGTTCCTAAAATTCCAAGGTGGAATGTTTTAAAATAGGATACTAAGCTCAACTAATGGATGCTACTAGTTTTTGTTTGTTTATTTCTAACCTGTCCTCTATCAAGATATCTAAGGCTGGGGTACAACTGGACTAAAATAATTTAAAATAATGCAGGCACTTTAAAACATTTTAAATATTTTAAAATACTTTAAAATCCAAAGAAAACAAAAAGTTTTAAAATTCTCCCAACATAAAAGATTTCAGCTGTCTCAAAGTACATCAGTCATAATAGGATCTTTAAAAAAAAATACAGGTGAGCATTTTTCACTTCATGCATCACTAATATCATGCTGATCTCTTCTGCTAACTGTTTAGTAGAAGGGAAGCCTGACCATTTTTCAGTGAAGCCTTTCCTCTGGTGCGTGATACCAGTTGATACCTTTTAAGGCCGTTGGTTTCATTAAATGCAACTGGTTTTGTTTGGAATAAAGAAATATGAGGAGGCAGTGATGTGCTCTTGACATAAATACTTTGTACTGTATGTACTAGACATGGGCACGACTTAGCGAAATTCCCGTTTCCGTTCCTCGTTTCCGTTATGTAACGGAAAAGGAAACAACAATTACTCCGCCAGAACTCAAACTCGAACCGACTAAAGAAAAATTGGGTCTGATTTGTCGTTGTCGTTCCTGGCATCGCAGCGATCACGCGATGCCAAGCGGCACAGAAAAAAAGTTTTTAAAAGTTTTAAAAAAAACCGATTCCCGGCCAAAAAAGCAGGCGGAAATATGCCTGCCTGAGTGAGGGCACCTACCAGAGGGGTGGTTTCAGGGGGGTCCCCGGCCTCCCCCTCTCTCCTCCTGTCCTTCCTGGGCTGCTCTGGCGGAGTGGTGGCCGGCGGGCATCCTCGTCGTCCCGCCAACCTCGCCGGCTCGCCGCCGCCATTCAAACGGCACAGAAAAAAAGTTTTAAAAACCCCGATTCCCGGCCAAAAAAGCAGGCAAAAATATGCTTGGCTGCCTGCCTAAGAGTGCACCTACCAGAGGGGTGGTTTCGGGGGGGGGTCCCCGGCGTTCCCCCCCTCCTGTCCTGGGCTGCTCTGGTGGGGCATCCTCGTCGTCTCGCCAACTCGCCTGCCATGCGGTGCGGGCGGGGGATCCAAAATGGGGCGGGCGACCACAATCTTTTTTTTGAAATCGTGGTCCAAAAACACACCAAAGCACCACAGAAACATGCGAAAATTGCTATTTTAAAACTGCCAGATTTTTTACAGTAGCAGTGGGTTTTTCTTGCAACAAAATGTCTCCTGTCCTCCTCTCCATTGATTTTATTTTATTTTATTTTATTTTATTTTATTTTATTTTATTTATACCTGCGCAATGATAGGCTGGCCATGGGAGTGGACCATGCAAATTTTTGGAGCCATTCCACCAATCGCATGGCCACTTGGCCAGGTTTTGACCACAGAGACTTCTGGGATGTGCCAATCGGGCATAAAAAGCCCACTAACCCTAGCCCGAACCCTAACCCTAAGCCTAACCCATACGCCAGTACACTGTCCTTCTAAGTGGGTCAGAGAGGCACCCAGAGGTGCACCCCAATACTCACCCTAACCTTACCTGTAACCCTAAGCCTAGCCCTTGCGCTAACCCTATCCCTAAAGCCAGATCTGTGTACTCGCATTGCAGTACACGCAACTACGTTTCCCTTCTTAGTGAGACACAGTGAGAGCCTGCATTCTCTCTCACTGACTGATGCAGAGGAGGCACCCCAAAGAGGGGTGCCTCTGCCAGTCCAGTGTCACTGTCCACTAAGCAAGTCTGCAACTTGGTATGCATATCCATATGGCTATGCATGCTATTTTGTAGCGGGTGAGGAGAGGAGGCACCCACGGGTGCCTCCAGGAGCCCGCTTTCCCTTCATAGCGGGCCAGAGGAGGCACCCACCCCACAGAGGTGCCTCCAGGAGCCCGCTACCCCCCCCCTAAACCAGTACCAACGACAGACGAAAAAACGACAAACAAAACGATAATTTTTTGAAAAAAATTGCGAAAAACGGAAACGAGCCGAAACTGACCCGTCCCGAAAAACGACAACTCGGAAAAAAATTTCCTGGTCGTGCCCATCTCTAGTATGTACTGTAAAAACCAGGACAGGATTGAGGCTTGCCCCAAACTCTTTGGTGCCAGCTGAAGGTTTGTCCTTGGGGAGTTATGAAGGATGACTTATTGCATCCCATTGTTAGAAGTTTGGTTTTTGCTGTGTTACTGTGACCAGATCAATATCTTGCCATTTGCACAAACATGCATATTGTTTTTAATGATTACTCAACAGCCCTGACGGTACAAACTGATCTGACGTTTTGAATGCAGTTATGAGTTTAGTCCTTCCCCCACCCCACTACCAGTCTCTCATTAAAGGCGTCGAAAGTGCTGGAGATTGGTCTGAACAGAACATGTGACCTGGGAACGGCCCTTTTAGTACATTTTGTTCCTAAGTCGAGGTGGTCATGCCAGTGGTTCCCTAATGAGTGTGTTGAGGGCTGGGGTGTGTGTGTGCGTGCACAGAAGTGGGATGATAGCACAGCGTCCAGTTATGTTCCATTGCTTACCCATGAAACAAAATGATCCTCTATAAGGCTGGATGTACAGTTGACTAAGCCCTTTGATCCCCATGTATTGGCAGGCAAGAGGCATTAACTTGTCAGGTGTCCGGACCTGCGTCGTGGTGGCCGAGGAGCGCCCTCGTATTGCTCTGACTCAGTCTTTCTCCAAGCTCTTCAAGGACATTGGCCTGTCGTCTCGTGCCGTCAGCACCACCTTTGGGTCAAGAGTCAACGTGGCTATATGTTTACAGGTAACAATGAGCCTTTTCACACGACCCCTAAGATCCGCTGGCCACTTAAATTCGGACCAGAGATCTTGGGGGTTTGTCGCTGTTCCTGTGTTCCCACCCCCTCCGCACTCCTGGCTGCTGTCTCCGTGAGGGGAGGGAGAAAAAAAGGAAGAAAAGAATGCCGGCTCACCTCCGTTCTTCCGTCTCGCTCTGCTGCCAGCAGCATTCCAGTCTCTTAGTATCTCTTAAAGGGGTGGGGGGCAAAAAAACCAACAAACAAAAGTGAGGAGAGCCCAGCACTCACTACGTTACATCTGCATCAGGAATGTTTCACCCCCGGAGAGCAGGTACTTGAAAAGTGTGCTGGGACGCGCTTAGGTGGGCGTGGTCGCACTTAATTTTTTGTAAACTCCGGAGCTGGTGGGGAAACAATTTTAAGCTCCAGATCTGGGAGCCATTTGCCGCGGATTTTAGGCGTCGTGTGAAAAGGCCCAATGAGAACTCACCAGAGGCCCTCTACAGCAAAACAGCCCAGGACCTGGAGATGCAAGCCTGGCACATTTTAAATTCGGACTTGATTCCTCAGCCCCACATATGGTTTCTTTACCTAACCTCCTTTTTGGCCTGCAAGTGAGAAAGTGTTAGCAGACACCTTTTTCAGTGGGACTGTCCAGGAGAACCCCATTGCTCATGGGAACTTCAAAATGGTTCCACTCAGAGAAATGCCACCAAATAAATTTGACTAATAATAGATAGAAAACTCAGTATTCCAGATTGCCGCCGTTTTCAAATGCTACACACCTCTTGCACATATAATTACATGCTAAAGCCAGAATGTCACCTTGTCCCAGGACCACAATTTATTGCCCTTATTGTTCAGTTATGAATGACTTTTAGCGTGTTATGACCGTCATTAATACAAGTATTGTCTCAAAAGTAGCCTTCCATGCTCTGAGAGCAGAAAAGGGTAGTGTTAGTGTGGAAGGTTGATATTCTTCCATGGAGAGCAGATATGGAGACTTTGTTGAATTTGCAGCAGAAATCATTTTCTTAATATGTTTCTTTGGTCCCTGTATGCAGTTTATGCTTTTGAGCATCTGATCATTGAGCTCACACTGCCGGAAAGGCATTGAAATGTCTGTGATTAAAATGTCTTTCTTTATGGACAAGCAATATACACATTTAAAAATTATTTCCTTAACATTTCTAGGGAACTTCAGGGCCTGACCCTACTACAGTGTATGTGGACCTGAAATCCTTAAGACACGACAGGTATTGTTGATCTTCTTGTTACTTCTACCATTATCATCATTCCCATCATCATCATGATTTCCATGATCCAAATCAGTTCTATAGGTCAAATCATGAACACAGATTTCCTTAATTTGTCAAACCATTTGATAAAATAAATATGAATTTATAACTTTTGAGTTCTGTCCTAGACCTAGAGTGCATTTAATCGGTCAAGGAAGTGCAAGCATTTCTGAAAAGGAGTAGTAGAGATAAGTTCTATTTTTATATTTGGGCACATTGAAAAATTATTCATTTTAAAGCTGTCTTGAATACTGGAGAGGTGCTTGCCATTCTTTTACAATAATTCCCCTAAAAGTACTTTTATGTGTTGCCAAATTTTAACACATGTATTCATTTCTCCAGAGTACGCCTGGTTGAAAGAGGTGCTCCGCAGAGTCTGCTGCTCTCTGAGTCAGGAAAGGTAATGTCTCAGCTCCTTGTGAGTTATCTTGGCATACAACCAAGCACCACCTCTGGGTCCTGGAAGATGTGTTTGGTTAAAATAAAGAGAGGTATAGACCTAATCCAGCATGCAGCAGAAAACTGCAGGAAACTCATCTGTGCACAGCCCGTGTCAGAATTTGAAAAGGTTGTTTCACATGCTTGCAATATTAAGTGCAGCAACACGCTGATTAAAATCCTTTTGAAGATGTAGGCCATCATAGGTGCAGTTGTGTAAATGGCCATGGGAAATTGCTGCTAATCATTTCGTGAGCCTTGCAGCACCATGGTGAAACTGCAGTCAAGGCTGTGCTCGTGACCTGTGGCCAATGGGCTCAGGTAGCCGACTCAGGTTGACTCAGCCTTCCATCCTTTCAAAGTCAGTAAACTGAGCACTCAGCTCATAGTGGAAGAGGAGGAGGAGGAGGAGGAGGAGGAGGCAAGGCATAGCCTGATACAGGTACCCAGTATCAGAGATGAATGATTCTCTTTTTCTTCCGGTATTTGGTATATGGTACTAACGTGCAAACAGCGAAATCACTGAGTTGAACTAAACCCGACCAACCTACACTCAAAGTTGGATTTTATTTTATTTTATTTTATTTTTATACGGGAAATGCTCTCTGTTCATAAGATACCCCATTCATTAACTGCACTGCATTTGTCAACACAGCCTCTGCGTTATACCCAAAGATGTTGGAAAGGCAGACTTTTAAAACCTGAAGGTCATTAATGCCTCCCCTTTACCCCTTTATTAGATATTACCTGGGGTCAAAGTGATCATTGTTAATCCTGAGACCAAAGGACCAGTTGGAGATTCTCATCTTGGTGAGGTATGTGCTGCCTTTGCTGTTTTTGGCATTTCCCTTCCAGTTCAGTCCCTCGTGGCCTCCTTTGTTTCAAAACAGGATGTTGCTGGTGTGTGTAACAGTGTTAAGGGCCTGTCTTTTGTTGGACATGTTAAATGTCTGTACCAATGTCCTGAGAATCTTAAATCAGTATAGGAGATACTCTTTAAAAATCATTCCATTCTGAATAAAACTGTCTTCCTGAGCCTTCCTGTTATTTGGCGAATCAGAATTCAAAGAACATTGGTTTTACAGTCTAATATGTGTTCTAGTTCATTTATTTTTATTCACTTGAGGTTATTTTAATAGAACACATCTTTTTTTCTTTATCATACTTGCTTGATCCTCTTTTAAAAATGCTTTCTAAGTCTTGGTTCTTGTGTTTATCCCCTTCCTAGATTTGGGTGAATAGCCCCCACACGGCCAGTGGTTACTACACCATCTATGACAATGAAACCCTGCAGGCAGATCATTTCAACACCCGACTGAGCTTTGGTGATGCTGCCCAAACTCTCTGGGCACGAACCGGTTACCTTGGCTTCGTACGGCGGACTGAGCTCACAGCAGCTAGCGGAGGTAGGACAAAACGTTATTTTTCTCCCCTTTAAACAGGGTCACCTGATTACAATGACACGACACTAACATCTAGGGAAAATGCTTCCAATTAACATCTCCCTGGACTAGCACTAGCAGGCACAGTTTCTTCTTACATGTATCTATTCCCAGATGTGGTAGGGACTTGCAAGATTATACTCAATATCCTGAAAGAATCACTTGGCAATAAGCCTTTGATGGTTTTCCTGTCCACTGGGACGTTGGGGGATTTAAAAAGAAAAAAAATTAAGGAGCCTCACTTTGCTCCACTGAGAATTACTGAACTTCTAGAATGAGAACATTTCTGTTTTGCTCTCTGTAGCTCTCCATTTACCTTTAGAAATACTTGTACAGTGGTAGCTTCTATAAAGGAATTAATTCATTCCAAATAAAATTATGTTAAGCAAATTTTCCTTTATACAAATTTCCCATAGGAATGCATTGAAAACAGAGTAATCCCTAATTGCAGCCATTTTTATGTTGTACAGATTCGCCCCATAGGCAGTTGTTACAATTATGTGAAGCATATTTCTCCTATCTCTGGATTTTTTTATGTTGTACAGATTTTATGTTATACAAACTGTTTGTTATACAAGGGTCTACTGTACATGTAATAATGTTTTTCCTTCTAGAACGCCATGATGCTCTGTACGTCGTAGGGGCCCTGGATGAGACTCTTGAATTGCGGGGGTTACGTTACCATCCGATCGACATTGAGACCTCGGTTTCTCGGACACACAGGAGCATCGCTGAATGGTACGGGTCTCTCGGACATGTTGGATCCACCTTGGAACAGCAGTGCAGCATTGCTCAGCTATGCTGTAGCAATGTCAGAGCGTGGAAGAAAGTTATTAGAAATGATGACTTTACTGTACCGTACCACATTAGTTTTGTGTGCAAAGGGATGGAAGGGCGTTCCTTTTGAAATAGTTAAAGACGTATGGTATCATATGGTACCCATGTAATGGGTAGTTTTTATTGCATTCACTCATCACTTGTTGGGTGAAAATAAATTTGGGATGAGGATTCAAATGTTAGGCAACTTACTCTTTTTGTGTAGTTTTTATTAAGAAGAAAACAAGATAAGCAATGCAACAGCTATTCTTACAAGTACTGAAATTCAGTAACCTGAAGTGAGCAATAGAAATGATTCTTATTTAAACACAAGTTCCGAGGAGTGCAGAATAGATTCACTGATTGTTCTGGCATGATGACTAGCACATGGATCCTTCTCCAACTTCATTTCTATGACTTAATTGTTTGAGAGCTATAGATGACAGCAAAGGTGCGAAGTGGCTGAAATCCTGTTCTGCAAGTTAACACTACACAAGGCTGGTGAAGTCATCAAGTGTAGTGATTTTGCAAATAAAAATATCTCAACCCCACCCCACTCCTTGAAGGTCTGGAGGTTCCCTTGGAATCCCTTTCATCATCAAGAAAACATCGGGGACCGGAGGATGTGTGAGTGAAGGCTTTAGTTCCCAAAAGTCAGCAACACCAGGAAGATTCTTCCAGACGTGGCCATTTTTGGAAATTAAAAGCCTCCCCCTATCTCCACAGGCTCTAACAACCTCCCCACAACAGTGCTGGAACCAGCTTTCCAGGGGCTGGAGGTGGCAGCTTGAAAATATGTTTTCAAAAAAACACATTGGCTGGTGAACATAGCACAGAGGGATTTCAGCCAGGATTTACAGCTATTTTTGAAAAGAAGATCCATTCTGCAACTGTCACGTGTTCAGAGCCATTCCATAGATTATAAAGCAACAGACATGGGTTGGTTAGTAAGGAAAGCAGTTTACAATCTCTGACACTGTAATAAGATATGTCTGTTTTTAGTTTCCTGCCTGTTGCATTTACATTTTTGGTTTACAGTTAAAATATCTTCGGTATATAAGTTTATTTTTTAAAAAACCTGCACACATTAATGAAGTACTTAAATTCTAAACTGGGCCCATTAATTAGACTAGGCAGCATCTTTTCCAATTGTAATCCTAAAACCATACATATTGCATGCCTCAAACTTGCATTTAAGGATTTGGAAACAAGATAATTTTAACTTTCATAGCTTTTTTGTGAGGTGTTAAAACCGGGATTTAAAAGTGACCATATAATGGGCATAAATATAATCTCAGGGAAATAGTATTGGAAACCTGTGGGGCTCGGGAGCAGGAAAAGCATTCCAAGATTGTGTTGCCAGAACGCGTGACATACTCCAAAGGCACACTATTGAAGTGGGGATGCATGAATCACTAGTACATATTCAGGTTGGGAGAACTTGTAGATATTGGCATAAGCGGAAACAGAAGAGCGAGGGCATACTCCGTGTCTGTAGACTCTCATTCTTTTAAATTCATATAATCGATCATGCATGTTTTTATCTTTCTCCTAGTGCTGTATTCACATGGACCAACTTACTTGTCGTAGTTGTGGAGCTCTGTGGCTGTGAGCAGGAGGCCCTCGACTTAGTTCCCCTGGTAACCAATGTCGTCCTTGAAGAACATTATTTGATTGTGGGCGTTGTGGTGGTGGTCGACCCTGGGGTGATTCCGATCAATTCCAGAGGCGAGAAGCAGCGCATGCACCTCCGTGACAGCTTCCTGGCTGACCAGCTGGATCCCATTTATGTAGCATACAATATGTAGCGTTGGGAGTGAGGATCTCAAGTCTAGTTTACAAACCTTGCAAGGATCAGTGGATGGACGTGGAAATAAAACAAGCAAGCAAGCGAAGGAAGGAAGGAAGATGCTGGTTGACACTTGTGAAGATTACAAAGCTGGACCAAGCTCCCTTGCTTGCCTCCCTTCCCCCAATGGGTTGACAGCAAGTTGGACTGATCAAAAGGCAAAAGATGACAGCGAGTTAAGGACATCTTCACTGCAAGGTCTTAGCTTTATGGACAAGGAAAGTTGCCCTGCGTAATGAAACGATGGAGTACTAAAGCCTTTATTGTAGTGCTAACTTTTTCATCTGTTGTATATATTTGTACTTTTTTCTAATACTGTTTTAGGATTCTGTGTGGGGCAGGTTTATTGAAATCAGTTGATAAGAACCAGGTCATGTGAATCCTACTTATTCCCCTCTAAGCAGTGTGCTTTATAACTGTAAGTTAGCCTAATTCTGTAGTATTCTGTTAATACGGGATCACAATGATTACTTAAATTGTGCCATGACCAAATTAAATAATCCGCTGAACTGAAGAATTACTTATTCGTATAGATATTTCTTGAACTTAAAAAAAGGATTTTGCTATATTTTAAATATGTAAATATTAATATGCATAATTCCTTTATTTAGAAAATTGGCTCAAATAGCAACAACATATGAGGTAGTTGCCATTTAAGAATTTTAACTAAGCCCGTAAAATAAAGTGCTTGTGTTAGGTAAAAATAATGCAAGAAATGCAGATAGGTTGTCCGGCTTTTTTACTGTTTTGTTGCTGGCCAGATTATGACATAGCATGTAAGAAAAAAGGTATTTGAAAGGCACATCTTTAAAAAAGGCTGATGTTCATAAGCTTTAAAAGCAATTTTAAAAGCAAGAACAAAATTCTATAATTCTGGAATGTTTAGTATTTCTGCTTGCTCTTGTCATGAAATGGTGTATAGGCAGATATGTCACCTGTTAACCAGAACCACTCTAGTTATGGTCCATAGTATGATTCTTTTTTTTTTCATTTTCTTTGTTGTGCCCAGTAACAGATGCAAATGCCAGAACATCTTTCTTTTAAACTGGAAAAAAAAGCCCTGCCATTCCCCTCGTGTACTTAGTGCTTTCCGGGTGGGACTTGGTACTGCAAAACGTTGGCAGAATGTCTTCAGAGCAGGGGCAGTGCAATTCTGTTGGACGATCTGGGAAATACCTCTCCATACGTTTCCATTATCCCCTTCAAAAAGACTGATTGGTTTCCAGCCTTCAAAGAACTGATGACAATAGATGCCTTAAAAGTGTGCTGGAACAACCACTGTCTGGGAATGACTGCCGCTCTCCCTGTCGCCACTGAGCTGGGAGGAGTAGCAGAATTCCCATGTTTTTAGTTAGAACTTCACTATGAATTTTTTTGTTTGTTTGTTACACCCTTAGACTAGTCTCCCACACTTCCTTTTACGTCGTTTGTGAAAAGAACACTGAAAGCAGATGCCAGAAATGGCAAGAACTCTTCTCGGGCCATTTGTGGTCTATTGTGTAAATAGCTAGAATATTTTAATATTATCTGTTTACCCACCCTTTAACAAAGTTAATGTTTTTAGACATTTTTTTAAATGAGATATAAATATAAACTTTAAATCCTCAACTACAGCAGCTATATTAATTGTGACTCTGGCAACTATCCTTTACAACAAATTCCAAATGTATACTTGAAAATGCTTCTGCACAAACTTTCAAAGTTTTTTTTAACAGCTTGATGTGTCAATATTTACACAGAGCTTTTAAACATATTAACAAACTCTTTACCGTTCTCTCATTTGGTCTTACATATGGGGATGGGATATAATCATGAGACAACGAACGGGGGTAAAACTAGAACAGGGCGGAGGGACTTCCCATTGCTTCGAACTGTTGAAATATTAATGGCTGTTTCTTAGAGACAGTTTTGAGTATTTTGCATGATCAGTATTTCCACAGTGTGGTGCTGCTACGTAAATGAAAATCCCTCCATCCTGATGTAGTTTTCACGTGGCATTTGCAATGGTTTGGGAAACAAACATACACAAAGCAGTTGCTGGCATATGTATGGACTGCATAGTAACGATGGGCTTCTGCATATTAATATGCTGTGTGCTCCAGCCCTTATTTATTAAACTGCAATGCTGGCTTCTTATCATGTTTCAATTTTTATAACAAACCACTTTCTTAATATCCTTCCACTGGCCAAAAGCATCACAACATTCCTCTGCCTGCAACTGTGGTGTTTGCAACACCTATGTGATGTTTCCTCCACTCCACTCCCCTTTACGCTATAAATTCCCTGCAGATGTAGTACAATAGAAATTATGTGGTGAGTACAGAGAAAAATTGTTATAAGTTACATTTTAGAATCTCTGTTTTGGGATATTTTTTTCAGTTGTATTCCAGACATTGGAGGAAAGAAATGCAACTAGTTTCCATGTATGGCTTTTCTCTCTCTTTGATTTGATGGTTGTTAGGCATTTAGATTCCCCCCCCCCAGTGTAAAGTGTGACTTTTATACAGAGCATTATCCACCCCAGAAGTCTCTTAATTAATACTCCAGGGATTTCAATTTACCTTTTAAAGATTTGGGACCTCTCTCATGCTGCACAATTGTTTGCCTTCAGGTAACTTGTACTAAATGTCTGAGATTCCAAAGGCGTGCCTGTGCAATCAGTGTTACCTTTATCAGAGCTCTGACGCTGATTTGCTTTCTATGGCTTTGGGTGTGTGGTTTCATGTTGTCCATCCGTACATGAGATGTTGCAGCTTAATATAGATGGAATTCAGTAAGGATGCAGTTCTTTGGAGGCTATGATTGTTCATCTACCAGGAGCTAACTTGCCTTTCCTTTCCTCACAAAACCATCTAAATGGTGGTGATAAAAAAGTTTTTTAAAAACATATTTACACCAATATTGTTAAGCCAATTTTTGGGACTGCTGTGTTAACACAAATGGTTGGATCAATTATGTGTCTTTTCTTTTGTGAATGGAAAGGTTCCTTTTTTCATAGAAGGAACTATAATCAAGTGGAAAATAACCAGCAGAACAAGGGGATGTTTTGATTGATCTCATGTTCGGTGTCCCCTAATCATCCACGGTTGCTTTCCAGAAGGCTACTTGAAGGAGTAATCAGCAAACAGGGTTTCTCTCCACTTTCTCTAGTGCAGGGGTGGGTATCCTGTGGCCCTTCAGGTATTCTTGAACTCCCATCAGCCCTAGCTATTGTAGTGAAATATGAGGGGTGGGAGGGAGTACAGCAAATTCTGAAGAGCTGGTCCATCTCACTCTAGTGTGACAGTAGCCTGTGGGTGGAAATTCAATCAAGGGTACTCTGAATTCAAGACAGCAAGTTTTGGCAATATCCCTTGTGATAAAGCAGTTTGAAACAAGCAGTTAAACCATATTTCTCATCTGTCTTCAAAAGAAATTTCTGCTTTCATTAGGTGTGCTAATGTGATTATTACAGAACCCCTGTTCATTTATACTGTTTTTCAGATTTTGGTTGACTGTATAGTCAAGGATGGCCCATGCTTAACTGTGCTGGAAATAAGGTTGCAAAAAAACCCAATGTTCATCTTTATCCCTGAAGGCATTTTTGTTGATGATGTCAATAAGTTTACTATTGTCAAATTCAAATTACAACAATGTAATTATGTATAAACTTTTTTTATTTATTTGAAATTAGGTTTTAGATATACTTTTTTAAAATTTTAACATCTGGCTGGACAGTGTTCCATTAACGCATTGATTGTGTCTCCTTTGTCTTGTGTTAATAAATAATGATGCCTGACAGTTTTATTACTATCATTAACTTTTAATCCCACATTTCTTTCAAGGACTGCAGCGTGATATACATTATTTTATTAAGTTTGCATGTTTTAAAGAATGTACAAAGCTGGTGAACAGCAACGTATCAATCTACTCCAGGGTAACAGGATTTTAAAAACTAAAATCAGAGCCACAGCAGATCAAACCACATATTTAAAAAGTGAGATAATCACCATGTATTCATTGAGGTGGGCAAAGAGAATCCACATCAGAGGGCTGCCTGTGTAAAGTGGCTATTAGCTTCTGAGATGCTAAAAGGAAAGGCAGACCTTTTGGAGAAGGGGGCTTCCAAAGTTGTAAGATGACAACCCAGATAATCCTGCCCTATGCAAGCCAACGCAGTATACTAGATAACATTCTAACCTTTGTACAGTGCTTGTGCGTTGTTTTTAAATCACAAGTCTGATGCCTTGTGATAAAAAGCGTCTTGTATATAGACTCTATATGACGTTTAGAAGCTTCTTAAGAGTCTTGACCATTACTGTATACTTAGCATAGCAAAACCCAGGCAGGAAAACAGTTTATACTGGATGTGAACCACTTAGAGTAAGCATCGTTCAGAAGCATGTTCCCAAAGTACAGCAGACCCTCGTATAACAAACAGTTTGTATAACATAAAATCTGTACAACATAAAAAAATCTGGAGATAGGGGAGATTTGCTAAACAGAATCGTCTATGGGGCGAATTCGTACAACATAAAAATGGTTGTGATTAGGAATTACTCTTTTCAATGCATTCCTATGGGAATTTGTATAAAGGAAAATTTGCTTAACATAATTACATTTGGAACAAATTAATTCCTTTATACAAGGTACCACTGTATGTGATCTACAGTTGAGGTCAGCTTAGGAAGATGAGTTCCGCAGAAAACCTTTGTATTTCAGTTCTTCTACTACAGTGATGGCGAACCTTTTAGAGACCAAGTGCCCAAACTGCGACCCAAAACCCACTTATTTATCACAAAGTGCCAACACAGCAATTTAACCTGAATGCTGAAGTTTTAGTTTAGAAAAAAAAACCTTATACATTAACATATTTTGTCTTAAAAGCCAAACACAATAACAGAGCTTTCAATGTTACAAACAACTTTTTATTGGAAGGTAAAACTCCAGCCCCTCTCAAGGAGCCCTAGCATGGGCTTCACAACCAGACACACCTAAGCTACTGAGCTATATCACTGTATCATGTAAAACAGACCTCCAACCCTTGCAGGTTACTGGAAGGAAGCCTTGGTTTTTAAACCACCCTCAGGCTATGCTTCCAATTCTCCACCTTGAAGCTGGTCACATGGCAGCACCCGGCGGGCTCATGTCAGACCCCACCCCCACCCCGCACACACATCAACCCGCCAGCTCCAGCAGCACAGCAGCTCCTGCTACTTCCAAACGACACTGGAGCCCGAAAAAGACGAAGGGGAAGGGGGGAGAGAGGATGCTGGGGAACAACAACAACAACAACAACAACAACAACAACAACAACAATAATAATAATAATAATAATAATAATAATAATAATAATAATAATAA
>JAHTLZ010000010.1:1116838-1131236 GCA_023846285.1 Phrynocephalus versicolor
GTGGTTTCTGGGGGGGGGGGTCCCCACTCCAGCCTCCCCCCCCCATCCTGGGCTGCTGGTACCAGGCTGGGAGGGGGCATCCTCGGCGTCTCCATTTGCCATGCGGTGCGGGGGGATCCAAAATGGCGACCGCAATATTTTTTTTGAAATCGTGGTCCAAAAACCCACCAAAGCACCACAGAAACATGCAAAAATTAGCTATTTTAAATGCTTGAATTTTTACAGTAGCAGCAGTGGGTTTTTCTTGCAATAAAATGTCTCCATTTATTTTATTTTATTTTATTTTTATTTTTTTTACACCTGCGCACGCGCAATGATGGGCTGGCCATGGGATGGGACCATGCAAATTTTTGGAGCCATTCCACCAATCGCATGGCCAGGTTTTGCTGAGACTTGCTGGTACCAGGCTGGGAGGGGGCATCCTCGGCGTCTCCATTTGCCTTGCAGTGTGGGGGGGGTCCAAATTGGCGACCGCAATATTTTTTTTGAAATCGTGGTCCAAAAATCCACCAAAGCACCACAGAAACATGTGAAAATTAGGTATTTTAACTGCCTGATTTTTTTATAGTAGCAGCAGTGGGTTTTTCTTGCAACAAAACGTCTCCATTGATTTTATTTTATTTTATTTTTATTTTTTTACACCTGCGCACGTGCAATGATGGCCTGGCCATGGGATGGGACCATGCAAATTTTTGGAGCCATTCCACCAATCGCATGGCCAGGTTTTGCTGAGACTTCTGGATGTGCCAGAGGGCATTAAAAGCCCACCAACCCTAAGCCCAAGCCTAATCCTAACCCTAACCCTAACCCATATGCTGTGTTCTTAGTGGGCCAGAGGCACCCAGAGGTACAGCCCACTAACCCACCCTAACCTTAACCGTTACCCTAAGCCTAGCCCTTACCCCCTAACCCCATGCTCTGGGAACTGGAAGTCAAGTCACGCTAAATCGCGGCGGTAACGACAAACGACACGACGAAATGACAAATTTTTGAAAAATTTCGCGAAAAACGGAAACGACCCGAAACGCACCCGTCCCGAAAAACGACAACTCGGGAAAAAAAAATTCCGGTCGTGCCCATCTCTAACTGCCACATTAGATGCTACATTATTTTGCACAGGGAGAGAGTACTAGGCATTCTTGTTTTGGCCATTATCTCTCATCATAGTTAAGGCAAAACATTATAGCAGTAACTTGTAGTTACATAGATCAAGAACATTTGGGGGCCCAACTTTGGGAAGCACTGTATTAAGTAAGTAATGATTAATCAGAACCAGAGCTACCAGGGGACGCCAATCCCAGCTGCTCACAGAAACTGCTCTCCTTCCCTGACATAAGCATAATTTTTTAAAAAAAAATATCCAGTGATGCTGCCATGCCATTATAGGCACCCTAGCTATTGGCTTTTCCCCCTCTCCAACTATTTTTATTGCAGACCTATCTTGCGGGAATTGTGTCAAGGATTCCGACAAAAAATGCTTCATCCTCGAGGTAAAACTACTGGATCTCCCTATGCTTATTTATGATTGAACTATTGCGTTATGGTGGCCACTGCGTTTGTTGTACAAAGAAAAAGCGGCGTAGTTTTTTTTAAAAAATGAAAAACATCTGAAGCGATTAAATCTACCCCAGAGCTCTACTCGGTAGGTATTTACCTGGAGACCTGGAGAAGAGTTTCGAAAAGTTACTCTTTAGATTTCACTTCCCACAATCCCATTCTCCGAGCCAAGCCGTTTCCTAATAAATAGGGATAGAAGTGAAAGGCAGTTCTGTTTGTCTTAACAGAGATAAGATCGGAACGCAATTATCCTAAGCACATGCTCCCATTTCTGTTGGGCTTCCTTATGTGTAAACAGGCGGAGGATGAACTTCCACAAAATCTGCTAAGAACCTCCTTATCATCATCATCATCATCATCATCATAACCTGTAACGATTTCCATAGAGGGTGCCTCTGTTACTAGAGGTTCCAGTAATTCAGTTGTCCCTTGGCCAGCCCCGAACGCGTCCACTATTCTGCCGCTCTAACACCGGAAAAAGGTCCCACTCTATGGTTCCGCGTGGGCTCGGTGAGTCCAGTCTAGGGGGGGAAGGGAGGGAACTCTATGGCATGAGGCGGTAGCTCACTCTAGCCCTAGCCTCCGGCGTACTCTATAGCCGCCGCCCGAGTGGTGCGTGCGAGCGTCCCTAGCAGGGCCTAAGCAGCGGCTGGGCGATGCTGCCTGGCCGTGCTGGCGTCTCCGGTTTCCTCCTGAGGCGTTAGGATCTCTTTCGGCTCTCCTTGGGCGCGACGCGACGCGACGCAGGGCCGGCGGGGCCTCTGAGGTAAAAGCGGGCGCGACCGGCAGCGACTCAATCAGGGCGCGAGGCGAATCGGACGCGACCGAATCAAGGAGCGCGAGGCGGGAGAGAGAGAGAGAGAGAGAGAGGCGGCGAAGGGAGGGAGGGAGGGAGGGAAGGGGGTGGAAAGACCCTCCAGGAGGGAGATGCTGCTCTGGGCGGCGAGGGCAACGTTCCATTTCCCACCCCACCCCACCCCACCCTACCCCACACACACCGAACAGGCGCGCGCTCCTTTCCCTCGCGGCCCCCAGGGGTGACTGAGCCTTGGCAACGTCGCGCGACGGTGGGAGAAGGGCTCGAGCCCCTTTCCGCAGAGCCTTCGTCACCGTCCTCTTCCACCCCCAACGCGCGCGCCCCCAACCCTACCCCAGCTGTTTCGCAAACAGCGCCGCCGCCGCTCGCCTCCTGATTGACATCCTTCCTCCTTGCAGAAGCCCCCCCCCGCGGAGAAGAAGGGAGTGGGCTCGCTCTTTCCTCCCTCCCCCCGCGCCAGAAGGGAGGCAGGGGACCTAAATACAACCCCCCCTTCCTTCCTTCCTTCCTTATGGTCTCTTGGGACCGACTTAAAGCGCGCGCGCCCCTTTATTTCTTCTTATTACAGTATTTCATTTTGGAAAAGGCCCCTTGGCAGGGACAATCCTTTAGTGGCGCATATGGGTTGCTTTAAATTGGCAGCACTTCGATGGGTGCTAATAGATTTTGCTTCTCTCTCACTCATCACTCTCTCTCACTCTCCCTTTCTCTGGCTATGTAAAATCTTAAATTTACATGGATAATAAAACCTGCCTCATGGCAATTCTCTGCCCGGTGGGCCGTTTTTTCATTCTCCTACCTTTTGATTTTTAACTTGGACTGGAATTACGCATTTATTTAAGTGGTGACGTGTTAGCCTGTTGCACCCAGACAAAAATAGCAAAAAGTCTCATGGGACCTTAAGGATGAATAAGTTTTTCGGGTATAAGTATGCCTGAGCAGTTTTCCATGTGATGCAAAACTTGTGAATTTTTAAGGTGCCATAAGGCTCTTTAATATTCATAGAACTAGTATTTGCTTCTTTTTCGTCCAATAAATCGTTAAAGGTGGCTCATGATTACCATTAAAGTACAGTGACCACTGACTGTTTTAATTGCTTGTGTTTTGTTGGTCTGTTGATTTCAAGGGTGCTTAGGATTCTTGTGAGTAGCTCTGGAAATGTTTTCGTATTGCACAGTGGGATGCAAAGTCATAAAATAAGTCGTCATTGTAATGAATGTTCTTAAACAAAACAAAGTCATGGTAGCAAACACATATTTCAAATTGGTTGTTATACAGGTGTCCTTGTTTGGTGGCAAAACACATTCTTGGTTGGGCATGTGCTCAAAGGTATTGTACTTTGTTTTACAATTATTTGTGCAACTTCTTGAGCTACTATTTTGTGCTTGATTTCAGTTGGTGAACTTCAGGACCCTGGTGAAAAGCAGAGTAAATCTACTCTAAAGTCTGTATGTCCCACTTTAACTCATGTTATGCTCAAGTGACTGTGTCTATGGAATCCCATCCTATAGAGGACACTTGCACCTGCTAAGTAAGCTGGCTGCATACCTCAGCGGTTTAGTTATCTGACTGCAGAGACAGAAGTTGCGAGGTCAGTTCCCCACTGTGCCGCCTAAAAGTAGAACAAGCCTGTGGGGTCTCAGGCAAGCAGTAGAGCAGTGATAGCGAACCTTTTAGAGATCGAGTGCCCAAACTGAGATTCAAAACCCACTAATTCTTCACAAAGTGCCAATACAGCCATTTAACCTGAATACAGGTGGCTGTGAAGGGGTGATGTCAGGTGCCCATAGAAAGGGCTCTGAGTGCCACCTTTGGCACCCGTGCCATAGGTTCGCCCACACTGCGGTAGAGTCCCAGGGAGCCACCACTTCTCAGTAATTTCTCTTAGAAAACCAGATATAAATTCCAAACTGTACTTTCATTGTGTTTTGCTATACCCCCTTCTTACTTTCGCTTCACAAGTCAGTTTGTCATAACTGCCATATATCCCACAATTCTCAACCATTCAATTTTATTTGATTGTCACTTTTCCATTTCTTTGCAAATAATAGTCTTGCTGCTTTGACCACTGCACTAATTAAATCCTTCTCTTCTTCCCTCAATTGACTATTCTTATTCATATTCAGTAAAGCAGTCTATGAGGATATTTGAATTATATCACATTAATTCCCTAATTTCTTTGAAACATTGTGTCCATTCCTTCCTCATTATATGACACTGCCACCATATATGCAAGTATGCCATTTTTTCTTTTTTTACACCTCCAACACAGAACTAGTAAATTCTTATTTAGCATACAGTACATATTCATATTTACCAGTGTTAAATATCATCTCCATGCTACCTTAAAGCAGTTTTCTTTGGCCCTTACAGACATATTCTTCATAATTCTTTTATTCCATATTTTATTCCAGCCATCCACTTATAGTTCACTATCCAAATCTTCTTGCCATTGATCTGTCAACACATTTGTATCCTGGCCAGCTTGTATTAATAACAGTTTATTTTTTTCACATATAGTTCCCATGTTTTTATTTATTGCTTCTAATTTCCATCTTTTTTCAATAATCTCTTTGAACTTTTCTACTCTCCTCATTAAGTTTGATATTTGTCTGCCTTTTATAAATCAGTTTTGATATCTTGCTAGAGATATCAAAACTGATTTATAAAAGGCAGACAAATTTGCTAGAGTTGACATAAAATCTTGGCATCTTGATTTATCAGAGGTATAGGTCAATATGCTGCCATACCTGGGTTTCCATCCTGAGGTTCAATATTAAAACTCTTATTTATTCCTTCATGACTAGGGGATTTCCTCCCTCCTTAATATATTATTATATAACACTTAACTTCAGTATGTGAGTTTTTTTTAATATTATATAATATTCTGGATCTATTCCTTCTGTTTCAGGTATCTTTCTTGCTTTCAGTTTTTTAATAGCAACCTCTGCTACTTCATCTGTAATGGATTTGTTCCATTTTAAATCTTCCTCTTTTAAATAATTGCTACAGTTAGTCATGATATATTTTTCAGTTTTTTTCTAAGGGAGGTTAAAAATTGTTTTGGAAAGCTAATATTTCTTTCATTTTATTACATCTTTTCCCATTCTGGAATTGTACTATCCCTATATTTTCTTTAGGCCCTTTAATGTATGTTGCCTTAGCTAATAACCTGGAATTTGTATTACTAAATTTAAAAAAATCTTTATAATAAATTAAATTTCTTTCTACCTTTTCCAGATGAATCCATTCTGATTCCCTTTTTAGCTTGTAATTTCACTGTTGCTTTTTTATCTCTACAGCTTCTACTTATTTTTTCTAATTTTAATATTGATTTCTCATTCTTGTATGCCCCAAATTACCTTAACTACTACTCCCTTTTTGATTGGCTAGAGACCTGACATAAAACTGTCCTTGGCATTTAATGAGTTTTACAGGCATTTAGTTTATCAAGTAGGTATACATGTACCACGCAGAGTTGACTCATGGGAACAGATGACTGTTCATGGCTTGATTAAAATGGAAGGTTATAAACTATGTATATACTGTTGAAGAGATGATTGTTCCTGTGAATCACCTTGTCTAGATGAAGAAGGATGAAGAAAAGGAATATCGTGGTGATGGTATAGTTTGCCAGCTGCTTCTCCTGATAAAGTTGCAGCACAGGACAAGGATTGGCAAATTAAAAGGCTGCAACAAAGCTTTAAGGTGGGAAGGAGAAATAATGGAAAGTAAACACTGAATAATAATGACATGAAGGATCAAGGACTTTAATTCTTGTTGAAATATAATAAAGGAATTGACAGTCATCAGTATTAAAAAGAGAACAAACGAGACAAGACAGAAAAGAAAAGATGCAGCCCTGCCTTTGTTATAATACTGTACTTTAGTAATATTTCAGTGCTTCCCTTTTAAGACAGTGATCACAGAGTGTGCTTAGAGAGCTATTTTCACAAAATGGCTCTATCTAATAGATATCCAACATGGTTAAATCAGTGCGTAAGAGCCTCGCAGGGCACAGTGGTTCAATGCCTGTACTGCAAGTAAAACTGTGCTCACGACCTGGGGTTCATTAGCCACACTCACTCTTCTTCCCCAAGGACTACACCTTGGTAAAATATTATTTTCTATTAAAAATAGAAAAATTAAAAATAGAAAAATAGTAAAATTACTTGTAAAAGGAGATCCTAAAAAAAAACAAACTCAAACCAGTGCAATGGATTGGTACTGTAAGTGCCCCATGTTGTCTTTTGGCAAATCATGATGGTGAGAAACAGAAATGACATTCTTTCACCCACAGGTAGGACCTGTCTGGTGGGACCTAGAAACTCACCAAGTGGGGGTAGTACAAGACATTACATCTTAAACTGAAGAAGAATCCGAATCTAGTGGTAAAAATGATTGATGCGTTGAAATTCTCATCAAGTCAGAGAATGCCACATACGGTAATGGACTCAATGCACTCTAACCCTAGCCCTAGCATTATGCCCAGCCCTAGCCCTAGTCCAAGACCTCAGTTTCATTCTTAACATTCAATCAAACCCTAAGCCCTCAGTTTCAATTGAACCTTCAACCGAAATGTAACCCTAACCCTAATGCTAGCCTTAATCCTAGCCCTAGCCTTGGGCCTAGGCCTAGACCTAGCTCAAGCCCTCAGTTTCACTCTAACCTTCAACTGAATTCTAACCCTAACCCTAGCCTTATGCCTGGCCCAAGCCTTAGTCCAAGCCCTCTGTTTCACTCTAACATTCAGCCAAACCCTAACCCTAACACAAGCCCTAACCCTAGCACAAGCCCTTGGTTTCAGTTGAACTTTCAATTGAACCCTGGCCCTAACCCTAAACCTGATGTTAGCTGTAGCCCAAGCATTCACTTTTACTGTAAAGATCAACAGATCTCTAACCCGAGCCCGAGCCAAATAACTCATCACTCTAACCTCAAACCAAGCCCTAACCCTAACTGTAGCCCTAGCCCTAGTCTAAACCCTCATTTCACTCTAACCTGCAACTGAACCCTAACCCTAACTTTAAACCAGATGCTAGCCATTGCCCAAGCCCTCAGTTTCACTCTAACCTTCAACCCTAACTCGTCTAAACCTAAAGGTATTCATAGCCTAAACACTTGAAGGTTATAGGAAATCTTTCTTCAGCCAAAGTAGTTAGGATTATGGTTAGGTTTAGGTTTCAGTTTAAGGTTAGAGTGAAACTAATGGCTTATGCTAGGGCTAGGGCCAGGGCTAAAGTTAGGGTGAGGATTAAGGTTAGGGTTCTAGTCGGTTGAAGGTTACAGATAAATTGAGGGCTTGGGCTATGACTTGAGCTGCAGTAAGTGTCAGGGTTAGGGTTACATTGAAATTGAGGGTTTGGCTGTACCTCCAGCCCTCAGTTTCACTGTAACCCCAACCCCAATCCAAGGCCTAACCATAACCATAGCTCTAACACTAACACTAATCCTAGCCCTAGCTCTACCCCTAGCAGAAGCACTTGGTTTCAATGAGACCTTCAGCCAAAACCTAGCCCTAGCCCTAGCCCTAGCCCTAGCCCTAGCCCAAACACGCAGTTTCACTCTAACCTTCACGTGAACCTTAATCCTAACCTTAAAGTTGGCACTAGCCATAGCCCAAGCACTCAGTTTCACTGTAAAGATGAATACATCCCTAACCTTAACTCTAACCTTAAAACTAGTCCAATCTCTCAGCTTCACTGGATACTTCAACCTATCCCTGGCCCAACCTTAGTCCAAGTACAAAGTTTCACTATAACCCCTATCCGTAACCTTAGCCCTGACCCTTGCTGTAGCTCTAGCCCAATCACACAGTTTCACTGTAACCTTAGCCCTAACCCTAACCCTAGCCCTAGCACTGTTCTATCACTACCCCTACCCCAATGCCCTCAGTTTCACTCTAACCTTCAATCTAACCTTCCGGGCGGCCGACAGGGGTTGCTCTACCCTGTTGGTTCTCCTGGATTTGTCAGCGGCCTTTGATACCGTCGACCACGGTATCCTACTGGACCGGCTCCTGGAGGTGGGGATCGGGGGCACTGTTCGCAGTTGGCTCCGGTCCTTCCTTCAGGGTCGGCTCCAGTATGTGCAGCATGGGGGAGAGTTGTCGGCCCCGTGGACACTCCCTTGTGGGGTTCCGCAGGGCTCGTCTCTCTCCCCCATGCTGTTTAACATCTATGTAAGGCCGCTGGCAGGGGTCATCAGGAGATTTGGGCTGCACTGTCATCAGTATGCAGATGACACGCAGCTCTATCTCTGTTTTTCCACCTCTGCAGTGGAGGCTGTCCGGTCCCTCGACCAGTGCCTGGAGGCGGTCATGGCTTGGACCAGGGCCAACAGGCTCAAACTCAACCCTGAGAAGACCGAGGTGATGTTCTTCGGGAACTCCCCGTCTGGGTATGGGGGCCCCCTTCCCAGTTTGGAGGGTGTTTCCCTCCAACTGGCGGAGAGGGTTCGGAATCTGGGCGTGATCCTGGACCCAGCCTTGTCCCTGGATGCCCAGGTGGCGGCTGTGGCCAGGACCGCATTCTTTCACCTTCGCCAGATCGCCCAGATCCGCCCTTACCTAGACGGGGACTCCCTGAGAACAGTGGTCCAGGCGCTGGTGATCTCGAGGTTGGACTACTGTAATGCTCTCTACATGGGGTTGTCCTTGACTCTCCTCCGGCGATTGCAGCGGGTGCAAAATGCAGCGGCCAGACTGGTGGCGGGTGCGCGTCGTTACAACCGCATCACCCCGGTTCTGGCCCGGCTGCATTGGTTACCCGTTGCCTTCCGGATCAGATTCAAGGTCTTGGTTTTAGTTTATAAAGCCCTCCATGGCCTGGGACTGGACTACCTGGCAGAGCGGATCGCCCAGCGGTCAACATCGGCCCGACCGGTTCGGCAGTCGCGAGCGCACTCGCTACAGGTTCCATCCCCCGAGAAGCCAGGCGGTCCCTCACCCGGAACCGGGCTTTCTCGGTGGCTGCTCCATCCTTATGGAACAGCCTCCCAAGCGAAGTGCGCTCTGCAGAATCCCTGCTGGCCTTTCGCAAAGCGGTAAAGACCATCTTATTCCGCGAGGCCTTTGGTGACCTAGCTTAGCCCCTTCCCCCCCGCCATCGATTAGTACGCTAGAACCTGATATAGCAGCAGTGAGGTTCTAACAAAGGGTGCGCCCCTGCTGCTGTTCTTTTAATCTGTTTTATTAATTCACATTCATTGTTAGCGTATTTTTTTTATTGTATTGTTCGTATTCAGTTGTTTGTACTCGCTGACTTGCTCAGCCATGTTCGCCGCCCAGAGTTCCCGCTGGGAAGATGGGCGGGATATAAATTCAACAATAAATAAATAAATCAATAAATCAAACCGTAACCCTAAATGTAATGCTAACACTAACGCTAGCCCTAACACTAACACTAACCCTAGCCTTTGCCATAGCCATAGCCCTCATCCTCGCCCTAGGCCTGGCCCTAGCCCAAGCCCTCACTTCCACTGGTACGTTAAACTGAACCCTAACCCTAACTCAAGCCCTAGACCAAGCACTGAGTTTTATTGTAACCATCAACTGATCCCTAACCCTAACCCTAACCCTTGCTGTAGCCCTAGCTGTAGCCCAAGCCCTACATTTCTCTCTGACCTTCAACCAAGCTGTAAACTTAACCTTAACCCTAACTGTAACTCTAGCCTTCACTCTTACCATAGCTCTGGCCCTAGGCCTACCCAAAGCCCTCAGGTTCACTCTAACCTTAAACCAAAACCTGTTACCTAAGCATATCCCTAATCCTAACACTAGCCCAAGGACAAGCACTCACTTTTATTGTAACCTTCAACTGATCCCTATCCCTAACCTTAACTCTAGCCTTGGCCCTAGCCCATGCCATATCTTGCATATGCATAATGACAATAAAACTCTATTCTATTCTATTCTAAACCCAGCACTTAGTTTTACTCTATCCTTCAAATGAACCCTAACCCTAACCCAAGGCTTAACCCTGACCCTTGACCTTTCACTAACCTCACCCTAGCCTTAGCTCTAGCTCTCAACTTAACTCTGACCCTGTCCCTAACCCTAACCCAAGCACAAACCCTAGTCTTAACCCTAACCTAACCCTAACCCTCACCTAACCCAGAACCAGTAGTTAACTGAAAGCAATCTCGGGATAACTTGAGAATTAGAATTAGAAATGTATACCCTATACCAAGTAAAGGTAGATGTTTTTCACCCTTGAATTATTGTTTCCAATGATATGTAACTGTACATGTGACATTGTGAACAATGTATGTGACTATTCTTATGTTTTCTTATTTTAAGAATTGCATCTAAATTGGTGGTTTTAATGTACTGTAGTCTTATTATCAAAGTAAAATATTTCCTTAAAAAAACTATTTTCTAACCGCAACCCTGGAAATTATATTTTTCTTCATGTGCAAAATTTAATTAACTGTTTGATTTTGCAACATTTGAATATACAACCGCCCTATGTGCAAGTGGAACATGAAGCTTCTAAGTTGCAGCTGTCTGCAGAAACCGTTCTCTCTGTATTCTTTTTCCTCTCTGTGTTGTTCATCTTCCCCCCTCCTTTTTGATCCATTCCCTTCTATTCTTCCACCCAGTTGGCAGGTTTCTTGCTCCCTCTTTAACTCACAGTATTTTGTACCATTGAGTACTTCTGGGCTTGATTTGGATTCTACCACCGCCACAAGGTGCTTTTAAAACAAGGGTTTCATTGATTTCTGCAAACTTTGGGAGTGATGCCTCCCTGTTTTGCATGGGTCCTGTCAATTTGGCTCCCCCCCCCCCGGCCACTGAAATGTCGATACAGAACGTATGGTGATGCTTCCACCAATGGAGGAAATACTCTAGCTTGTGGTTCACGGTCGCTGTGTATGTGCAAGCCAAATATTGTGACATCCGTTTCATAATTTATCTGATGAAGAATGAAAAGTCTCCAGCAGCTCTCGAGCCTTGCTCATTGCGGTGACTTTTTATACTTCAGGTTTCAGGACTGAGCTCCTCCAGTGGTTGATCTCATCCGGGAAAAATCAGTGACTCATATTTCCATTGAGAGAAATATAATTTGCAGTTTCTCAGCAACGGCCCATGAAACTATTTCAAGTGTTTTGTAACAACACGTTCAGAACTAACAGATCCTCTCTGAATGCCTCGGGGTTATTTTTGTTGGAGCCCTTTGTGTGGAGGCAGTGGTAGCATTGATGGCGAAATGCCGATTTGTGCTGTAGGTAGAACACCACACATGACAGTTACATATAGCGGAAGTTGAGCTCAAGTTTCCTCCCTTGTTAAAACGGACAGAACCAGGGAAGGAAGGAAGGAAGGCAGCAGCAAAAAAAGTGCATCCTTTTGAATTACCCCCACCCCCGCCAACGGGCGGGGGGGGGGAGAGAAGCAAGTGTGCATTCTGGTTCTTTGGCTTCAGGATTTTCATTTTGTTTTAGCATGAAGACAGGTTTCTTTTTCTGTTTTCCAGATGCCTTAATGCACTATTAAAGTATTTTATTTCAAATGTTTCTTAAAAAGTTGCGTTGTGGCCCTCCCAAGGAAAGGGCAACAGACACACCCAACTTGTGCAGTCTGCGGCCATTTCCCCCTTGTCTCTGCCCTGCAAGCACACACGTGGCTTCCTGGCTTACATGGCCTAACTAGTACTATGCTGCCAAGTGCCTAAACAGATGAGAATAGATAGAGAGAAGCCAGCAGAATTTATGAGTACATATTATTATTATTATTTATTCGATTTATATACCGCCCATCTAGCCGAAAGCCACTCTGGGCAGTTTACAACATAAAATAAACTGAGTACGAAATACAGATAAAAAAATGTAATGAAAAGCAAATATTTTACAAATGAAAACATAACTAAAACAACAACATTCATAAACATTCAAGATGGGGATAGTTAAGAGAATTAGAATAACTGGAAACAATGTGGTTAATCATCACTGTACTCAATCAAATTAATGCTGGTCACTTAAGCTTACAAATTAAGACCAAGAACTTGGAAAACATTTCTGGGGTTTACAGCTTCTAATTTCAACATCTCCCAAGCATGCCTAATTATTTTTGGACTGCATTTATTGACAGCTCCAGATAAATTACTCTTTCACAACTGGCTGTTAAACATGGCTGCAGAATCCTGGCCAACAAGGCAGTGTTATGTCTTGTGCATCTTAAAATGAAGTCAGTTTTTCTGTAATACTAAATCGTGTACTTCGTATTTGTGTTTACCTGCAGGCTGAGGATGGATGAAGTACACCAAAACAGCAGTAACAATTCAGCACCACCACCACCACAAGCAGCATCTTTACAAGGTACCACTCTACAGGCAGCTCAGCTTTCTCGTGTTTCTCAACAGGTAAAGGAAGCTATGTCAGGTCAGGTCCTCTGAGGAAATCTTAAGCACATTAATTGTAGTTTTCCTGTGCAATACTATGCTTTTATTTGTTCAGGAAACATGTGTGAGAGCAAAATTTCAGTGACCTAGTTAGTCAGTGTTTTAGTCCGTGTTTTTCCTCGATCAGTACAGTACATTCAAATACGCTAGATATTGGGCATGTCCCCTAAAATCCAAACACTCATTCTCCACTGATTTTAGATCCTCCGAGTGATCACCAGGGTTGACCAGCTCATCAATAATATAGAAGGGTCTGACTATTCAGAATACTTCTGAAAAGCTGCCTTCTAACCAGAGACCCCTGCTAAATCTTTTTTAAAAGTGGTTGATCTTTTGTTTAGTTCCCCCCCCCCGCCCACATTTCCAGGAGTCCGCGGCTCTGACGAAGGCGGCAGCGGTGATGGGGATTGGGGGAAAAACAGGGAGAGCCTTCCATCAAGCCCTGATGCTGTTTAAACTCAATTCATTTTAATGGCATTATCCATGTGTCCTTGCTAAACTGCATTGGAAAGAACAGAGGACATGCAGTCATAGTGCTTGATGGCATCTCCCAAATTAATGTCTTTAGGTCTACCGTAGTAAGAGAACCTCTGATTTTCAAAACTCAGCTTGCTCATGCCCAGCAAAAGAAATGATTACATGGCATTTTACTGTGATAGTAACATTTATATAAGAACATAAGAACAGCCTTGCTGGAACAGGCCACACGGCCCATCCAGTCCAGCATTCTGTCTCACACAGCGGATCAACATTTGCTTCAGTGTCTTCCCAAGCAGATGTCTTCACCTGCTTACGATTTCCTGCAAATGTCATTGAGAGATATCCTGTCTGTCTCTCCAACACGGAGGTTGTCCTTAGGCATCCATAATGATAGCCATTGATACCCTTGTTCTCCATGAACTTGTCTAATCCTTTCTTAAAGCTGTGAAAGCTGACAGCTGTCACCACTTCTTCTGGCAGGGAGTTCCGCAGACCAGTGATCCTCTGGTTAAAAAAGTACTTTCTCTTATTTGCTTGAGATCTAGCACCCAAAAGTTTCATGGAGTGCCCCCTAGTTCTAGTGTTGTGCGAGAGAGAAAACAGCTTTTCCTTATCTACCTTGTCCACACTGTGTATGAATACCTAACATAAAACTAGGTACCTCTGCACTTTTCTATGTGCTTTGCCCGAGAAAATTCTCTGTGTCTTTGTGTATATTTTGGTTTTGCCTTCCAAAATGGGAACTTAACTGCTCTCTTGGATTTGGTGCTTTTTGTGCTGCTGCTGCTGCTGCAGCTGTTGCTGTCCGCATTTCTCCCAGTGAAGAGACTCAAAGTGGCATAAAACTACTTAAAATATGTATGTTTAGAATCATAACAAATTAGGATGTTAATATTAAAATATGGGTTTAATATTAAATCCAAGTAGGGATGTAAAATTTCTAAAAGTTTTGAAGCCATGGGGGGGGGGGGAGTTAAGAAATACTGTAACAGAACAATTCTGTGGGGGGGGGCACGTTTCCCTGTTTCCCCCAAAGTTTCCAGAAATGTTACATCTCTAAACTTAAATGCTGTTAAAAAACTCTAGATTAAACAAACTACTACTACTACTACTACTACTACTACTACTACTACTACTACTACTA
>JAHTLZ010000010.1:1131246-1156256 GCA_023846285.1 Phrynocephalus versicolor
TACTACTACTACTACTACTACTACTACTACTACTACTACTACTACTAACAACAACAACAACAACAACAACAACAACAACAACAACAACAACAACAACTCTGGCATAAACCAGTACAGGTGGTCCTAGTGGTAACTGGCATGCTGGGTGCAGTGCCTAAAGAGCTAAGCAGGTATTTAGAAGAAATTGGAGTTGACGAAGTCACCATCAGTCAGCTGCAGAAAGCCACCTTACTGGGTTCTGCCCGCATAATTCGCCAATACATCACGTAGTCCTAAACTCTTTGGAAGCATTTGACTAGTGATTGGTAATACAAAATCCAGCATAGTTATCTCGTTTGATGAGTGATAATTTGATGATGATAATAAAATCAATCAATCAATCAACATCACATTCCGTATTAAAATTTCCAGTCCTGCCAGGGCATCCACAGATCGAAGGCCAGATTAAGAAGGAAGTTTTTTTACCTGCTGGTGAAAGGTCTCTAAGGAGAGAGGGAGTTCCATAAACTGGGAGCAGCTGCAGGGAATGCCCCCTTTTGCATCTTCACGTGCCTGCAGTGGTGGCAGGACCAAGAGAAAGCCCTCCCTGAAATATCTCAGCAAGGTAACAAGGCGTTTGCTGGCTCCTGGATACAGAAGATCAGGAGTGTTCACGCACGCTAAGGGTATCTAGCGTGATTTCATGTAGAACACTTGCTTTCATGAAAGTTTGCCAAGACTGAACCTAGCCTTTAGCTCAGTAGAACCACTGATAAAACATGGTCTCAGCTTGGAAATTCAGCCCTGCTCCAACACAGCCTCAGTCCTTTTTGCATAGATTGCCCATGCTTGTGCCTTTTGTGGTTTTAGCTAATAGCTCCTGTTTGTTCGTTTTAGATGTCCCTTAGAGGTCCAGCCCCACCGACACTTTTCACCAAAGCTATGCCACTCTGTGGGGATCAAGTCCAAGGAGTCATTCATACAGCGCAGGCCTCTTCTGTCATTCACTCACCACAAGGGCAGTCCGTACAGGTAAATCACCAACTTTCTGTATTAACTTTACTCCGTTTTAATTCTAGGGCATTTTGACCGATCTATCTCTATTAGGACTGTGCTCCAAAGGTAAGAGAGATAAATGAAACAGCAAGCCAGCAGAAGTCCCGACATGAATTGCTGGGTTTAGTACTATGGTTCTTTTGTGTGCCCAATGCTTTGTTAAACTCCGCAGAAATCAATAATAAACACTAGTCGTTATCAATGGCTTAACAAAGCAAGTCATGAACAGCCTGGGTTGTAGGAAATTAAGTGAATTTCCTGACTTAATTGGAATAGGATGTAGACGCAGCTGAAACTAGATATATTTGAAAGCTATAAAATAATGTCAGAATGTGCTTCACAACAAGGGTATGTAGCTTACAAACATCTGGTCTAAGTTCTCCTATCTGCGACTGCTTGTGCCTCAAAGTATACAGTATAAACATCTTACATTGCTCTGTATTTCACTCAGTGCTTCCCTGTAGATAGAAGAAATGTTCTCATTTTAAAGTGTTTACTTTTTATACCACATGGGTAGAAGAGACACATACGAACACTAGATGTCATAAGTTAAGCGGGATAAAAGTTTCTGCAGAGTTCTTCGGTTGGCGAATGCAGAGTCAAACCAGAGGATTGTTATGTCCCTATCCAGATTCTAGTGCAGTGGTTCTCAACCTGTGGGTCCCCAGATGTTCCTGGACTGCAACTCCCAGCAATCCTGGAGAGATCAGCTAGTGGTAAAGGCTTCAGGGAGTTGCAGTCCAGGAATATCTTGGGGACCCACAGGTTGAGAACCACTGTTCTAGTGCTTTAGTCTATGAAAAAAAAAAATTGGGAGGACTGAAGGTCAAGCACTGGTGTGAGTCATTTATTGAATCCTACCAAAAGGCTGCTTGCGGGGGTGGAGGAGAAGACTGCATGACCCCAGAGATACACTGGGTAAGATACAATCTCAATAAAAGGTTACAGAAGCTGCTGGCATTTCCCAATCCGTTTTGTTCTCGTTGTCCCTCGTGATTCAAAGACTGTTGTTGCAAGCAAAGAAACCCTTCTCTCAGAGCTACATCCCATCCCATCTGTTCTGTTCAAGGAAGATAGTTCCCCGTGTCTGTCCTTGAAAAAGAGGCATATAGGAAGGTTTGTATATAGAAAGGTCTGCTGGGGCCTGTATGCTGCCAGCCATATATCTTGTTGGTGAGTCAGTGTCCAGTTGAAACTTGGCAGTGTGATTGCAAAACAGGAGGTGGGGGAACAGAAAGAGGATTTCATACATGTGTTATTGCAATCAGATCTGTAACCAACTTTTATGTATAGAGTCACTCAAATAGTCATGTATTTATTGCCTGTTAACCTCTGCCTCCACCTCTCTCCAATTTCTGCTATGTTAAATTTTGGATGATTGATCCCAGGAAGGTGTCTTCCTCTACTCTTTAGAAGGCATTGCCCACTGATGTTGCTACATCTCTAGTCAGACTAATAATGATGAAGAATGGGGCTTGAGGGGGGATATGATTGAGACGTACAAAATAATGCAGGGTATGAGTAAAGTGGACAGAGGGAAGCTCTTCTCTCTCCCCCAAAATACCAGAACTAGGGGACATACACTCAAATTGAGGGCTGGGAGAGTAAGAACAGACAAAAGAAAATAGTTTTTCACCCAGCGCGTTGTAAGTCTATGGAACTCCCTGCCACAGGATGTGGTGATGGCATCTGGCCTGGATGCCTTCAAAAGGGGATTGGACAGATTCCTGGAGGAAAAGTCCATCACAGGTGACAAACCATGATGGAGATGTGGAGTCTCCAGGCTTTAAACCGGGTTACTTCAATGGCCAGATGCAGGGGAGTGGTATCAGGAGACAGATATCTAGTCTCATGCACTCCCAAACGCACCTGGTGGGGCCGCTGTGAGATACAGGAAGCTGGACTAGATGGGCCTTTGGCCTGATCCAGCATGGCTCTTCTTATGTTCTTATGTTCTAAACAGAGATGTGAAGGCCAGGGGGGGAAAACTGAAAAAAATTGGGAGAAAAAGTTTTTTTTCTTGGTTTTGTCCTGAAGCTTTTTGGGTTTTTTTCCCCAAACAATGAAAAAAATTGAAAAAAATAATAATTATGAAATGTTTTATTTTAACATGATGAATAACATATTTTAAGACAGGGTGTTCAAATATTTTCCAAATCATTTTTAAAAAAATCATTGAAACTTAGTCCCACTCCCTTCTATACATTTCCCCCTCTTCAATTCTTTTTATCAGAATGAGGTTTTTATTTTAATTTTATTTAATACTGGAAGAGGAAATTTGAATAATCGTTAATTCTGGATTTTTAAACATTGTTTTGTACAGGGTTTTTTGTTCCACATAAGCTAGTAAACAGTTCAGGAGATTGTTACTACATTTGTTACTTAAAATTACAAATAAATATTATTTTAAAAGTAAATTCTAGTTGTAATAATTGTTTGGATACATTATATTTTAATATGCTAGTTGTGATAACTTTGGGCCAAATCAAATTGTCTATAGTCATATTTTATGCGCCTAAAGTAACAGAATGACTTTCAAGCTGTAAAAGGGGGGAGTGCTAATGTAGCATTTTTTTCATTTTTTTCCAAAAATGTCTGGTTTGATCCAAAAAGGGGGGGGTGGGTTTTTTTTCGTGAGCTTCAAAATTTCCAGAATTTTTACATCTCTGCTCAAACACACTGTTGAGCATCCCTCCCCTCCATCCCGTATTCCTGAATCAAAGTGGCTCCTTGTAACAGTTGAGCATGATCTGTTGTTGATGGCCTTATGAAACACACAGTTAAACATGTCAGCCATATCATGAGGCAGAGTGAGGCACGGTCAAGATGGGAGGCTGGAAGGAAGTCCCCATGGCTGCCATATCAACTCCCCTTTTAGCTTTTACACTTTGCATGTACACAGACCCATTGGCAACGTTGAAGTGAGACGTTAAGTCCTGGACAACACGGGAGATCTAACAGGAGGAGGAAGGTCTGAAAACCAATGAAGGATGGATGAGGATTTGGGAATGTTTAGCCTGGAGAAGGGAAGCCTGAGAGTTACCTTCAAGTACTTGGAAGTACTCTCGTGTGGAATATGGAGCAAACTTGTTTTGTCCAACTCCAGGGGATGGAGTTCAAAGTAAACAGCCAAAATGACAAAAGAGGCTGTTCTGGCTGGATCCTGGGAAGATCTTCCTGACAGTTAAGATCTGTTTGAACCAGTGGCCTCTGCAGGTTTTAAATAAAAAGTTGGGCAAACTCCTGCCAGAGTTGCTGTAAGAGTGCATTTCCTGCTTCTGTTGGGCTCCATGAGTGCCTCCCCTTGGATATCCTTCCAGCTCTCCAGTGGGTGAAGGCTCAGATTCCAGCTCCAATTCAGACATGGTCACGATGGGGGTCAGAGGGAGAGAGGAGAATCTTATGCTTTGCCTCAAGGAGAATTTTGCAGGTTTGTCTTGCCCATTACATGCCAAGCTCCCAAGGTGAAGCTTCAATTACTTCTGGTTATTTTTTTCCAGTTTTGAATTGGACTGTTAATGAATTTTTGAATTTGGAATAGCAATTGTCTCAAGTCCCCCCCCCCACCCCAACACTGTAGGAGAGGAACAGAACATTTCTTCAGATATTAGACATTTCTTGGTTTGGGACATGTTCCTTTTTGAAGATGGCAAGTGTGTACTTTAAGGCATCTTGCAAGCAAATTGGGAGGGAGGGAAGGATATGAAGGTGTGTGGTTGTGGGAGTGTGGAGCTGTTCTCTTCCTGCATGTAAATCCCTCTCCGGCAGGCTTTGTATCCCCTTCCAATCCTCTTAGCTGAGCTCTTGGCAAAAGACCTCAGCTGCTTTGGACCTTCTTCCTTCCCAGCTAAGGCTAAGAGTTACGGTTCCACAACTTTCTGCCCATCCCAGCCATTCTGTCTCCCTTTTTAATCTCCATTTGAGAGTTTAGTTCAGGGGAAAGGCTCAGCCCACCTCTAAGATGACTGAGAAGTGACCAGACCCTAAACATGCTTAAAGCAAAGCAAAGTGTTCTGCTTATATATCACCCCATAGCATTTCAAGCACTCTCTGGGTGGTCTACAATTTAATTATGCAGGCTAAACATTGCCCCCCCCAGCAAGCTGGGTACTCATTTTACCAACCTCACAAGGATAGAAGGCTGAGTCAACCTTGAGCTTGCTACCTGGGATTGAACCCCAGGTCGTGAGCACAGTTTTACCTCCAGTACAGGCATTTAACCACTGCACCACGTGGCTCCTAAGATATTTCCAGAGGCATCTGTCTGTATATATGCTTGTTTGTTTGTAGGGTGGGTTGTGCAACAGAGTAGTTTGAACATCTGTCCTTGGCAGCAAACTGTCTCTGAGTGTGCCATTTATCATCTTGTCTTTATCTTAACCAGATGATAAGATGGCTAGAAATGGTGCAGAGTCTGTACTCCCTCCCAACAGGGCTTCACGTCTCATGTTATGGAAGCATGCTGAATCTTATGAGAGATTCTTATTTAGATTTGTTGGATTAATATAACATTAAGACGTCATGCTTCACCCTCATTGCGAAGGCAGAGGAGAGGAGGAGAAGGTGGAATTAATCCAGCCATGGTTTTCATCCATCATTTGCCACCCTGACCTACCAGTACCAGTGAAAACTAGTTTGTCTCACATACGTGATCTCCTAGTTTTGTTCAGTTCCGTAAAAATCAAAGTACCTATTGTGATGATCCTGGACCATCTTCACTGCCACCATCAAAAATTAATTCATAACTGTCCCCTGATCTGGGCATCTCCACCTAAATAATTGCACGCTACCAGGTACTTTTATTATGAAGAAGGGATTTGGACACTGATGTTTATGGTTTAAAAGCAAAACATGTAACTTTTATTGATGTGCACACAGTTGTTCAGTGGTATTAATAGATATGTTCTTAATGACTTAACAGTGCTTGTCTATAATTAAACCAGACACCGTTGCCACACCTGACCAACTGAGAACTTTGCTGCCTTACTGGTTGACTCCCTAGGCCACCCTTAGCTCATACAGGAGAGAACACATTCCCTTTGTAGAGCACACCTTAATATCCCCAAGCCACACCCACCAGCTCACTGATTGGCTTGGCAACTTTCATTCATATATATTCATCAACAATAAATAAACATACATCAGCCTGTCCATCATACCTATGCGTTCTGTATGTCTTGGCTGTCAAGAGATTCAAACATGGTGATTTTGTTTGTGGGACAGAGTAATCATCTTTCGTCTTATGAGGAAGACATAGTATGCAATATGAGATATAAAATTTGCAGTTTTTAGCCTTTTGTTTTACTTCACCCTCATATACCAGGATCAGGATGCAACATTTTAGTTCTCCAGGTATGTTTTATTGCAAAATTGAGACAGAACTAAACCTGCAAAATAGGTGTTCTATGATATTATCAGCTGAAGAATTTTAAATAGGGCTGTTTGTAAAAAGGCCTCTCACTGTTTTTTGCTTTTGTTGGATGAACCAAGATGTAGATCTGACAGACTCTGGTTGTTAGGACAAAACTCACCGTGTTCTAATCTTTCTATTGAAAACAAAACCATGGTGTTAATTGGCCCCATTCTAAGTAAGAGTAACTGGAATTTTCAATGGGTTAATGAAATACACAAATCTAGTCATTACTCTACTGCTAACTCTCAATATACTAGCATTCTTATGGAATCAGAAAATAGGCTGCCACACATTTAGTCCAAAACATGGTGCTATTTTTCTCTCTCTAGATATTGGTGGATGAGTGTTAGCAAACATTCCTCTCTCTCTCTCTCTCTCTCTCTCTCTCTCTCTCTCTCTCTATCTATCTATCTATCTATCTATCTATCTATCTATCTATCTATCTATCTATCTATCTATCTATCTATGAGAATTGTTAAATCTGTGTTTCTTTGGAATCTACCCGGCCGGGGAGGGGGGGAGGTTCCACCATAAAGCATGGTGTATAATATTGCCTTGTTGCAAAATCAGACATACCTTTAAGACAGTGGACTTATATAGACATTTCTTATAGGCTTTGAGTGGGGGAGAAGGCAGGGGGAATGATGAGAGGATTCCCTGGTGCCGCCCCCCCCCCCCGGCCAGGTAGATTTCCCCCAAGGAGCCACGGTACCCATTTGGGGAAACACTGAGTTGGTCTTTATTTTCCCCACCTTGTCCATGGATATCTGGAATCGCAGACCAAGAGTGAAACAATGTTCTTGTTCTCATCATCTGAAGAGAGATAGAGCATTTAAGCAACTGTTCAACCCGATATCTAGATGAACAGTTATATACTGTAATTCAAGGAAATTATTTGATTTCACACTGGAATTAACTATTTCCGGAATAAATGTCAGCTGTGCTTCACTACCACAGGCTCAAAACCACCAAGGGGTGTTATAAATCTTATAGTCCTCTGAAGACTTTGTACATTTGACCTTGAGAAATTTCCAGTTGGAAAAAAAAGTTAAGAGTGTTATTCTTGATGCCAACAAAATTTGCATTGCACTACGCACACACCGATGATCACTATCATGTATCTGATTGAAATACTTTATAGCCATTCCTAAATGTTCTTTAATCCTCTTCTCATGGATCTACATATAAATATGGTTGGTTCATATGTATTTTACTATTTTTTTCTACCTCACAACACAATGGCTGAACTATCGTAAGAAGTCACAACAATCAGAAGGGACTTGGTGAGTCAGCAGCTGTGTAAGTTCCATTGGTTGCAATTGGCCTATTCTAGTTACAATTTACTTCTGCTTTTCAGCCACTGTGTTGCTTAAGAACTCTTGTCTCTTGGAATCTTATTTAAAATTCTAGTTAAATATCTACGCACAAACATTTTGCATGTACCTCTAGTAAACATGTATTCCTTGAAATGTATCTGTACTCTAGTTCATTGAAAATCTGTTATCACTTTAAAAAAAAAACTCTTCATACTTGTACATAGCAAATCCAGAAGAGATGTACTTTTGTCTCCTGCTGCTCAACAGAGTGATGTGTGTTTCTTTTAGGCATCTATGTCAGAAAGTGAGGATTCACAAGATTCTTCAGATAGCATAGACTCTTCGCAGAAAGCTAGAGGCATCCTAGCACGCCGTCCATCGTACAGGTCAGTAATTTGTATAGAATAGTCACTTTGCACCACGAGCAGGAATTCTTACCAGTGTTATCTGGCGTGGCACCTATGCCCATTCTCCCTCAGTCATTTAGGCTCTCCCTTCTCCAGATTCAAGGACTGTAAAGGACGTATCGTAAGACTTGCTTTGCAGATCTTTCCGAACCTTCCTTCTGGCCCCAAGTGCCCAAATTCTGACTTACATCAGTTAATAGACAGTATTTCAGTTTACAGGCTGCACTGCTGACTCGCCAATTCTATTTGAGTACTATTTTATCTTTAAAGCCTACATCTTCTGGAACCAAGATGTCTCAGAAGTTTCTACAGCATACATGCCTCTGTCCCCTTCTGTGCAGGATTTTCCCACTCCCATACACCCTCTGTAACCATTTTGATCCAGGAGTGATGGAACCTGTCCTGGGGAAGGTGGGGAAGAGATACAGAATGGCAAAAAAAAAAATAGATGGGACATTGTGTTCCTTAGATTGTTTTCTTGCATTTCCTTCCTTTTTGTTTTTCCTTTTTGGTTAGTAGATCAAAAGTACTGCTTTATTGCTCCTCATGTCTCTATCATCTGTTTTAAGTATCTATATTTATTTACTGACATAGCTTTTTTCTTTAAACAATTAAAATTTTAAACATTGCTTCAGATAACAAGTGCTTATGATCAAGTGTGCTGCTTATATACCACCCTAAAAAGCGCCTAATAACTCTCTGTGCAGTTTGCAATTTAATTAACGTATCTAAGCTAAAGATTGCTCCCATTCCTCCAATGAACTGGGTACTCGGTTTACCAACTGGGAAGGATAGAAGGCTGAGTCCACCTCAAGCAGACTACCTGTGCCTGTTAAGATCAACCTCTGGTTGCGAGTAGTCTTGACTACAGTATTGTAGTTGAACCACTGCAGCATGAGGTTCCTATTATGATCCTCCAGAAACATTTTCCTACAGTATCAGTATTACATTAAGGTACACATTCAGTTGCTTACAGGCATGTCCAAACTTCAGCTGTCCTGATGTTATGGACCACAACTCCCAGAATTCTAAGCTTAAATTGTCAATGGCAAAGGACTGTGGGAGTTGCAGTCTAAAACATCTGGAGGGCCAAAGTTTGACATTACCTCCTTCCATCATGGACTGTATTTAACAAAAGGAGGGGTAGAGAATCTTCAAACCACCTACCATATGAAGAATAGAGGAGTAAATTGCAACTGGAGTTGACCCACTGAATTACTGGAATGTACAGAGGAGTTAACTCACCAAATCCTCACTGACTGAGTGAGGTTGTGACTTGCTACTGGATTTCACCCTTGATCCATATAAAATTTAATAAGTTTGGTTAACGTCACCACTCAGGATGAAATGGGTTTCTCAGCTAATGACACTTCCTAACCCTGTTATGCCACCTTTGGAGTGAATGCAGTATGACTCCCTTCTCCACTGAATCATTAACCACTGATTCACTTATCCACGGATTGAGGGGGAAAATATTTTTAAAATAATTCAGTAGCCACATAGCAGGCTACTGTCGCAAACAGTAGCCATAAAGTAGGCTACTATTGCAAACAGTAGCCACAAAACTAGTGGTGAGGAGGATGGCAGCAAAAAAGGATGAAAATAAAGGAAAGCTTACTGATGCTGAGTCCTCCTTTCCGCCACACTACCAGTTGGTGTGTGTGTGGGGGGGGGGTGTTTAAAAGCTTTCACCCCGGCACACCACCACCCCTGCCACCATCATTATCCTCAGATAAGAGTGTTTGCTCTTATCTGCGGCTTTCACTATCTGCAGGGGGTCTTGGAAGCAATCCCCCGCGGATACAGTGGTCATACTGTATGTTTAAGGTTTGTCCAAGCCCACTCCCTTGGCTGAACCTTTAACATATCATCATCAGGAATAGATTTTGTTTTAAAACATGGTGGTTTATTTATCTCAGCAACAGTAAACTCTTCTTTTCCTTGTGGCCAGTTCTGATAATACATATTGGAAACATATATTTCCAGGGCAAGGTTTTTATTTAATATTTCAGTCAGTAGATAAGTGAAACCACAGATAATGACCCTGTGGACGGGGGACATCCTCCTGTAGGGAGTTTTTAGTCTGCATGCCAGGCCTCTGAACTCCTCCAGAGGAGCAGTGGTGTTGTGCTATGTGTTCTGGTCTGTAACGTTGATACAGTGATGCCTTGAATTATGACATTAATCCGTTCCAATTGCGTTTTCGTAATTCAAAATTTTCGTAATTCAAAACGCAGTTTTCCATAGGAAAATCCATTCTGTCGGTCCAAAAAAGGGCAAAATATGGGAACGGATTAATTGGTTTTCAACGCATTCCTATGGGAAGCCTGCCCCAACCCAGCAAAGCAGAGGAATAGTTTTCCCCCTTTTCTGGTTTGGCAGGAAACCCCCTCAATCAACCGGCAGACAAGGCTGCGGAGCTGTCAAAATCACCTGGCTGTCATGTGCTCCTCCGAAAGCAGCTGATTTAAGCAAACAACCAGCCACCCGACTTTGCCCGGTCTCGCTTCATCCGGTTCACTGAAACAAGACGGGGCACCAGGAATAAAGCCGCTGCCCCCTCCCCACTCGCCACTGTCACCTGGCTGTGGTGAGGGGGACAGCGGCTGCCCCAAGCCAGCAGGGGTGTGAGCGGGCTAGGGGTTACTTCACCCCTTGCCTGCTCAGCCCCTGTTGGTTTGGGGCATCCAGGAGCAAGCAGCCTCGGCCCTTTTGCCACGCAAGGAGGGGGCTGTGGATGCAGGCCTTTTTAAAAGCCTTGCTGGGCCGAGGCTTCTGGCTCCCAGATGCCCCAACCCATCATGGGGGGGGGGTTAGTGGACAAGGAGTCACTCTGCCACTCATGCACTAACCCACCCACCCCCGCTGGGTCGGGGCATCCAGCAAAATCCATTTCCCAGAGATGGGAGAGGGCTTTTGTTGTCTATGGGGGTGGGGGTGGGGAAAGTGGTGCTTTTTCCTTAAACACACTTCCAAAAGCAGATGGCAGCAGGGGCCTGTGCCTTCAGAGCCCCACCACCCATCTGCTTTCCAGGCACGCTGAAGTAAAAAGCGCTGTGGATTACGAAAAACTTGAATTAGGAAGGAAAAAGCACCCTGGCTGCAGAGCTGTCAAAATCACCTGTCAGGGTGCTGATAGCCAGTTGATTTTGACAGCTTGGCAGCTGGCGGATTTCCCTTCATAATTCAAGTTTTTCATAATTCAAGTCATTTGTAATTCAAGGCATCACTGAATGTTGTTTCCTTTCCCTGTAGTTATTCTATTATTTATCTTCTATTACTGGCCTTCAGTTTTCAAGCACACACTGCTTTGAAAATGTTCCTGATTCCAAATCTTTATGTATTCCATATTTGCTTGAATCTTGAAATGTGTGATCATCTAAGACAGACATTAGGGAACAGGTGGTTAGACACTAAACTTTGCTCGCTCGCTCTCTTTTTTGGGAGATGATATTTTCTAGCAACGTGCGTCTCATCTCTTTTGTTGTTTTCTTTTACAGAAAAATCTTGAATGATCTTTCTTCTGAAGGCACACGAGATAGGAATGGAGATGAAGCGAATCCTGGTGTCTCTGCTATCGCTACTATGCCTGTCACTACACCTGTTTACCAAACCAGCACTGGACAATATAGTAAGTGCCGTTAACAGAGGTGTGCACTGAACGTTCTGCCACTGACTGGGAATATATGTAGAGTTAAATGCCTTGTTCATCTAGGGGTGGACCCGGAATATTTTGCTCCCTGGGACAGAGCTACAAATGGTGCTTCCTACTTAGTGAAGCTGAACATTACTCAAGGTTGGCCAAGTCGCATTAGCTCAATGGTTCTCAACCTGTGGGTCCCCAGATGTTCCTGGTCTGCAACTCCCATAAGCCTCCACCACTTGCTGTGCTGGAAGGGGTTTCTGGGAGTTGCAGTTCAGGAACATCTGGGGACCGACAGGTTGAGAACCACTGCATGCGGGAGAAAATGCCACAAATGCATCCCTCTACTTAGGCAGTAGAACGACACACTCAAGAAAGTTGGAATGACAAAACTAAATACCAATTTTTCTGCCCTTTCATGACACCTCAAAGCTGGGGACTGAGGAGGCCACCTTACTCTTCTTCATGGGAGGGGCACCCCTAGATTTGTCTCAAAGTACTGCTATCTTGCTCCCTTTCGAAACTACCATTTCTTTTGCTGACACTTATTTGTCTTTTCTTCTGCTGCTAAAAATTTATTCAGTCCAGCTATTTTGCACCAGAAAGACGGGGAAGAGAATGTTTGTATACATTATGTTTGGCACAAAGGAGGTGTTAGCTGCAAAATGAATTAAGTTGTTCGTCAGCAGGAGAATGTGTTTAGTGTAAAATTCTTCCCTGCAGCTGCACAAAGTAGGAGAAACTCTCTTTTGTGATGTATATATTGCTATGCAGTCACCAGCCCCTTTTAAGTTTCATTCTTTCTTACCTCTCAAGTTGCCATTGCACCAAACGGTCCATTGCAGCTGAGCAGCCCTGGTGCAGAAGGCATGCAAGGTTTGCAAACATTTACAAATGCTGGTGGGACCCCACTTTTACAGTACGTCCAGACATCTGATGGTCAACAGATACTTGTGCCAAGCAACCAGGTGGTAGTGCAGAGTAAGTATCCTCCTTCCAAGTATTCAGAAGCATTGGTACTTTCTCTTTGCATTTTTGTTACTAAGAGTTGGTTTGTATTTCACTTTTAATACCTTGGTAACAGCTTTTCTATGTTTCCACTAGGAGATAACTTTGACATTGGAATCTGATTCTTGGGATTTTCTCTCACATGGATGCTTTTTGGGCTATTTTCAGTGGTGGGGGTTGTTGTTTTGTTATTTTGTTTGTTTTAATACTTCTTCCTTCAGTGGTGAATCCAAAGGTTTTGAGAAGAGTTTTTATGCTGGCTTTTTTTTTAGCATGGTTCAAATTAATTTGCAGTATTGCCATGGGGTGCTTTGTTTTTCTGTTACATTAATTTAGTGTTTCAGATTTGTTTACTGGCTTCAGGTACATTTACTGCATATTACTGCATTTTGTTTTGAGGCTTCACGGGTATCTTGTAACTGGGCTTATAAGTAAAATGAACTTGTATACTGTGTCATACATACAGATCATTGATATAATATTCACATTTCTAAGCAGGAACTGAGCTGATAAGCTCGTATGACATATATTCCAGCCAAGGCTGCTTTGCAAAGGAAAGCTGGCTGGCTGGACTATTGCATGGATAAATGTTTTGTTTTGTTTTGTTTTACAAAGTTTATTTGTTTGATTCCCTATTTTCTAGAGCAAGATCATTTTTAAACTGGACGTAAGATATCGCTTAGCCAAGCAGCCAACCACATTAAATGATGGATTATTGATTGAAATCCTGTTGCTTAGCCTAGTTACATTACACCAGAGTAGGGTGCACCAAATCAATGTCAGGGTTGCCACTTCCTGGAAAGTCAGGGAAATGGAAATTGGTCAGTGAAAGTCAAGGAAATTGGTCTGAACTCAGGAAAAGTCAGGGAAATTGGGATTAAAATACATAATTTCTACCATGATTATTATTGCAGTTTCAAAACTGTAAGTTTCGTAATGTGGCTTCAGATAAACTATTTTAGAAAGAATGTTTATATAATTTTTAGTGTGCCTTTAAGACAATAACAAAAATGTCATATCACTTGTTAGCATTCCGGGTTTACTTAAAGTTTGTATCTTGGTGTGATTTTTGGTGCAATTGCAAAACAGATGTTGCTGCAGTTAATGTTGGGAAAAAAGCTGATATAAAATCTCTTACTTTGACAAATCTTTTTGCCGTTGAAACTTGTGTAGCCATAGAGTGGAACATTTCATTGAGCATTGCATTAATGCAACACAGCCTATTCATTTTTTTAACTTGTGGTTATATTTAAAGTGTGGTCAGGGAAACTGACAAATGTTGGTCAGGGAAGGTCAGGGGAACGAAAAATAAAATTGTAGTGGCAACCCCGGGTGTGGTTTGGTATAGTAAGCTGCTCTAGAGAAAGGCCACTGACTCAGTCAAGATTTGGTAACTCAACTCTCCGAAACTGCCATTGATCCCAATGGGCCTGTTGTAGTTAGTCACAACTACAGCAAGCTGCAGTGAGCTTAGGTCCATCTTAAGCAATGGAACCTCTGGGATAGCTGATTCACCAAATCCTTCCTACATAAACTCAACATATACTGATTCAATAGACGTACTCCTGTGCAACCTACTACACAACAGGATTACAGCCGATATTTTACAGTTAAAAGTACTGTAATATTTGTGTTACTCCATTTTGCCATTTTGTCACAGTAGATTCTGGGGGGAAAGGAATTAAAACGAGTGTTCTAGAAACAACGTCCTATCTATACATGCATGTTTTGTACTTATTTGCCTTTGCCTCGATACGAAGTGTAAAATGACAATTTCCCTGAAGAGTTGTTCTTTCTCCTGCTCCTTCCGCAGCTGCATCAGGCGATATGCAGACATACCAGATACGCAGTACTCCAACCACCACCTCCCTCCCACAGACCGTCGTTATGACGTCTCCTGTCTCCTTGACATCTCAGTCAACCAAAACAGATGATCCACAGTTGAAACGGGAAATTCGACTGATGAAGAACAGGTATTTCCTTTCCCAGATGCAGCTAAAGTTTGGCAGATGCTACTGATTCTAATTTAATTCATGAGTACAGAAACATTAGCCCCGGGCTTCTGTATTTTGTCTTTCTTCTGTGACATACCGTGTTTTTCGCTCTATAAGACGCACCCCTTCCCCCCTCAGAAAAGGTAAGGGGAAATATCTGTGTGTCTTACACAGCGACTACAACCCAAGATCTGCCTCACATGGCAAGCTCGCTGGGACCCCAACATAGGCAAAGCAAAGGAGAGCACAGAGGAAACTTTCCCTCAGGCCACTCCACTCGTGCTGGCTTGGATGCTTGTCCAACAAGGGGGGGAGGGGGGGAGGCTTTGCGCTGAGCAAAGGTAACAGCAAAAAGACACCGCCCACCTTTGTGCCGCCTTGGCCAAACCAAGCAGGCAGGCAGCGCCCCCACCCAGCCGCCCCCACCTCGGTTCAGGGTGCCTTGGCAAACTTCAAGGCCTCCTTTCCCAGCCTCCTGCTTTTGTTTATGGCTCTGAACTCCTGAAACTGACACAGAAAAGGCACGGCCAGTTGGGAAGGAGACCAGTTGGCTGGGAGCTGTGGAGCGAACTGGGCCAACCATTCGGCACCCTAATCAGCCACCGCCAGCTGCGTGCAGCTCCTCCTCATCACTTTCATCTACGGTGGGCAACCTAGACGGCTGCAGCCCTTAAAGTGGCAAGCTGGAGGGCTCGGGAAACGTTTCCGCCTTCAGACGGAGGGGAAGCAGTGGGAGCGGGCAGGCCAGGCAGCTGGTGGGACCTGCTTTACCCTTTACTAGAATTCCCCCAAGCTCCTGTCTTTGGGAGGAGGAGGAGGAGGAGGAGGAGCCCCATGAGGGACGACTTCTGGGCGGGTGGCCCTGCATTTGGGGAATCGGGACAGAGCACAGACAGCACACGGACGTTCAAGAATCCTCTCCTTGGTAGCTCAAGCCTGCTTGCTTCGTCAGGATTGAGTTAAGGGTGAGGGAGAAGTTATTTGGCTTTCAAGCGGCTACTCCAACGCCATCTCCCCACTGGGCACCCTGCGGGACCTGGAGATAGGTGGCAAAAAGCCAAACCCACCAAAGCGGGGAAAAGCCAAGGTGTCTGCATACCGCAGATTTTCCTTTATCACTGGTGGTTTGAAATCCTAACCCCCCGTGATAAACAAGGAACTGCTGTATCAGTGAATGTTGAGAATTCAGTAGGACTAGGGACTAGGACACCGAGTACACTGGGCGCTTCCACAGCAGCCACCGCCGGGTCTGGAGGTCTCAGTATGTATGTGTGAATTTTTTTTCCACACATACATACCTCTGAAAACTATGTGCATCTTATGGTCCGAGTGTGCTATTGGCATTTTGTTTAGGGACATTTTCTAGGAGATACACGAAAGAGGGATTGTTATTTAAACAAAATGAGCAACACAGATATTAAACAACTGTGAACTTTCCAGAGAAGATAGCAAATAAAAGCTCCTCTGTTATTCGGAAGTTGAGTCATGGCAGCTGGACTTCTTTTCTTGAGAGACTGAAATGTTTCACTCCTCATCCAAACAGCTTCATCAGACTGATGAAGCTGTTTGGATGAGCAGCAAAACGTTCCAGTCTCTCAAGAAAAGAAGTCCAGCTCTCATGACTCAACTTCCAGATAAACTCACCTGGATGACTGAGAATCTTCACAGACATAAGCTCCTCTGTTGGTGCTCTATTAGTCCCTGCATGTGGAGTATTTCTCTTATCTTCTTTATGGATATCTGCTATGCCAGTTACCATATTTTCCTATCTATAAGATGTTGCCCCAAATTAACAAAATGAACAGATCCTGCCAGACAGGAAAGGAAACAGTGGGGGAAGGAGAACCCAACCTGATGCCAGTGAATGAGCTAAGCAGAGTCCCTGCCGTGATGAGGTTTCCCTTCCAGTTTGGGTTCTCATCCACAACCCCCCTCTCAGTTTCCCCTCTCCTTTTCAGGCTTTTCCACTGTTGTCAGTTTGGGTTGCCCCCCACACACACACACACTCAAATACGAACCATCTTGTATTTTCTGTGGGGAAAGCCACTGGGGTTGAGCAACATATTAAGAAGTACCTCCCCCCCCAACTCTGATTTCTGCAAAAAGATGGCTCAGATTTCTGCAAAAACAAAGAAACAAAGCGAAGAGGTGTTTTGGAAAGGTATAGGGCAAAAGGAAAAGGGAAACAGTGGTTTGGGTGGGACAACCCAAACTGACATCAGTGAAAGAGCCCAAAAAGGAAGGGGAAACAGCAAGGTCAGTTTGGCTTCTCCTCCCCCCCACTCCCCCACCTTGGGAAAAGGCTTACTTCCATGTACAGTAACCCCCCTCTTATTGGGGGACCCAACCTGACCCATGATAATTGAAAATCTGTGATTTTTGGACACAGGGTTGGGTCAGGCTTGGAGGGCCTGTCCAGGGCCTCTTGTACAGGCCTGGTGCTACCCTGAACGAGCCTACGAGGACCTTCCCGGGCTCTCAGGGGCCCCAAAAGTGCTTTCCGCTGAAGTGAAAGTGACTTCCGGAAAACCAGAAGTGACCTCTGGTTCACTAGAAAACACTTGAGTCCTCCGACATGCCCAGAAAGGCCCTCGGAGGCCCCAAAAGTGCTTTCTAGCTATCCGGAGGTTACTTCTGGTTTTCCAAAAGTCATTTCCGGTTCGCCGGGAAGCAATTTGGGGCCTCCGAGGGCCCGGGAAGGCCTTCACAGGCCCATTTGTGGCAGCGCCAGGCCTGGGGTAAGTACAGGAGACCAGAAACAGGCCTTTCCAGCTTACCCCAGGGGGCTTTTTTTTTCATACACTGCGGTCCCACAATTTATCAGGACCGCAGTATATGAACCGTGAAAGGGCGGGGGGTTACTGTATAGAATGTCCCTTAATTTTTCCATACACAGGGAAAAACAAAGTACTCTTAGATATTCTAGCTTAATTCTGAGATGACGATAATTAAAACAAACAAAACATTTATCCTCATATATTGATATTATTACTGAACTTCCATTTCCAGAGTCTTAATTTGTTTATTTACTTTTATTTATATCTTGCCCTTCTTCATGAACTTTTGGACTCATTGATAACATGAACCACAGAACTACATATAAACATCAAAAAATCTGGACTCAGATAAACATTGATAGATCTCCTCTAGTCATACTTTAGTTATGATAGAACATTGCCCAATGTTACTGTTCCCAAACTACTTTTACTTCTATGTGGGGATTAATAAAATGTTGCTTTTGCATTTCAGAGAAGCAGCCCGGGAATGCCGTAGAAAAAAGAAAGAATATGTGAAATGCCTCGAAAACCGTGTTGCTGTTCTTGAAAATCAGAACAAAACTTTAATTGAAGAACTAAAAACATTGAAAGATCTTTATTGCCACAAAAACGTGTAAGAGGAAGAAAATAATTTTCATAAATATCAGAATTCTGGTGGGAATTGTTCACACCAACATTTACTAAATAAAAGCAAAAGGTCAAAAATGAATCTCTTCTAACTCAAATTCTACAATTTAAAAAGAACCGTTACAATTTCATTTAGGACACGGTGTTGTACAAAAAGGATGCATGAAGAGGTCCACCCACACAACTGGAATCTTACATTTAATCAGGAGAGATGGACATGTGCATTCTGTCAATCAAGAAATGGAACTTCTTGAGCTGCAGCTGGATTTTTAAATGCTTGTTAACACTCGATTGCAGTTCAGTTGCAAAACAGCTGAATCTTTTGCCTTAAGCTGTACATTTCTATCGGTGTATTTAACCAGCTTAGTTTGGGATTTGTTAAATCTCTGATACTATTTTCTTAAGCACCCTTCACTTTAGGGCTCCTCTCTGCAAGGTGACCACAGATTTTGCCCTCCACCATCTATCTACATGCTGAATCATACAATTGCAGTGCGACTCCATGTATGCCAGCGTATGCTGTGCCGTATGAACACGCTTGGAAACCATGTCTGCTCAAGGCCTTGCTTTCATGGAGCCCTGCTCCCTCTAGCTCTGCTGCTGCTGTTCACCCATGTGTCCAGTTTAGGCAAAGCAAAGATGCTCAAAGCAAGGGGGCTTTTCAGTTATTTGTATGTAAATATTTTTGCTTCGATTTGTAAATTTTAATTTTTGTGTTGAGAAGACAGAGGCCACTACTCTACTAGATATTTGCTTTGAACAGACATACAGTTTAATTTGTTTTAAAAGTGCATTACGTTTGTCAGTGCTGCTAAAGGGAGAGACGAATGGTTTTGATCACACAGAACTGGTCAGTACTGATAACAATGTTTTGATACAGGTTATAAGACAGAACAAGCATTGCTGGATGTTTAAAGTGTTCTTTGTGTTTGTTTGATCACCGGATAGAAAAGAAATCTCTTCAGATAAACATAAATGATTATTTCAAATGAGCTGGTGTCACCTATTGTTTGAAGAGCCTGATCCAGCTGCATAGAAATTCTAAATTCTTAAGTTCAACTGTACTTTGAAACACAATGAATTACATACCAAAGGAAAAAAAAACTTTTTTTAAATTTATAATTGCAAGACTACATTTGTAAACTATTTCTTGTTCAAATTTATTGGAAAAAATACAGATTTATAAGAAAGTAATCCAGTTGAATTAGACAGCCTGATTTATTTTTATAGGTGAAATATTACCTCTAGAAATCCTATGATTCACTTTATAAGGGTATTTCAAATGTTTATACAGTTTTAGTAAGCAAATATTTTCCCTCTCTGATATAAAAGCTTATATTTTTATGAGGTGCTGAAGAAAATGAAGATCTATTTCTATACATTAATTTGGCATAATTTTAATTTTAAGAAATACCTTCAAGGATGTTTGTAAGAAAGCTGTTCTGTATTATTCATAGAAAAATGAATGACTAATTGCATTTACGTTAAAATGTAAGGACTAATCATGATGCTATTTTTGTTTCTAGTTTTCAACAAATCTTAAAGGATATATTTTTAATATCTGCTAGATTCTGGGGTACAAAATGAAGATTAAATCAACAAATGTAGCCTTATTTTCATTAATACCAAATCATTCCAATTGTGCCCTTTGAAATGTTGCCATTTAATGCATTTGAATAAGATACTAAGGGCAAGAAAATATGTGTTTGCTGTGATACTGTGGCCTTGTTACAGATATTGTGAATTTTTTAGATTATTGTGAGATTATTTTGAAAATTACACCATTCCACAGCAAATCTGATTAAATCATTCTTTCTCGTACTGAATCTGCTGTCACATGCCTTGGAATTGGGTAACAAAATGGTGCTGCCCTGATACAGTACTTTCTGAATATGCAGTACTTCTTGCTTATTCCCCAACCAACTGAAAGTGCCACATAATACCAAATGTATTCTCTCTCCCTATTTCTCTCTATGGACAGATTCAATAACACAAGCCAAAGCTTTGAGTTTGGAAGACGTCAGCAGGGCTGTTAATGATAGGATCTCCTGGAGGTCTGTAATTCATAGTGCCACCATAAATTGGAAGTACACGGTCAGCATATAAGAACCACTCCCTCTCCTAGCAGGTATGCTGAGCTCTATGAATCTTCGATAATCTCTCCTTCAAGATGGAAAGGGTACATGTACTTCTCATTCTTAATTTTTAATCCCCAAGCCTAATAGGCTGCAAATATTACAGGTTTTTGCCACTGACAGTCTGCCTGGTCTAAAGTATGCTGTCAAGAGTGAAATTGGGATTAGGGAGTAAATATTTCCTATTCTCACATTTCCCCCGTGACCTTGGGGCTAGAGTCATAAACCCCCACTCCCCCCAAACCACACAGGGCTGCTCAGGCTCATGGCTGGGCAAGCAAGTTCCTGTTCATCTGATCACAGTAAACAACACTATAGGCTGATGAGACTTTAGTACGCCTGCGTAAGAGCCTCATCACCTACTACGTCAAGAGCATCATGTAGGTGACCTGCTCCCCGAAGCTGGAGGAGTGGATGGGCAACAGTGCTTCATGACATTGTTCGAATGGAGGCAACAGAAACTTTTTAATCTGACAGTGTCTAAAGCTGTTTCCTGCATTCAGAGACCAATAACAGTCATGTTAAGGGAGTAACTCCCAGGGCTTGGATGATGTGATGTAATTATCTGTGTGGATTGGTCATCCTAGTTGCTCACCCATCTCATAATTATAAAGGTAGGTCTTCAACACTTTGTAATGAAAGCCACAATCCAAATATTGAATTTATACTTGTGTAAGGGAAGTTGCCTCAGTCTTGATGACAAATTGCTGCTCACTCGCAAGGTGAGGGTCATGTGCCTGATTGTGCAGTGAGACACATGCCCAGAAAGACATAATAGGGAATTTGGTGTTTTAATTTACATAAAGCAGTAATAGGATTTTGGGTGTAGAGTGCATTATGTTAACTAGAGTCAAATTTAGAAACTTTGCTTAGAACAGCTATGTCTTTTAGGTGGTTAAATCCCTGGACCTCAACAATAACTCAGAATTCAACCAAAAATCTGCTGGTGTGAAGGTCATTGGTACCACAATACAGTCTTGCAATTCAGTCATTTTCAAAAACATGGAGGAACACATGTTTTGTATTGTATGGCTTGTTTGTGTGCATGCCACTTTCGCGCTAGCGATTCCAAAACAGCACACAGGACTCTCCACATTTCATTTATGCAACTGCAACTAGCTTGTGAAAGAAATTGGGCTAAGAGAGAACAACTAACCTGCAGTTAAAGTTCTATGAGCTCAATTCTACTCTGAAAACAAATTTCTGTGCTCAGTGTTCTCTGATTCTAATTCTCAGGGATTAAGGATATATTAGTCAAGACATAGTCAATTACAACTGTGATAATTATCGATTCTGAGTTCTGCTGCACAGAAACTAGAGAGACCAATCCAACCTTTGGTCTGCCCTTTGCCTGAATTTTGTATGTAGGCAAGAAAAAGGATTTATACCATTCCAAATTTATTTAATCTTGTTCCCAGGTTTCCTGAAGGAGAATAATCTCAAAGTCTTTGATATAATTCATGAAATCTAGATCATTGTACTTTGCTTTCCAGACAGCTATGTTCCATGATAGATGGAAGACTTAGATTTAAATTTTTGTAGTCAGTCTTCAGGGTGAACTAATCCCTGTATTCCAGAATCAATATGTTGGATGTAGCCATTGGCAGTGACTCCTGCTGGAAAATTGGATTGACCAAAGATAAAGTTGTGAGTTTGGGAACATTCAGTGATAACTTGATGAGTGGTCATGGGTAGGGAAATGTGGACATCTGTTTGTACTATGAAAGTCTTTTCTCTCTGAGGCTTTTGTGGCAGAATCAGTGGGGGAGATAGGTGTTCAACCAGTGAAGTGTTGATCAGAATGAACAAATCTCCACTAGAAACCAGATGTTTCTGATTAGTAGGCCTTTTCATGTTATTTAGTAGTTCAGACTAAACATAATCAATGTTCTTAACTATAGTCATCTATTCATCGATTTCTAGTTCTTTAAAGGCAAAAATTGCATCCTCCTGGATCTTGTCCCCCTCGATGTGCATTTGAAGCAGCAGGTCACTGGGAGAGTGACAGGTTATAACCATATGGAGATTCCCTGACAAGACGTCCTTGCTGCTGGTGTCTAAAGAAGCCGAAACTGTGGCCCTATCCATAGAATATTTTTGTGGAAGTGGACATTCCACCAGAGACTTAGAAGGTCTGATACTAGAAAGCATACCTTGGGCCCTTCTATTGGCATCTTCGATGAAGCTGTAGGTCCCTCCCAATAGAATAGGGAAGGCCTTCTGAAGATGTATTGTCTTTTTTTTCAGTTGCACAATCTCAGCTTCCACAGACGCTCTATGGAGCCCACCACCTTGTTGCCATCTCTCCTTGTGGATAGCAGTTGACTCTAATCTGGCTCTCCCATCATCTCTAGGATTAACATCCTCGAGTCATGCTTCTTGGGAAACAGGGAGGATGATTTTTGTTTCCACTGCATTCTCCCACTTATAACTGGATCAGAGAAAACTATTTTTACTGAGATGTTAAATTTGGCTAGAAACCTACTGAGTCTTGGGAGCATCAATGGAATTACAGTGCTGAAAAATTACAGGAGTAATCTCAATAAGCGGGGATGTCCAGAGAGACAATTGATGACTTCCAGATCAATTTGTCCCACCTCTGTTCTCATCAAATGGCTCAGGGATTCCAGTGTTTTCTGCCTGATGGACCAGCAACCCCTATCATAGGATTGTTCTCAATTTCCAAAATGATTTGGTCTTTTTGCAGACATTGAGGAGGTGGAGGATGCAACAGTGTCATCTATGATTGTAGATTGCATATGTAGAGTGTAGTAAAAATAAACAGGGTAGATCCCACAAACATGTAACAATTGTAAGCAAATGCTGACAGGTCCAATGACATACAAACTCTCATCTCAATCCCTGTTGATTGAAAATACAAGACCTAAAGAAATGCCACATATTACACTGTAATTCCAAATAGGGTCTACACTGAACTGAAAAAAATATATATTTTAAAGTGCAACAATAACATATGTAAGTCAAGTAGACTTTCTCTGTATTTTACTACACAGGGGCTTTGAAAGGAAAGCAAAGAATAAGACTGTATAACACATAAGTTGTAAAAATAATAAAATGTTCTAAATGTATTTGTTACACCACAAATTAAAAATTCTGAAAAGCAACCAGAGTAATTCCAGAAGAAGGGAGGTATTGCTTTCTCACAGAACATTATGGAAAATTACCAAGCATACAACAGACAAGATGAGAACACATGGAATCTTCATAGCAAAGGCCCTGTCAAACTGAATAGCTTGTGAGTTTATCCAGCTTCTATAATGGGCAGTGCGTACGTAGACTCCTGGAAGCTTGGGTCGGCCACAACCAAAGCCAAAGCTGGTGATTCCTATCAAGTAGTACTTGGTAGCATCTGGGAAATAGCACATGAGAGGTCCACCACTGTCCCCCTGGAACACAAAACACACAACAAATGGTGGAAGTGCTGCTCATCTTATTTCAAAGTATTTTGGTTTACTGTGACCAAGTGAGATAAGCCTCCCATAAACTGTTAGAAGAAAAGACTGCTGGTTTGATATACCAGCTACACAATAGCATGTTACACAAAAAATGAAGTATCTCTGTTTACCTGACAACTATCGGTACCTCCACTTTCAGTGCCAGCACATAACATATGCTTTTTTACCATTCCTGCGTACCAGTCAATGCGGTTGCAAACAGCTATCGGAATGATATCTACTTGTGCTTCTTGTAATATGTCTCTGTGCCTACCTATAATGAAAAATCAGGAAGAAAGTTTGAAATACAATTCTCGTGTTTCACGTACAGGCCAAGATGCCAACAAGCTGGGTAATGATGGCTGGTGGGTCCCACATACCAGATCTGCAGTCCCCATGTTAGTAGGCACATCTGTATTAAACATGTATAAATGATTACAAGATTCCCTCTCTGTTTAAATCTTTCCACTAAAAAGATATAAAGTTCTCTTTATTTTTCACATTAAAGGAACAAGACAGGAAAATATGCTGGCTTGGGAAACCCACTGCCCTCCAGCTACTTTGCCTGGCTAGACACTTGGAGAAGAAATCCAAAATATATGAAGACGAGCAAATATTCTGGCATGATGTGATGGAATTAAATTTAATCATGATTGTCAATCACAATGTTGCCCTTAGCTGATGGTGGTGTCTCTATACCTGTTGCTCTATTTACAGTGCCATCCTATGGTCTCTGAGAAGGATGCCCAGGGCTACAAAAGTATTAGCCCCCATCCACCCCCAGATCTAAAGAGGTCAGAGAGAAAGCGTTGATCTTGGCTCCTCTCATCTCCCAACTAACTGTGGAAAGCTCTGTGTCATTTTTTGATGCTGCAAGAGGCGAACTTGGGGGCATCTGAGGCAAGGCCTGGGCTGATTGAGGAAACATGTGGATTACGCGCGCATCCACCGCATGGGGAAAACATACTCCATTCAGAAGATGGCCCTAAATAAATTCCTTCTTACCTTCCACCATGGGAAAGCAAAAATGAAAGGGGAGGAATGAAAAAGCTGCTCTTTCTTCAAATTTGCCATGCTCACTGGAGCCAGGCAAAGCCGTAGAAACACTAGACACATTATGATCTCAACAAGTTCCCATGAGGTACAGGGCAGATTGATTGATTGATTGATTGATTGATTGATTGATTGATTGATTGATTG
>JAHTLZ010000010.1:1156266-1168377 GCA_023846285.1 Phrynocephalus versicolor
TTGATTGATTGATTGATTGATTGATTGATTGATTGATTGATTGATTGTCCGCCCGACTTTCCAAAGGAACTCAGGGTAGTTCACAGCATGAAACACAAACAAACAATAAGTCCAAATGCAAATATGTAAGACAAAAAAAACTAACCGTTAAAATCAGTAAGAAATCAATAAAGATATAAGATGAGAGTGAGTAAATCACATGGGTAGGCAAAAAAAAAGACAACACAAAATTTCCCTATTAATCTATCTTTTCAGACCCAGAAGTATTAAAAACACATGGGGAATTCTTAGTTTTCAACTGAATAGACTGGGTGGAACATTATTTTCCAAAAAAGTGTTCTGCTTATATACCGCCCCATACCACTACAAGTGGTCTCTGGGCGGTTTACAATTTTAATTACAGTGTGCAGGCTACACATTGCCCCCCCCCAGCAAGCTGGGTACTCATTTTACCGACCTCGGAAGGATGGAAGGCTGAGTGAACCTTGAGCCTGCTACCGGGGATTGAACCCAGGTCGTGAGCACAGTTTTACCTGCAGTACAGGCATTTAACCACTGCGCCACGAGGCTCCTATAAAGAGGAAGACTTCCTATAAAGAGGAAGTCTTCTAGCCTTACAGCTTTAGAGCACAGTGACAGCCTCTCTCTTTCGCAATGAAAAAATTAAAGATATAATTGAGTAAGATTTTCAGTAACTACAGCAAAAATAACCATAATAATGTATTTGGATTAGTAAAACTCTGGGCAGTAAATTATGCTGTATAAATTACATGATGGAAACAATATTGTCTGCAGGCTGGATAACAATTCTTCAACACAGCTTTTCTAGAACAGAATTACATTGTCATAGAATCACAGAATCACAGAGTTGGAGGAGACCTCAAGGGCCATCCAGTCCAACCCCCTGCCATACAGAAACCCCCATCAAAGTACTCCTGACAGATGGCCACCCAGCCTCTGCTAAAAAAACTGAAGCAGTGTTTTTAATTTTGCTTTTTAAGATTAGCAAAATACATGTAGCCTTTGTTATCAAACTAAGTTGTTTATTTTTACTTTGTTGACTAATAGAGATATTTAAAACACTGAAAGACTTTCCACATTGATACATTTTAAATAATCAAGTTTCTTCTTTTTCATTAAGTGGGTTTAAAGACCTATTCTCCAAAGATAGTTCTTCCTAGCTTGCTCCTTTTGGTTCAATAATGAACCCAAGAACTACACTGTCTCCAAAACATGTACAAACAAAATGGACTGTCAGAAAGTAAAAACCTCTATGATTGTTTGCTATGATGATGTCAGCCATTTCACATACAGTATTTGCATGGTATGCCTCTAGAAAATAAATTGTAGGATGAGTTCTTATGGCTCCTGGGACAGCGTAATGAGGTAAAGATTTACCTTTCTCCACTGTGTTTCCCCATCCACTTATGTAGCATGGAGTCTCATCAGTGATAGCAAGAGGACTGTCAGGTAAGCAGATGGGTTGAATATACTCATTGAATTTGATAGACTCCATTAACTTGAACAAGGAAACATCATTTTCAAAGGTAGCATGGTTGAAATCGGAGTGGATAATGATAGCCCTGATTCGGCTCTTTATTGTATGTGTCTGGTATTTAGAAAGGTGATGCATTCCAATCATGGCCCTCCAAAATCCAGCATCCCTAGAAGGCAATACAATCCTTTATCAAATGGAAGATTATTTATTTGAGAACTCTTGCTTATCATCCTGTGCAAGACCAAGAACCATGGAGTAGGTCTCTGATTAAATAAGAGGGCCAGCAGTTTTCCCAAACAATAGAAAAGTTACAAAAATAAAGAAACACAGAAAAGTTATTTTAAACAAAGCTCAAAAACATGTAGAAAAATATTTCAAGAGTTCCCATTAAACTTGGAATCACAAAACATACCTCAGGAAGACCACTTATGTTATTGCTGTATGTCTGTGAAGATTCTCAGTCATCCAGGTGAGTTTATCTGGATACTGAATCATGGCAACTGGACTTATTTTCTTGAGAGATTGAAACGTTTCACTGCTCATCCAAACAGCTTCATCATTCTGGTTTCAATTTCTCAGTTTCAATTTCTCAAGAAAAGAAGTCCAATTGCCATGACTCAGCTTCCAAGTATTGCTGCATGTATTATCTGGTATCCAAAAATTAGTTTTTACTCATTGGCACAATTATCATCTATGGGAATTCTTTTCAAACTTGGCAAAAGTAGTTCTTTCCAGAAACTGGAAAAAGAACAGCAAGAAAGGCAGCCTTACACAAGGCTGTCCACCAAATCCATGCTGCAAAAAATAAGCTGTTTGAAGGACTGCCTAGTTCTGCCTGCCTAGAGAGCCCTTGGGTCTATGTTTGTTGAGCAGTATCCATTTCACAGGCCATCTCCTCCCCCACACCCCCCGCTCTGAAATGGAGGGATGCTGAACACTTCATTTAAGATTTAGAACAGACAGATGTTGTTCAAAGGAAAAATAACCCAGGGGAAAAGAAAAGAAAAGAAAGAAACACCACTAAATGTAGCTGAATGTCTTTGTGACAAAATTTCTGCTAGGCTCCAAACAATATTGTCATTTAAGGGGTACAAGAATAGGTCAAAGTGCAAGATGATAACTGGCACTTCTAAAGGATAACTATAAAAGCAATTATGTGTGATAAACAGAGAGCCAAAGAAGAAAAGGCTAATCTCCCCAGTTACCTGCTGCCACCAGTGCAAATGAACTTGAGTATAGCTTTCTGAAACTGCAGTGGAAGTTGAATGGTTACCTCTTTCTGTAACCTTGTGCCTGCCACTTACTTTTAAAAAACAACAGGGCAATTGCTAATTGAAGATAACAACCTATAAAATATGGTCTTGTTAAAGAACTTAACAGTAGTGAGAATTATTGCCAGTAAACAGTCAGCTCTTGACACTTCTAACTTTTCTCACTAACAGCACACTAGAAGTTGTATCATCATAAAAATTCAAGCAGTAAACACACCCAGAAAAGATGAGTTCTAATTGTCAAAAGTGGCTGGACTACAAGTCCCATCACACATAATTATGCATGCTGCTAGGCGACTGATGGGCTTTGGGGACCAGAGGCACCTAAAATGACAGTTTTTTTTGAACTGAGGGATACATACGTCCATTTTTTAACACAGTGTGCTGCTGTTAGCACTGAGTTGTGATTAATTAAAGATCCACCGCAGACATGGACATATCCTATACCGAAGTGATACACCTGAAGGCTAACTTGCCATGGCCAGGCCCCAAGCTGTGCATCATGTCCACCTATAATCCGGGTCCCGGTTGCTATCTCATCCACAACAGGCCTTGTGCCACACTCTAGAAATCCAAACAAAGGGGTGTTAGTCAGATGCAGTGTTTGTAGAAGGGTCCCCAAAAATGCAACCGCATCTCATTGAATCTGCATTTAGCTAACAGCTTAAAATAAACAGCCCTGGCTACTAGCTGTGCATCAGCCCAGCCACTGTTTCAGAACATGGTGTGAACTAACCCTTCACCTAAGAGGGATGCTTATCTAATATTTATTATTATATATTGTCATGTTGATTCCAACTTTCAGTGACCCCACAAGGGTTCAGCTTAATCATACTACAGTATTTGCCTTCAAACGCCCAGCTTGTTGAATATGAATACCTGGAAATGCTATTTAATGAGTGAGAAAGGTGATTTTAAAATATAATTTTAATCATCTAATAATTGGAAAGTGAGCCTTGGGATTTAAATAAAACAAAATAAATTCTCAAAAATTACTATCCCAGTATTTTGACACAGCAAAGGAAATGTCATTATTTGTTTGGCTCAGCTCCAAACATGTCTGCACTAGTTTTAATTACATGTCTTCAAGCTGATTTACACTTATGGTGACCCTCTTTCAGGGTTTTCCAAATCAAGAGTTTTACCATTTCTTCCTTAGTGGGTGCTCCCTGGGACTATGCTGGATACATAGGGTGGCTCTTCCTCCTGGGAGGTAAAGTGAGGAAATGAATCCCTAACTTCTCCCTCTACAGCCAGATAGGCAGTACAGAGCTATTTAAAACTAAATCCTGATTACTTCGGTGGTAAAAGCATATAACTGTGTGTAATATTTCTGCCTTAAGATGTGCATTGCAGCCCCGCTGCTTCCTGCCTCACAAAGACAGAGGTGCCAGACAAAACTCATCTTGCCAAGAACTTGACATCTAAGATTAACCTCCTAGCAAACCCCATCTTGCCATGTTTGGACTTTGGGTACTTCTTGCCTCGAAGAAGCAGAATTCATCCAGGAAAGCTCGCAATGTTTTATTTTTTTTATCACTGGCCTTGAAAGGTATTGCCTATTCTTGATTTGTATTCCGTAATGGCCACGCGGCTCCCCCTTTATATTCCAAGGTTGGAGACCACTGTTGTAAACCAAACATTTGGAGATGTGGGCTGGATCTACAAAAGCTCAGGGCCAATAAAGACTGCTTAGTTTTGGAGGGGCCACAAACCCCTTTGGCTCTGCACCTGGATGCCGCCTCCCTCATGGCCCCACAGCCAAAAATACTCCTAGACCTGCTCTCGCTAATATAAACAACGCCTACAGGTTGCCGGGATTGGTGGTCTCCGTGGCGGCGGCGGCGGCTTTTCCCCCGCTTCGCCCTCTCCTGCCTGGGCGATGTCGCCCATGCGCAGGCGCACTGCCTTGCTCGGGCTTGATGGCGCGCGGGCGCGCTACATGGCCTGCAAGGGGAGTTGAGCGGGCGTTTTCGACGCCTCTCGCCAGCACGAAGCGCCCTTCATGCTGGGAGGGGAAAGAGAGCAGACTCACCGTCTATAGGGATCACAGAAGAGAGGACTTGGGGCGGAGCTTTACTCCACAACACAAGCAAAGCCCAAATAGAAATACGAACGGGGCAGAATTTCTGTCCCATCGTCGGCCCAGGAAACAAAATGGCGGCCGCCTGCCCCTCCCCCCCTTTCCGAGACATTGAACGCGGGGGAGGGAAAGCTTCTGAGGGAAAACGGGCAAGGTGTTCCTCTCTTCGTGGGTCCTTGGCCTCTGCTTTCCCGTGTATATTCCCTGTACATTCACTTTTCATCACTGTCAACGAGGACGCAGAAACGAGGGCAAAGGAGCAGGCACGACGGTTTGAATTGCTTCGACACTTCCAGTTCTCTCCTTAAAGCCCTCGCTTCTGTATCTCCTTGGCGTTGGATAAAGAGAAAGAAACAACTGCTCGGAAGTGGACAAGCGAAGCTGGAAAGAGCAACAGTAACTCTCGACCCCTCGTGGCTGTGTGAATCAGTGGGTGCCAGCTGAAGGCAACCCGAGCCCTCAGCAGAGGGCGTCTAACTAAATTCTTAAATATGTTTCCAAAGAAGGAGTCCTGTCTGTCTCAACAAAGTCAAAATTAAAGAAGGGTGGGGGTAGGAGGAATAGTTGGCACATGCCTGAAGTTTAATATATTCTATAGTTTATTTTAAAAATACACAATAATATAAGGAATAAAAAAGAAAAGGGGAAATAACTAAAACGTAAACTTAAATTGTAACCAAAACTCTTAATACTCCCCCCTTTTAATTTACATGCCCCATTTCTTTACAAAACCAAAAGAATATTTATCCTGAGGTAGAACTTGTGCGTTTCCCAAATACATATACTAAAATAATTCATATCTCCTTAAAATAAATTGCTTTCAATATTCTTTTTCTAACTTAATGTTATCACTGATAGCCACATTCCACATTTCTTCATAACAATCCTCCATATTAATCTGGTTATTATTCTAATTCCTTGCAAATACCAATCTTGTTACTGTTACCAAAATCCTTTTTTCTCCCTTCCAATTCAATATTTCCAAACACATTTAACAAACCTATAATTGGACATCTTTGTATATCAATAGTCATACTTTCCTTTACCTAGTCTTTATTGTTGTCAATTCCTTCCACCTCATTTCATATGTCTACCACACATTAGAAAACATTCAGGGTTTGAATAAAACAGAACTAATAAGTTGGACTGTTTCAAGAGTAGGAAATAGCACAAAGAAAGAAAGAATCTGGTGACGGTTGCTGGAGCAACTAGCAAAGGATTAGAGGAGAAAACATGATTGCAAACTTTAATACTTTGTATTAAATGAACTTACATGCCCCAGCAGTTGAAATATTCTACTCATGGAAAACTGTTAATAAGATTTACTGTAGAACAAACATGCTGAAAAATTAACAATACTTGAACAATTTACTTGATACCGATTTGTACTTAACAGACTTGTGTAACAATTTCATAGTAGCTTCCTGAATAAGGTACTAATAGCAGACAGCATAATGAAATCAATCATTCTTCCCAGGCAGGCCATCTGAAGGTGCTGATCCCGAAGGAAGCCCAGAAAACAGCTATTAGGAATTGTGCCTTTTTGGCAGTGGCATCACGCTTATTGAACCAGCTGCCTCAGTGATCTGTCTGACCTCCACTCTGCAGGCATTTAAAAGACAACTGGAGATTTGGCTGTTTAGACTGGCTTTCCCTATTGATTACTATTGCTGCTGATCAAATTTATTGGTAATCTTAATCTGGCTTTTCCTCAGTTTATGTTATTTTGATTTTACTGTCATTGTTAGACTCCTGATTTAATTATAGTTTTATTATGTTAATAAAGCAAATAAATAATTACTAAAAACACAACTTCCCAATATAACAGCCTCCTGCTAACAAACAGAAGCAGCAGAATAAACTTCATCCTGTCACTTAATTTTTCTGTCTAGCAGTTAACTCCTCCCAAGGCCTATGGCTAGACAGGAACTGATTGGTTACAATGTTCTATTTATAAATAATATATTTCAATTAGTCTTCTGTAACATAATATATGTACATTATATATATACTGTAATATATACATGCATCAACAGAGCTACACAAATACCAATGCAGTACAGCATTAGAACAGGATACTATGTCAATATTTAAGTGTACTTAGGTTTTGGTTAAGACTTGTACCTTATACCAGTCAATGTTTTTCTAATATTATATAATTTTGATTGACTGCGCTTGGTACAGTACTTTTGAGTGAATGAATAATGGCAGGTGTGACAAACCTGGACCACTTTTGCTGCCACCATTAAAGTATTCAGTTACTGTTTTCCGTCCAGGCATCCCCACCATAATGCTAGCAAAGTACTAGAGACTCTTATGATGAAGAATGGACTTCAACACCAAAGTTTTTGTTTTTAATATAAAACGTAAAATGTTTATTGTGTTACAATTGATTATTCAGTATTGTTGTTATAGTAGTTTAGCCAATGTAATTAAATATTTATTTGATAACTTATTACTATTACAGTTATTTTCTTTGTTTCATAAATCAGACTATTTGGCAGTTTCAGACTATAACGCCTGACAACTGTCTCCTCAGGCAGACACACAGACACCCTGCTGCCTTGTCCTAAATCACACAGGAGAGAACTACAACAACAACCCCATTTTATATGTATATAAAATATATTTCTATATTACACATTCCTAACTACACATGCATATTCATAAATATACATACTGTACATATTAATAAATATTTTCCTGTCCATCAGAGCAGGAACCCTTCAAAACATGAGAATTGCCCCGTTTTGCCCTACAAGGCATATGGGAACTCTAAACTAATTCAAGTGTTGAATGGGGGGAATCAGACCAGAGTAGGAATCCCTATTCATTAATGAAACTTATTAGGTAGTTAGGTACTGTTGAGCTAGTCTGCCTGAATTATATCATAAATTTCTTGTAAAAATGAAGGAAATGAAAAGAGCCATGCATTCTGCCTTAAATTCACAAGATATTTTTATTCAATTTATATCTCTACCATCTGGTAGTTTGCCAGTACGCTGTGCGGCTTAAAGAACAACATATAGCACAGCATTCAACCCAAAATAACAGAACACTATAAGTATAAATAATATGCTTATAACCAAGTTTCCCTCTGAGGCTGTCTCTCTCTGTGTGTGTGCTCTCCTCCACTTGGTTCTGAGCAGGTGTGGGAAAGCCCCACACAACTGTTTTTGTTATGGGTGAGAAGGAACAGTGAAGAGGGTTTTTGCTTGCAGAAAAAAGAGCTCTAAACAATGGCAACAAAAATTAGAGAGCACTTTCCTTATAACATAATATAACAACCCCACAGATGGGCACAGTAAATCAGTTAAACATTGGCATAGAAATGTGAGAAATACTGTAGTGAAACAAATATTTTGGAATTGCTTGCAAAACTAGTTACTGGAAACAAGAAACTCTTTCTTAGTTGGTCATATATTTTCCCCATACAGTAATACCTTGGTTTAAAAGCATTTTACAAGACAATAATTTCTTCTAAACTTTGCCTTGATCAGCAAGCAAAGTCCTCATATACAAGCACTGGAGCAGGTCACATGATCACAATTGAGCCAATGTTGGCTCTCTCTCCCTCCCCCTGTTGGATTGCAGGTAATTGTATGGAACGTTCCATCTCAGGAAGTCTCCAAAGCAGAGGGAGGATAGCGGAATAAAGGTCTCCCTTGCACCAAGTAGTAACGTTTTCCAAGGGGAGTTTTAGGTTAGGGTTTTATTTTCTTTATATTTTTATTTGTTTTCAACATTCTTATTTTTTCAAACCATTTATAGTTATAGGGCAGCTAGTAAAGTGTATATAGGGTTACTTTATTATTGCCACATTAAAAATACAGAGTAAAATCCAGTTGCTAGTCCCAAGCAGAGCAGATTCCACAGCCAGGTACTTAAATCATGGTGTGACGTGGACTTTTAGCCAACTTCTTTTGTGAGTTTTGACATTTTGTGTGTACAATATGTGGTCTTTGGGAAGATGGTAGAAAGCCTCATCCAAGGGAACATCTTAAAACATATAGAACAAACCTTGCTGAGGGAAAATCAGCATGGCTTCTGTAAAAGTCTTGCTTGACAAACCTTTTAGAATTCTTTGAAAAGGTCAACAAGCATGTGGATTTGAGTGAACCAGTGGATACTGTCTATCTTGATTTTCAGAAGCTTTTGACACAGTCCCTTACAAAAGGCTGCTGAGAAAATTGCACAGTCAGGTGATAAGAAAACAGGTTGAGAACTAGTTGAGACCTAGGAAACAAAGAGTAGGTGTCAATGGGCAATTTTCACAATGGAGAGAGGTGAAAAGTGGTGTGCCCCAGGGATCTGTCCTGGGACCAGTTCTTTTCAATCTGTTCATAAATGACCTGCCGACAGGGATAAGCAGTGAGGTGGCCAAGTTTGCGGATGACACAAAACTTTTCCATGTGGTTAAAAAACAGAGAAGTTTGTGAAGAGTTCCAGAAGGATCTCTCCAAACTGGGGGAATGGGTTGCGAAATGGCAAATGAATTTCAATGTAGGAAAATGTAAAGTAATGCATATTGGGTAAAAAAAATCAAAATTTTATCAACTCATGGGCTCTGAGCTATCCGTGACGGATCTTGGTGTGCTGGTGGTCAGCTCAATGAAGGTGTCTGCCCAGTATGTGGCAGTGGTGAAGAAGGCCAATTCCATGCTAGGGATTATCAAAAAGGGGGTTGAAAATAAAACAGCCATTATAATACAATTGTACAAAACAATAGTAAGGCTGCACCTGGAGTATTGTGTACAATTCTGGTCACTGCATCTCAAAAAAGACATAGTGGAACTGGAAAAGGTACAGAAGAGAGCGACTAAAATGATTATTGGGCTGGGGGGACCTCCCTTATGAGGAAAGGCTAAAACATTTGGGGCTCTTTAGTCTGGAAAAAAGGTGCCTGAGGGGTGATATAATTGAGATGTACAAAATTATGCAGGGCATGAGTAAAGTGGATAGAGGGACACTTTTCTCCCTCTCACAAAATATCAGAATTAGGGGATATCCACTCAAACTGAGGGTTGGGAGAGTGAGAACAGATAAAATAGAATATATTTTTACCCAGTGTATTGTTAGTCTGTGGAATTCCCTGCCACAGGATGTGGTGATGGCATCTGGCCTGAATGCCTTCAAAAGGGGATTGGACAGATTCCTGGAGGAAAAGTCCATCACAGGTTACAAGCCATGATGGAGATGTTTAATTTCCAGGTTTAAAACCAAGATACTTCAATTGCCAGATGCAAGGGAGTGGTATCAGGAAACAGATATCTAGTCTTGTGTACTCCCAGATGGCATTTGGTGTGGAAACTGAGATACAGGAAGCTGGACTAGATGGACCTGTGACCTGATCCATCAGGGCTCTTCTTATGTTCTTAATGTGGGTATGTTTGGAGCTGTGCATGTGTATGTTCCTGTGTGTGCTCAATTTCCTTTTCAGCTTTATCATTCTTGTGCTGCAGACTTTGAATAGACAACCCAAGTAGATGAAAAGACAGTGAATATTCTTAGAAGCATTACCACTCAAAACTATTTGTATTAGATCTGACAGAACACATTTAAAAGCCAGACAAATAATTCTGCAGTTTTGAATTGATTTACTTCAGCCACTTTATATTTAATAATTTCAATTTATTCACATACATTAAAGGAGTTTGAGTCATACAACAATTTTGTAATGTGGAGAGGTCTTGTTCAGAATTTAGGATATTTTATCCTTCAGCCCACATAGCTTCCATTTCACCCCAGATGTCAATCAGTGTGAGTGTGTTGAGTCATCTTTTGGCTGCTAGGGTGATTCTTCATGCAATCTGGAAACATGCTAATGTCTCTCTTCTTTGAGCATGTACTGTGCTTCAATAAGGCAATGCAAGGATAGGGGTTTGGATAATATGTTTGCTATGTATATACAGGAAGGCCAAGGAACCAGTGCTCCTTCATGCCTGTACATTTTTACTCAAAAGTAAATCAGAATGGCTGAATTTTATCGCACCTGGCTAGTGTGAAGTTATGCTTGTGTCTGATTACATAATTAGTTGACAACTGTACCCACAAAACTGCTTCCTGATTGCAACTTCCATCTTCAGTCAAATTTTGAAATGGCTTATGCTGCTTCAAGTTATGCAGTCATAAGGACTTTGGCCTATGTGTTCAAAAGGTCTTACTTTCTAGTAAATAAGCTATTTACATATTCAAATTGTATACAAAATAATAAATTGCAAACAATCAATTGATTGTAAAAATAAATAACTTGATGAAATACTAGAAGAAGTGTTTGGCTCAGAAAGTATTCTGACAGCCTTACTTTAATGAATGAAGGGGAGTTTTTTTTCTCTATAGAAGTGTGTAAAATATTACCCACTCCAAAGTGAAAAAGATAAGAATGCGCTGAATGCTCATGGTGGTAGTCTTATTATATAGCTTTAAATCTATCCAGCTTCTATAATTAACAGTATTAAGATAGATTCCCGGGTTGTTTGGGATCCCACATGCAGCAGCAGAGCTGGTGATTCCTATTAAATAATATCTGGAGACATTTGGAAATTTGCACATCAAAGGTCCACCACTGTCCCCCTGAAACATAAAAATAAAGAATATGTTGAGCATAATGAATTTTTGAGATGTTGTGAAGGTGTGAACAAGTTTGTTACATTTTTAATATTAAAATAAAATAATATTTTCATGGAAACATTGAGAAATCTGGAAAGGCCTGACCTGAAAACAAGACTCATGTTGTGGCTGAATTGTAGTGCCTCTAAAATATTATTGTGAATATTCTAAAAATATCTGCTTAGGTTCAATAAGCTTATCTGAAAAATCAGGTTAGAGACCCAAGAGGAAATAATGTAACTAAATTGTCATAACAAGCCACTAGACACACACATGTTAAGAACATCCCACCATATCCAGCTAATAGCTTCTGAACTGATGGAAACAATGTTTTCTGACTTATTTTTGTAAAGTCCATCTACTTTTTCCCATTCCATAGCTATTCCTACATTATGACTGATGAAGAAGACATTTTATCTGAAACAACATAACATTTGTTATGCATTCTCATCCCCTTTTCTTTCTTTCTTTTTTCAAAAAATATTGCAAGCCTATATCCAGAAAGGTAAATGTTCGGCTAACTTAATGAGAAAAGGAAATTTCAAGATATTTTTAAACAAAATGATTTTGTCCCTTTGGGTAGAAAGGCGGCATAAAAATAAGTTATTATTATTATTATTATTATTATTATTATTATTATTATTATTATT
>JAHTLZ010000010.1:1172407-1195732 GCA_023846285.1 Phrynocephalus versicolor
CAGGTACCCAAAATTTCCTCCGACTCCGACTCCTCGACTCCCCCTCCTCCTCTGACTCCACAGCCCTGCAGAGAATTACATATTACATACCTGAACATAACACCAAAGCAAGAAGAACAATAATATGTTATTCCAAATCAGGGAAAGGTACAGTAGTCCTCCACCACAACGTGGTTCATATATTAAAGTCTAAGTACAGGTATATCACAGATTTTTTTTCATGAGAGAAGCATACTTCCAAAGAGAGGTTTTTAACCCTCTCCTGACACCTCAGCAGACCTTGGGCTGCTCCTGCCAGTGCTTCCAAACAGAGGTTTTTAACCCACTCCTGACACCTCAACAAACAGACTTTGGGCTCCTGGCAATGTGCACCAGCAACAACAGCTCCAGATCTGCTTGCTGAAGTGTTAGGAGGGCTTTAAAATCCTCTCTTTGGAAGTGCACGCCAGCAGGAGCAGCCTAAGGTCAGGTTGCTGAGGCATCTGCATTTCGCAGATTTTCCTTTATCACAGGTGGGTCAGGCATCTAACTCCTGCAATAAATGGGGACTACTATATTATTTTTTTCAGCTGGAATTCAAATATCTGACTAGAGGTGATACTGACATGGAAGATAAGTCACTGAATCAGGACCAGAAATATTAAAACCAGGATCCAAAGAAGTGCAGAAGTATTTCAACATATTTATTTATTTATTATTATTTATTTGTTGCAGTTTTATAACGCACCATCTTCCATGAGGAACTCTGGGTGGTTTCAAATTTGCATTTCTTAGGCAGTATCTAATGTTACATGGTACAAATCTTTGAGCAAAGATGTTCTAATTTGATTTTTTTAAAATTACAAATTCCAGAATTTTCCCTGCAAGGGAACACATTGTATAGTCCAAAAAGACAAATCTGCACATCTCTATTTTTGCAACTGAGTGGAATTGTTTAAGAAAGTTTTACTGGCCAAATTTTTGTTGCATATCATAATAACTGCCCTAGAATAGGCTTACTGATTAAATAGGGGTGATTCAATACAACATATTAAGTTTCAGTTATAGTTGCTCCAATTGAATAAATGAAACTTAAGTTGGCGTTCACGCAATAAATCCCCATAGATTCAAGGTGATTTACTATACTGGGAAACAGGATTTTGGCCACTGGCATGTAATGCTCTCCAAATGTAAGAATTCCACTAAGAAATTATACTGCCTGGCATGAGGGGCACTAATGCTCTAAAGAAAAGTTGCTAGATGACGCAGCTGTAGGACCCACTATCTTTAGTTTCCTAGGAAGCATGTGGTCAGTTTGGGGGTATTATGAGGAAGCTGTGGTGGCATTTGCTACAATTGTGCAGTCTTTTAACTCTTTTTTTCTGGGCCAGCTGCCTACCATGTGATGCTTAGAACTCCCAAATTAGTTTCGTACCTTCTCCTTCTGCTTCACCACACCTGCATACCTCATGTAATTCCTAATTCAATTTCACTCAACCAGAGCCAGTTCAAGAATAATGCAGATAGGTGCAGGTAGAAGTCTACCGAGTTAGGAGGTCATGAAAAGACATTGGCTGTTCATTCAGCCCCTCTGTGGTTCTTCCTAAAGGCAAGAGTTCTATGGATTTGATTCAAGGCAAACCCCCATCATGCAAAATAGGTTATAAACTCACAATTTTATTTTTCCTTATCTGGAAAACCAATATAGAGAACATAGATTCATAAACAAATAGATTTCATCAGTGTAATTTTGTCTAATAGCAAGCATTGGTGCCCTCAGATTGGAAGGGGGGAATAGAAATGTTTTCTGCATACTTATAGGGCAGTCTAGGAACACCAAAGTATGTACATATCTAAATAGATGAAGAGAAAGGTTTGGCAGCAGGCAGGGAAAGACCAGCGTAGTCCTGGGTGCTGTTAGCACCTGTGTAGCTTTAGAACCTACAAAATATTAACAAGATAGTGGTATGAAATACTGTAACTAGAATAACACTATATAGATGGGAAAATTATGGGTTAATACTTAATAATGCACATCACAGATAAAAACTCCTCTTGTTTGCTTACCCCCACAGCCTTTTATTTGGAGGATGAGAACTGGAGAAAGGATATTTAGTGATCTCACAACTCTGCTAAAAGTCTGCTGTCTTCTATAGTCAACTCTCACTTCTACCTCCAGGGAGTGGGTAAGTAAAGAAAGCCAGGGCTTAAATTAAAGAGCTGAAATTACTGTAGTTCTCAAATGGAAAATTTGGGTGCCAATTTTGATTGTTATGGTCAGGTCTGGGTGCAGAACTAAGGTCCGTCTTACCTGAGGTAAACATGGATCTCCCCCGGCACCTACACACACAACGGGTTAGTGTGGGAGACAGAAAACCCAGCCCTGGGACTCTCCACAGCTGAGCTGAGCTAAGTCAGTCCCCCTTGCAATCCTGTCAAAGCTCTGGAACTGGGGGGGGGGGAGGAAAAGGAGGCATCTTTTGGGACTCCTCAGTCTTTCTATGGGGTGCTGTCCAGGAAGAGTGCCCTCCAGCCACTTGGTGGTCGTGTCACGGCAGGGAGAAATGCTCCTTCCCAGGCCCTCCAAGGGAGAGGGGTTTCCCACCAAAAGCCTCACTGGGCTGGGAGAGAGAGAACAAGACTGGGACCAAGTGGCAGGGAGAAACCTAGGCACCCCAGAAGTCCAAGGCCCACAAGGAGCAGAGAGGGAGGGAGGTAACAACACAAGAGGGACAGCCAGGGAAAAGGCCCTTCTCTGTGGGGCACGCTCTGCTTCGCTGCCTTATCTTCCTGGACAGAAACCTAAGCTTGCCCTGCAGCACCTCCACTTCTCTGAGGAGCAAGAGTGAGCCTCATACCATGTTCTTGTCAATATTTTTGTAGGTTCTAAAACCATACCAGTGCTGGGCAGTGCCCTCCGCTTGCCAGCCCCTCCCGTCTGTCACACCGCAGGATCAGTTTCCCCTCCCCAGCCGTAGGCTATGCAGGAGGGGGATGATGGGCTGGATCATCCAGCTTGTGGGGCACATGCCCTGCTTGCCTCCCCCCATCCCCAATTGTAGCCCTGATTATAGTAGTGGACATAGAAAGGTTTAGAAGTGAAAAATACATACACCCATTTTTTAATGCAGTGTGCTGCTGTTAGCACTGAGTTGTTATTAATTAAGGATCCACCACACTCATGGCGATAACCACCTGCTCCAACACGGTAAATCTGAAGGCTAACTTGCCATGGCCAGGCCCCAAGCTGAGCATTGTGTCCACCAACTACTTGAGTAGTATAGTCCATAACAGGCCTGGTGCCGCATTCTGGAAATCAAAGGTTATACTGATAATATACAATATTTGTAAGTGTTCAAAAACATATTTAAAGTAGCTTGGTGCCTCTTAGAGTAAAGCATGGACCTGTGGAAGTGGCGTTAGCAGGAGATTGGATAGACATTAATTTATGAAGTACAGTGACCCCCCTGCCTATTGCAGGGGTTAGGGACCCAACCCGACCCACGATAACTGAAAATCCGCCATATGCGGATTCAGGTTGGGTCGGGCCTGGGGCGCCTAGCTGGGGGCTCTCGTATTTACCCCCAGCCTGGCGCTGCCCCAAACAGGACTGCAAGGGCCGTCTTGGGCCTTTGGGGGGCCCCAGAAGGCTCAGGAAGGCCCTTGCAGGCCCGCTTGGGGCAGTGCCAGTAAGTAAGGGAGGGCTGAAACAAGCCTTTCCCCCCTTACCCCAGGGGGCCTTTTTCATATACTCCAGTCCCACGATAGCAGGACCGCAGTATATGAACCACGAATGGGCGGGGGACCACTGTAGTACTTTAATGTCTATAAAATCTACATAAAAAGTGCAATGAAACCATATCTAAAATACACACACATACAAGTATATATTATTTGAAAAAAAAAACAAAGCATCATTTTATCAACTTTTCAAGTTAGAGAAAGCTTGTATCAGTAGGTGCTGTACTCTAGTTTCTGCATTCTAAATCAGCTCTGCATACAATACATTCATAATAATAATACTGTAATGTGCTCTCAAATTGATTCCAACTTGTGGTAACCACCTCTAGGGTCTTGTAGATATAGAGATTACTTAAGAGCAGTTTATCAGTTACCATATACAGTAGTAGATAATGTTAGAGAAATTTTAAAGTCTGAAAGGCTAGACTCCCACTCCAATTGTGTAGCATAAAGCAGAAGCTGTGCAATTGTTCAGCTATTTTTCCATGCTTGCACATATCTCACTTGTACAGATGGCTATCAGCACATGGCATGTGCCTAGAATATCACATAAATGGCTTATGCAGTTCCTCTTATGTTGTTTTTCAAAATAGGATTTTAGCCAATGTTTTAAAATCATCAACCCGGATGGATCAACAACTACTGTAAATGAACTGATCAACTTGTTTGATTCATTAGAATCTAATAGGATAGACACTATGAATGATGCCCTTTTTATGGATAAACCATGATATTGTTGCTTCCCTCTCCTTTATCCAAAAAGGTCATGTCAGCAAGACACATTTCTCTCCTTATTTTCTTCACAATAAGCCAGTCAGACTGAGGTTCCAGAAAACCCTCCAAAAAACTTTTTGACCCAGTAAAGATATGTGAGTCCAGGTCCTCTCAGTCCTACAGTAATCTGACCACTATGTCATATGTTCCATGTGCTTCGTTTTTGCACCCGTTCATTTTTGAAAACACCATATTATACCAAATATCAAAGCAACCTACAGATATCTGGGGAAATGTGCTTGGGATCCTAATATTCACGGGCACAAAATTATCCCCCCTCACAGTGCAATGTAGGACCTTAGTTCGCTGGATTTATACTGCCCAGCCATGTGAAGTTTTAAGAATCATTGAAACATGAGCAGAAATGTTCTCATGACTGAGAAGCCATCAAGATTCTCCAGTGAATAATGGGAAAACTTTCTGTCTGGCATCCCTACATGCACTCCGTGGTCATCTGATTACAGTATTTGGAAATGCACTTCTAAGATGGCAATACTGCTGACAATTGCAAGTGTGGCAAGATGGGCAAATGAGCCACTCACCTTTTTCCTATGCAAGAATTCCATGCGTACTGTGCCCTGTGAGTGAGAGTGGAAACAGGCGGGAAGCAACCCTGCCAGAGGAAGGGAACTTGTCTACGAAAGCTCACATTAAAACATAACAATTAGTCTTTAAGGTGCCACCAGGTGGTTTTTCCTTTTTATGGGTTTTATGAGCGTAGCTGCTGCTGTCATCTAGTCCCGAGGATAAGGGACTCTTAAAACAGGTGTAGCTTGCCTACAAAGCCGCACCTGCTGAAATGTCCACTTCAGAGACCAGCACAAGCAACCCTAGCCTCTTTTTCTTCTGGTCACTCGACCCGCAAAGCCTGGTTGTTCCTCTGGAGGGCATTGCTTCCGGGCATGCGTGAGCATCCTTGGAGAATAAATTCCAGCATGTGCTGCCTGTACCCACAACCAGCTGCCAAGAGTCCCCTAGCAGCTTTTACCTGTTTCGATTTCCAGAGTAAGCAGTTAAGGGGGTAAAGGAGGGCGGGTGATCCTATGACAACTTCCTGTACTTGGAAGTACAGTGGTACCTTGCATAAAGGGATTACAGTAATTCGTTCCAAATGAAATTATGTTAAGCAAATTTTCCTTTATACAAATTTCCCATAGGAATGCATTGAAAACAGGGTAATCCCTAACTGCAACAATTTTTATGTTGTATGGATTTGCCCTATAGACGATTCTGTTAAGCAAATTTCCCCTCTCCAGAATTGTTTATGTTGTACAGATCTTATGTTAGTTATACAAACCATTTGTTATAGGAAGGTCCACTGTAAACAGAGGGCTGGACCAGCCACCCCGTGGAGACTGACCGCCGAGTAAGTCGCACCTTCCTTGGGGCGCATGCGCAACTCACTCTCCAAGCGGGCTTTTTTTAGGCCAAATAGCCGGAGCCACAGGCTCACGCTTGCCCGGAAGCGATGCCTTCCAGAAGAGCGGGCGGGCGAGCGGGCGAGCGGGCTTGGCGGGCCGAGTGACCAGAGGGCGTCGAGGCTGGCAGTTTGGGCGAGCGCTCCCTTCTCTCGCCCCTCCCGCCTGTCGCGAGCGCATGCGCCAGTTGTTGTTTTTTTCTGGGCTTCCAGGAGGCGGGAAAACTCTCTCTCTCTCTCTCTCTCCACACAAACACACACACACACACACACACAGAGAGAGAGAGAGAGAGAGAGAGAGAGAGAGAGAGGAGGGACACTTTCCACGGAGAGGGAGCTTTTCAAGTGCCCATGCGAACAAGGCCGTTACTGGGCATAACCCTGGGGATGTCAACGCGTGTCGAGTTTTCCTTCCAAGTAGTCATAATAACTAGGAGAACACGGGCAGGCGGCCTCACCGTCTGAAGGGATGGCAGAGTGGGCATTGCTCAGCAGCATCAGGAGCGCCCAAAAGGACTCGGGTTCTGGGCGCATCCTCTGGGCAGGAATCAAAATGGTAGACGGGTCTCCGGGTTACCTTCCCACCCACCCAGCCTCTCCCTCCTCTTCCTTCTCGAGCCAGGGGCGTTGGGCGCCGCGCGCGCGACCACCGAGCAAGAAGAGGGCACGCGCCTCCCTTCGAAGACCTCGCGTGGAGCAGCGCCAGGGGCAGGGGGTTGACAGGGGGGTACACGGGGAGGGCAGGCAGAAAGGAGCCGCTGTCTAGGGGAACCCGTCGTGGCTGCACACCTTTTTCAGGCGCCATGCCACATTTTGATAGACCAGCTGCTGGTGGTTCTTATTACAATAAACATATCAGTAAAGCTGCCCGCAAGACTTCCGAGTTTTTAAAAATCAGACGCTACTTGATAAAAATACCCAACTTTTACCCGTATTGTATTTAGGAAAACAAGCGCATGGGGTTGACTACCCAGTTTTTGACCATCCACCAAGGTCGGATTTCGTTTCAAAGGAAAATCGTCTTCATATCTAAAGCTTTCTGGAATACAATGCCTTCTAATCCACAAGGTTGCTTGGTGTACTGTATTTAGGTTTCCCAGTCACACTTGTGATGGTTTTAAAGTTTTGTCACTTTCCCCAAGGGAAATATGTTGAATACTGTACTATCAAAATAATTGACATAGACTGAGGCTATGAAGTATTTTTTTTAATCCAGTGCAAAAACAAGTTCATTTCGATGGCATTTAAAACATCGTGTTCCTTGAACTCCAGCACCTCTATGCTCATTTTTTAAAAGGAGCAATAATTCCCTTTTGCCCATTAGGGATGCCCCAGGTAATTTTGCCATTTTGTGCAATCCCTTATTCAGCATTTTTAAAAAATGATCACTAAAAGCAGAAGGGAGCTTCTTCAGTAACAGCTGGTTTTGCAAGGGAAATACTGGGGGCGGGAGCAGGGGCAGCCCTCCAAGGTTCATGAGGGAGCACCTACTGACCCAGCAGCATCTCTGTAGCCTGCCCATCCCTTGCCCAAAAGAATACATTGGCCAATATCCCCTTGCCTAACTACTACACAGATGGCTTCATTTCAGGATATGAACACCTCAGATTAAGAAATTAATGTAAATATCAGTTGTGTATTGAGTTGCATAACTCAGTTTGCAACAGATTATGTATATGGTGATTTCTTAACTTGAGGTAACTGGACTACACTTTATACTACAGCAGCATAACTAGGAAATAGGATTTTGACTGATTTACTTGTTAACTTGAGGGGGGAGGGAGAGAGAGAGATGATGTATTATTGGATTGAACATGAATTGTTTTCCATATTTACCTGTTTTTCTTATGTAAACCGCCCAGAGTTCCCATGGGAAAATTGGTTGCGGTATAAAAATATAAAAGTAAATAAAATAAATGATCCTCTTTCTTACTTGCAGAAAGCAATACTTACCATCTTTATTTTGCATTAATAAACCTGAACACAAACAAACTAATTACTTCCACTGATCCATCATACTTAGAAGCTTAGCCTAAAGATTCAGGTATTTTTTTAAAAATAAAATGGGTGCTCCTCTTGATCTCAATATTCAAGAACCCAAACCAGTGCCTCCTTCATTTAGCAGTCAAAGAGACTGATTTCTTTTTGTTAAATCAATGAAATGTCAGAATTTATTCAGTCTTAAAAAAATATATAAGGGGACATTATACTGTCAAATCTGTGTTTGCTTATTCAGAAATGTCAAAGCTGTTTGGCAAGGTCTACTCTCTTGTGAGCATGCTGAAGATTTTTGTTTGTTCTTCAGAAGTTTTCAACAGGCTAAAACAGTGGATCTCAACCTGTGGGTCCCCAATTGTTCCTGGACTGCAACTCCCAGAAATCCCTTCCAGCACAGCGAGTGGTGGAGGCTTCTGGGAGTTGCAGTCCAAGAACATCTGGGAAACCCACAGGTTGAGAACCACAGGGCAAAATGGTATGATGTAATTGAGAGAGGGCAAAAATAAACAAACATCACAAAATAAACAAACAAAATGCTCAAAATTTCATTAAATGTGTTCAGTTATGGAGATTAGCAATTAAATTCAGCCCCCAAATTGAAGGTAAGGGGCTATTTTTGTTTTATGCTTGTAATTATGTTTCATTATTTATCTTTAACTTCTGTAAACCACCCAAAGTTGCTTTTATGCTAGATGGTGTGGTATATAAGTCAAATAAATAAATAAATAAATAATGAATCAATAGTCATATATGTATCATGAGGCACTCCTAAGCAAACCAAAAATCAGGAATGTGGACATGCAGATTTAGAGTTGGACAACAAACACTTTTCTTTGCTAGTGGTGGTTAAAAGACAAAAAACCCATAATCCTTTCATACTTACACTAGTTAAATATTATTTTTATGATGTGAAAAAGGATCAAAATAGATCTTTGCCTAGTTTCTGAATCCTCTTTGCAGTCCCTCTCAGAACTTCCTTCTCTAGTGATGGATCCTGCCCTGAACAGGCAAATTCAGTTATTTTTCAAAAGCAAATGCATGTGAATAAAACAACCCCAGAAAAACATGCGTATTAGGATCAACTACAATATACATTTATAGGTACCAAGTGTTGCAGTGGAGAGAGTTATGGACTAGAACTCAGGGGAACTTGGCTCAATTTGCACCATGGAAACTCACTGTAGGCGTAGAACTGGTAAAACCATTTCATCAATAACTCACTTACACTGAGAACCATATTAAGGTGCTGTGTTATAATTAAATTCTGACTTGATGGCACATAACAAATTAATGAAATATAGTAATCAGGTTTTCCAGAAATCTTCATTTTTGGCACAGAAGTCTAACAATTTGTTCTATTTAATGGAGATCTAAAATTCAATTCAATCCAAAGGTAGAATCTTTTGAAGGATATATATGCATCCAAACAGGACTTCAGATAATCAGGGCTGGAGCTCTGTGTACAGGAATGTAAGAACAGGATACTGGCCTTAGTTTTCCAGTCAGTCTTAAATAGATGAGACCTATTTGTTTACTAAAACATTATAGTCATGTGGTACTTCATAAAGGCTATTTATTCCCCAATAAGTTTCCTAAGAATGTGAGGTTGTGTCAAGCATTTAAAATATTTATTGAGTCTATACCCCAATGGTAATATAATATACTTAACCAGGGAAAGCAACGAAGAAAAATTAATATTTACTGAAAGAAAGCCTGTTGTCTGCTTTTCATGCATAACACAAATGGTGGTATCTGTAGCAGCAAACTCCTGTTGATTAAAAGCTTTTGATTAACTAAATGCTTCTTTTGGTGATTTCAGGGTACACTTGCATTGTCACCTGCATTCCAGAATCATCAGTGGAAACCTTAAATCAGCAGTCATGTGCCACTGGATGACATCACTCCCATTGCCTGCACAACCCTCTGTAATAGGATTTCAGTCTTTCTCACATTTTTTCACATGTGATTTATTTTCGCCTCCCCGTTAAAATAAAGTCCCCTCTAAAATACAGGAAATAAATAAAAATATTGAACATACCTGTTTAGAAATTGAAAAAAAAATTGAAAAATTATATGTAACTGTGAAACATTAATATAATATACATTATTTCTTTGTATCCTAGAATGTATTTAAGATATTGTTGTTCAAAATCTATACATGTTGGCATTTTACAATTGTCAGTGCAATTTTAAAAAACATGTTTAATGACATATTTTAGTTCATTTTGGAAAGTATGATTCCCACTATTTATTTTGCAACCTGTTAAATTTATTTGTATAAATCTGTAAGTAACTTTTGAGTTCAGATTTCTAAATTAAAACTATATTTCTAAAATATAACTGTGGTGGAGGTGATTTGTTGTGGAAGGAAATAAATTCTGCTAAAGATTTGTTTCCTAAGAAGTCAATAAATTTAAAAAGTAATGCAAAGCCTTTCTAGCAATAGAAGGCAAGTTTCTCCTTCATAGACCAATAAGAAAGACTATCCAGCATATAATCAAAAGGATTAGAAGACAATGGAAGTTCATAGTGGTGGATTCAGCACGTATATGTTTATCAATCCATTTTCTATAATTAGGTGCACGAACATAGACTCCAGGATGTCTTGGTCGGCCACAGCCGTACCCAAAGCTGGTGATTCCTATCAAATAAAATCTACTTGTATTTGGAAAATAGCACATCAAAGGTCCACCGCTGTCTCCCTAGAAGATAAAAAACAAAACAAAACGTACCCTGTAATGGAAGTCACAATATTCTTGAATTTTTGTATGCAAAAGGATAGCGAGCCAATCTCTCCTGACTCATAAAAAGAAAATAAATTTGCAAGGCAATCTGGATATATTTGTGAAGCCTTAATTTAGTGAACAATTGCATTATTTAGATTATAGCATTTATATGTAGGCTGTTTCTAAGATTTGACCGTATTCTAGAAATATGATCTAATGTTTCATACATTTGCTATAAAAAATTAAATACTGTCAAGTACATGAGTCATCTATTTTAGCTATTGTGACAAGGCATTACATAATACAGTATTTGTTAAAGAAAATTCTGTTCCTCTGCTTCCAAGTTTGTTTCTTTTTTATTTTATTTTAGAATGAAAGCAAATGTACTGATGGATTCTGAATTCAAAGAAGAAATCCTAAATGAGACAAGAAATTGGCCTTTAAATTATTTGCCCATTCCTTCAAATAAGTACCAGAAATCTAGTGTGTCCCTTTCCCTCCAGCTCCCCTCCTTTTTGAGTTTTAAGTTCTCTGGCAGAGATTTGTTTTTTGTTTTTTACTTTTTCATGCTAAAAATAGCTGGCCGGAATGATACTAATTAGTTACACTAGCATAAACTGCATCAGTGAATTGCTGCTACTACAAGGGATACAAGTAGCAAGTTACCACTATAATTCACAATGCTACTCTTACATCAGTGTAACTAAGTACAGTACTGTAAAAGGATTTTGGCTGCTGGAGATAAGAAAAAGCCATGGCACTGCTGCAGTTCACTATGATATTCTTCATGCTGATTTTATTATATAAAGACACAAGAACTTATTTTTGCTTTAGCACTGCTTTTATACATTATCTGGTAGCACAGTTTGTCAAAGCAACTGCATGAAGGTAATCTGGACAGTGCAGCTTGAACTGGAATTTTCTCAGTTTTACCTGGCAGCTGTCTACATGCCCAGTTGCAGAACCAGCACAAACCATATTCCATGTTATTCTTCCTCCATACCAGTTGTATTCATTACACAAACTGAGTGGAATAATGTCTACTTGAGCTTCTTGTAAAATAAACTTGCCTCTACCTATAAATAAAACAAACACAAAATGTCGGTGGAAGTATTTTTGTAACATGAAATGCAATAGTCATTACGCAAAACTAACGGGCACTGACAACTCTTAAATTGTACAAACTCTTTCTTTCTCATAACCCTAACAAGATGCAATAAAACCTTGGTTTGTGAGCATAATTCATTCCAGAAATATGCTAGCAATCCAAAGCACTTGTATATCAAAGCAAATTTCCCCATAATAATGGAAACTTAAAGGACTGGTTCTATAGCCCCTTAGCCCCTACAGATAGATAGATAGATAGATAGATAGATAGATAGATAGACAGACAGATAGATAGATAGATAGATAGATAGATAGATAATTACTATAAAATAATAAATATTACTATAAAATAATAATATTACTATAAAATAATAAATAAAATACAAAATATAAAGAAAAATAAAACAAAATCCTAACACCTGCACTCACCTTTGACAACCTTTGAGGCTGGTGCCTCAAAGAGGAAGCTGTGCTATCTGCTAGCACCCACCAACCAGTTGTCCTTCCTTCCCAGAGGGGACAAGCTGGCAGAGAGCCTCATTGCCTTCCCTTCCTCTTTCCTCCCTTTGCTTTCGAAAATGGCTGAGAGGGAATGTTCCGGTGGTGGTGGTGAGAACCACCATTGGCTTACTTGTGATCATCTGACCTGCTCCAGTGCTCATATTGCAAGAGATTGCTCTCATTGATTAAGGACAAAACTTAGAAGAGATATTTGCTTGTCTTGCAAAACACTTGCAGACCAAGTTACTCGTAAACCAAGGTTTTGATGCACTAGAACTGCCCCTGCCATGCATTTAGGACAACCAGGTGGATAAATATAAAATATTTTAAAGAAACAGATTAACATATGCATTTAAAAAAATTAATCTGATGTTTAGAATTTAAATAAACTTTTAAAAAAAATTAAAATAGTTTTTGTAAAATTTAAACATGTTATAGATAGTACAGTAATAAGAACCACCATCTTATAGAATTTATATTATACATTCTATATTGCAGGAACCTGGTCAGAATCCTGTTTGTGCAGCTCAAAGCATATAAGGCTGATGGCACAGAACTGCACAAGCAAGATTCCAAACAACATATTCATACCATCGTTTTAAAAAGACAAGGTTCAATTTTCAAAAACAGGCCGCAATCTCATGGTCTTTTGGCTTCTATATAATTTAAGCTCTTCTTCCATTTAACTACACCTCACCCCACCCCAGTCCATATACTTGATCAAAATTAAGTGTAATATAAGAAAAATATCCAAATATTCATGAAACTAATATTTTCTCCCTCTCCAGTGCCTTCACATATACCTGTTTCAATGATATCTGGTAAATAAAATAATCCTTCATTTTTGATAAAATTACAAAATTATTCTGAAAGTATATTTTTCAGAATAAATTGCTGTTTTTTTAAAAAGCACAGTATGGATATATTAAAAATAAAACCTGCTTCTCAAGAGTTCTGAAAAATATGTATTAAGGTTATAGCAAATAAATGTGCAATTGTTTTAGAAAAAAAAGACATGAATGAATCAACTCTTGGTTATTATTTCAATTATTTCCACTTTGCTAGAGGGCCTACCTCCGCTAGAGTTACCAAATTAGCACCCTAGATATCTTGTTGTAACTATAGAAATTATGTTTAGTAGATAAGACATGTCCCAAAGGTGCAATGGCATTTGCTTGTGATACTTCTTGACTGCTGTTCTTAACTGTCTTTTATCTCAACCTATAAAATATTTTGAAAAACTTGGAACAATAGGTTAATCTTCAAAACACAGACTGATGTTTCTGGACTAGGATTAAGACTCTTATTCCAGAAGAAGATTCTTTGGCTTCCATCATGATTGCACCTGGGCCAACCACTTTGATTTTAACATACTTTGGCGATTATATTAATATCCACAATGCAGATCTTGTTGTAGCTAACGGCCAAAACAGTCAGCACAACATTAGTGATACAAATACCTTTATGATGTTAGGCAGAATATATCTGAATGGAATAAAATTGGTAATTCAGTTTACCTGCTTCAGTTGCTATAATGCCCATTTGCTTTGCCCAGGTGGAATCATGAAAATCCACTTCTAGACTAAGGGCCACAGTCCTGTTCTGGAAGACAACAATCTTTTTTTTTAAGATTTAACTGATGTCCCCAATTTTTTAAAAAAATCCTTTGTTGTTTGATATAAAAGACAATGAAGTGAATTTTTTTATCAAAAGATTGATCTAATTATCAGTCTGCATTCTAAATAGTATTTCCTAAATTTGTACTGATCTTTGCACAACTTGTCAAGGGTAAAATTCATGGAAATTAGACTGCAGATTGGTTATAAAACTATGAAACAGATTAGGAAGTACTGCATCTATAAAATTTTAATACTTTGTCAGTTTCACTGCTTCTCATAATAAATGTAGAAAATTGGGCATATATTTTAGTCTAAGTAGCAGACAGATAAACATCTTGCATTCAATCCCAAACCCAATATCCACACCCTGTTGTTCAGCTTAATATATTGTACAGTCTGCCACTCAAGTCTCCTATCCCTACGAGGGACTGAAATGTTAGTATGGTGGAACTCTTAGTTACTTATGTAAATACATTTTTTAAATCACAGAAGTAAGGCTGTGTGTATATCATGATTCATGAAAATCTTTTTTATGTTCTTACAACATTACTAATGTGTAAAATTTAAAAGATTAGTGTGCATTGTCACTGAAAATGAAGAAACTATCAGGGTCTCAATAAAATTTTCAGTGAGTGGGAAGGGGAGGGCAAACCCTATTGAAATCATACCAGATTATACAAAGCACGGAACACTTGCAAATTGAGTGATACAAGTAAACTATGGACTAATCCACAAATACAGTGGCACCTCTTAAGACAATTGCCTCATAAGACAAAAAACCTGTAGGAAGAAAAAAAATTCTGGGAATAGGTATTTCCTGTGGGATGCTTTGTGAGACTTAAAGACTTAAACCATTCTGCATGTACCTAGGAAAAACACACGGTTATTTTGGTCTTTATCCTAGCCTCCGGAACGTTTTAATCTGTTCCCTATGCATTCCTATGGGACATTGCATTTTGTAAGACAAAATTTTCATAAAATGAAATGACCCATATTCTCCGAAATGGTTTAATCCATTTTCAATGCATTCCTATGTGAAACTGTGTTTCATAAGACAGAATTTTCTTAAAACAAGTTGACCTGTAGAATGAATTAAATTTGTTTTAAGAGGTACCACTGTACAGTCTGAGTTGTCTGAGTACCAGTTATATTGTAGGCAGGATCAGATTTTGAAAGTGATATGTTGATGCTAGGAGTACAATATTATTAATACTTTTACTTTTAAAAAGTAATGTCTGCTGATATTCTTTGGACTAACATTTATGGATTACTCTTTTATTTTCTGGCAGGGAGAATTTTCATCATTTTTGTAGTTCAGCTATTTCTTAAAAAAGAAACATGCTCATGCAGCCATGGTGAAATCATCCACAATTTTTCACAAACAAAGAAAATCTGACCCCTACCACCTGCAAGATCACGAGTCTCCCATGGAATAACTTTCATCATGGAAAATCCGTAGAGGCCAGATATGATAGGGATGATATCCGAAATCACCACTTTTAGCAAATATATTCTAGTAGCAACAATTTTCAGATACTACAGACTCTCTCCATCATTTATAGTTTCCAAAAGGTGAAAGGGATTCCACTGGAATTTATTTATTTCCAAAAAATATATGATTGCATCTGATGATGTCATCCGCCTTATACAGCATGTGTGAGGAAGTGGGATTTTAGCCAATAAGGGAATGTTAGTTGAAAGAACAGTCCAAATCACTACATGGCCAGGAGAGCTCACTGGGAGATGTAAACCTTTCCTTGAATATTTCACAAACCATACTGAGGGTCACTATAATTTGGAAAACATTTGATGACAAATAACAAAAAAGAAACATCCTCATCCAATATTCTCAACCTATTATAGAATGGTATTGTAGGTGGATTTGGACGTGGGTCTATCTGGCTAAATATCCAATACCATCTGACATCCCCAGGTGGCCTCTCTCAGACCTCTTGATAATGCTTACCTTCAGGAGAATGGTGCAAGAAATGGTACCTCCCCCTCAAAGCACAAGGAGGAAGGCAAAGTATGCGGAAGACAGTCTCTTAGATACAGTAATGGTATTTCAGATATTAGCCTTAGAAACAAAATGTCTTGTATGCTTTCTTTTGACAAAAATAATTGTTTTGCCTTTGTTGCCAAATGGGAAATAGCACAAATGGGAACTCCAAAATCTGCAGAAATAAAAATCTTTTTGAGGAAAATACATCGTGGGTTGGGGGAGAAATTCTTTCAAACAGCCCTATGAACAATGAACATGCACAATGGTCACAGAATTCTGAGGCAGTATTTCAGTGTTGGAAGAAAAAAATCTGGGCAGATGTGGTCAGGGGCACAATTTATAGTGTCTGGAATCCTTGGGCCTTCCCCATTATATTATTGTGCTTGTAAGAGGAACTGTGTACATTGTGAATAACTTGGAGCAGAATGTCTGTGAAGATTCTCAGTCATCTAGGTGAGGTTATCCAGAAGTTGAGTCATCCCAATTGGACCTCTTGTCAGATCAAAATGTTTTGCTACTCTTCCAAGTAGCTTTATCAGTCTGGAGCAGAATTATATTTCAGTTAATGTGGTCATAGCCTTTGCTAAACCTTAGGTTTGGAAAGCTGCAAATATGCTTTTGTCCCTATGCGTACAAGTTACTACACCCTGCTATCTCTCTGTGTTGCTTGGGTATTAAAGAGCACATTTGTTGTAAACACAAGACATACTGAAGTTGTGCACATCTCTGCAATAATAAACTCAGGATCAAGGCCTTTGTCTTCCACAGACAAAGTGATACATCTAACAGTGCAGTCTTTACTGCTAAGACATAGGCTCAGGTGAGTAGGTTCCAATGTCTCATTGACCAGAAAAGTAATGAATGAGAACCACTGTATATGCTACATTGAATAGTGAATATGATTAAATTTGTTTTTAAAATATGTTGAATATAAGCATTTTAATATAAAGTGTGTGTGTCAAATGTGTCCATCACATTTGTGCCGTTAACTCAATCATTAGCAATCTCAGAGTTTCTTCCAAATAATGTGTGAAATAGCCCCGAATTATGGCCAAGATAAAGGAGTTTTCTTAAGTTATGGGAATATCACTCCTCACAGCACTTTAGTTGAATGGAAAATAAAAGTTACCTTTCTCCTTTGTGTGTCCCCATCCAGTAATGAAACATGGATAATCAGCTTTAATCAAAATAGCAGTGTCAGGTAAGCAGATGGGTTGAATATAGTCATTGAATTTGACTGATCTTATTAGCTGAAACATGGCAACATCATTTTCATAGGTGTCCGTATCATAATTAGAATGGACCATGATAGTTTTGACCCGGCGCTTTACAGTATGAGAGCTGTGTTTAACAAGATGATGCAAGCCAATTACAACCCTCCAAAGGGCTGGGTTCCTAGGACAGAATAAAATTCCCTATGTAGTCAATTATTATTATTTTATTATTATGCTATTTCACAAATTTCAGCCATATTTCGTTTCAAACTCTATGTAAAACTAACGTGTGTGTGTCCAGATTAAAAGCAAATGGAACAATAGCAAGCTTACTGCAGAAAAAAATCAATGCAATTAATTGAAAACATACCAGCAAATCAATATAACTAGCCAGCTGGATTTGGCTAAGGGTCTATCTGGTTAAATATCCAATACCATCTGGTATCCCCCAGGGTGGCCTCTTTCACACGTCCTCCTCAAAGCATAGGGAGGAAGGAAATTTATGCAGAAGACAGTCTCTTTGATAATGGCATCTCAGATACAGTATTAGCCTTAGAAACAAAATGTTTTGTATATTTTATTTTGACAAAAAATAATTGTTTTATCCTTGTTGCCATGATAAAATTAACAGTTGTTGTGGGGTGTGGCCTTAGTTCCTCCTAAAACAAGAATGGGCCAGAACCTCACATGTCCCCCATGCCCCATTTTTTTTTACCTCAGAAAGGCGATTTGTGCCCCTTCAGAGGCAATAGGGACCATTTTGCCATGTTTTGAGCACCAACTTTTTTTTATAAATGTATTTGTGACCACTAAATAATACATATGTTTTTCAGCAAATAAACAAACACACCACCATTTTTGTTTTTTTTAAAAAAGCATGAGGGTACAGCCTTTCAGGATCTAAGGACTTATGTGTGTGGATCTTGCACCATTTGAGGTTTTCTGCCCTAGGCCACCATTAGAATCTGCCATTAGGGGAGAAACATAGTAATGTAGGAATCACTAATAATGTCAGCAAAATCCCTTGGCTTAGAACAGCATAATAAGTAAAAAATAAAAGAATAACATTTTCATCCCAAAAATTCCAAGAATCCAGGAAGAAATACGAAAAGAAAAGTATATAGCCCTGTCTCCACTAACACTATTCTGCTTTACTGGTGCTTTCGGCATCTAGTTGGCAAGAGTTCTCTTTCTTCTCCATTCTAGTCCTTATCAATCCCAGTACTGCAGAGGATACAGCAGATTCTCCCACAGTCCATACACATACAAAGGTGCACCTCCATAAAGATTAAGCTTGCAATGCTGGCACAGCACAAAGGAATAAAAGCTAGGAAATAAGTCAGGAAATGGCAATTACAGCAACCCCACCGCAAAAAAGGCTAAAATGAATTTTAAAAAATCAGCAAGAAGAAAACCATACCTACAGTAATATGCAAAAGTCTTACACCACTATTAGATTTTTTTTGTTTTAGCACCAGTATGACCATATATAATTATTTCTCAGTCTCTTTATTAGAATACAACCAGAAAAAAATAGGACATTTATAGGCAATATTCAAAAACAGAAAAAAAAATCACCTGTGACTTGCAGAGATGCAATTTAACAATTTGTCCCAGGCCTTTATATTTACATATACAGTATATCAAAAATCAGTAGACAAGTTATTGTTTTGCTGTGCAGGCAATTTCTGAACTGCTGCTCCTGTGGCTATGTAATGCCGTTTCAGGGCAATAAACGTTCTCACACTTACAAAAAAAAGGAAAGGAAAGGAAAGCTTTAGAAAATATACTTACATTGTTGCTCTTGTGCAGTGTGCTGCTGTCAACACCGAGCTGTTACTAACTAATGATCCACCACATATATGGATATATCCTAAACCAATTTCATAAAGTTGAAGGCTAACTTGCCACGGCCAGGCCCCAGGCACAGCATCATGTCCACCTACAATTCGAGGACCTGTTTTGAGGCCAACAACTGGCCTTGTTCCACATTCTAAAAATGAGAACACAAATACATCACAGAGATGAAATGTTCCTTTAAAGTGTTTTAAAAACAGTATGTATTTTATTTGCCCCACCATCTGCTACTTTGCTTTTATTGTTTTGATATGTAGCTAACTCTGTGTTATTTTAACTGGTTTTTTTCTGTTACATTGCTTGTTGTGAACCGCTCGGAGTTCCTTCGGGAAGACGGGTGGTATATAAGCTTAATAAATAAAATAAATAAATAAATTTAACAATTAATATTGAATAGATACTAAGTAGATGTTTGCAGTTCAAAACTGATCAGTCTAACACAGCAGTTGTTAGTGGACCACTTTCTGCTGGACAGGTAAAACAAGGCAGAATGATCTGAGAACTTTTGTATCACTCTCATTTTCAGAAGCTGGAAGAAAGAATTCACCAACTTTTCTGGCACAAGCATTTGTAAGGTGAATAATAGAAGTTAGCCTGGGGCTTTTTAGGTTTCATTTTGGTTTTGTCATTCGCATTACAGGTATTTGGAAATCCAAAGTAATACCTGATATCAATAGAAAATTATGATCCACCATATATATAGCGATATCAGATGAATTTCATAAAGCTATAGACTAACATGCCATGATAATGCCCCATGCAAGGGATCATCAGCACCTATAATTAAAGGCCCTGTTTTGAGCCCCACAGCCCCTAGAATAACATTGTTACATCAGGCATAACATTTGTATGTCATTAAAAATTCTAGATAATTTTAATAAATAAAACTTAATTCCAATCATGATTTACCCTTGGAAATTTCAGTGCAATGAGTATGTAACAATAGCTTCCTCCGAACCATGCTACGCAAATTGTGCCAATCTATGGGCTGTGAATTCCTATTCCTCTCCCCCATCCCCAATATCCTACTCAGCCTTTGTTTTAGCATTATATACGTAGTGACTAAAGCCATGGTTCATAAAACAAAAGATCTTACGTAATCCTGGCAACGGGGGTGGGGTGATTCTCAAAGGGTGTTGCAAATCAGGGATTTTACTGTTAACCCCATTTTGTGTTGAGAGAGGGTGGGGGTTAATTCCAGGTAAAGCAAGGAATGATCTCCCAGCCACCTCTATTTGTTTAATAGTTGAATAACAATTGTTGGTTACTGTTTTGGGTCTTTTGGGCTGTTTGGTCGTGTTCTGGAAGTTTTTCTTCCTGATGTTTCACCAGACTCTGTGATCAGCATCTTCAGAGGGCAAGGAACTCAGGGAGCTAGTTCTGTGCTCTGCGGTATAGAATTATATATGACAGGAATTACTTATCATGTGAAGCGACAGATGTGTGCGCATTCAATGACTGCATTTGATCTTGGTCACTCACTACCACTGATGAATGATATTGTAAGTCTTTTAATTGTTTTAAGCATTTTCTTTTAAAAGCACAATAATGTAAATGTGATGTTGACTGTGAAACTCAGAATTGTCAGCTTTACATGTGAAAATGAATTACTCCTGCTTTGTATTTCGCCATTAAAAACTGGACAGATGCAGCTGTGGGAGGTGAGGACAGACTTGGATGTGGGGAAAAGGAGGGGAAATGTGTGTTTATTAAATTGCTCTACACTTGTCAAACCACCATATCTAAGCAGCCAGTGTTGTTCCTGCACCATATCACAAAGTTCAGAAAGTCTCTTCGCAAAAACTAACACCACCTTCCTATGTTTACTCATAAATAAGTTGCAGTGTTCAATTAAGGTTCCTCCCTGGTGATAATGACATGGAGGGATAAATGCAATGACTGCCATGATGAGCTGCTCAGATGTAGATGGCTACCAATCGAAATACTCAGATTTTGATTCACTTTAATTCAGAGGTCCCACTGAAAAGTCACTGGGGTCACAATGCCTAGTTATTGAGAACATCCTTTCTGGGCAATAGGAAGAACTGAAAATTAACTGGTTAGTTTAGGCAGCTGTCTGCAGCGCCAAAGTTTGGTAAGCTTCCCCACTGAACTCCTTAGCAGGGGGCTGGACGCGACCATCCATAGGGTCCCTTCCCACTCGGCAGGTTTTGTGTTTGTGTAACACTCCGTCTCACACACACAGCCATAGGAATCGTGTGCTCAATCAGCTTTTGCATTGGGGGGCCTGCAGCTTCCAAAAAGGCATCTCTGAGCCCTGGGGCTTTCCTCTTTAGGATCCCCCCGACTTTGACAGGCGAGAGGAAGCCGAGATCCCATGGGCCAGTGGAGAGAAGGAGCAGCAGCTTCTTCCCCTCGCAACTCTAGGGGAAGAGGATCTCCCCACGAAGCATCCCGGTCGGGGCAAGAGATACTCCGACCTGCCGGCGGCGCGAAAGCGGGGAGGAAGAGAGAGAGAAGGGCCTCCTTTTTAGGAAGCGGATTCCTCCCCGTGTACTCGCCCATCATCTCCCGCAAACGCCTAACCCTTGGCGAGGAGGAGGATGCATGTCCTGCTTCTAACCCGACAGGAGCTTCCTCTTCTGCTAGAGGCGGTGGGTCGTTGGGCTCCAGCCTTCCATCCCTCCCCGGCGCGTTCGTCCCTCGCCCTGAGCAACGTGCTGGCCCTCAATGAAAAAAGCCCGGGTTTCTCTGCCAAGCCCGGCTCCTTCGCGAGGCTTCCCGCCGCTCGTACAGGAGGGCCCTGTGTGCTGCGGAGGGCGGGGAAAGCCGGGCTCACCGTCTGACAAGTTCTTGGCGGGGAGAATTTGGGGCAGGGCTTCTCTCAGCAAGGCAAAGAACGAGAGAAACGCGAAAGCGGCAGGGCCGAAACGCTGCCGCATCGTCCGCCAACGGAACAAAATGGCCGCCGGTCCCCGAGCGTCACGCGGCCGAGGACGGAAGAAAGGGCTGCGGCTGAGCTGGGCTCATTCTTCGCAGGAGGGACCTGGTTCTCTTGGAGGGGGCTCTTGAGAGCCCTGCTTGGGAAACCCGAAATTTTGTCCCAATGGCATATAGGACACACGAAGAAATGGCTATTTACTTGGGGTGGTGTCTTGAAGTTGGCTCCTGTGATCTTTCGATTTACCATGTTTTACCTCATCAGCATTGACTCAAGGGCCAGGGAGTGGATTCTACTGGAGAATAAAAGCATTTCATTTTATCTGCCAATAACGAGTCTATAATTTAGGCTCGGTCAAGAGGTCAGGCGAGATGCGATCATCTGAACCAAAGTCCAGTTTTTTTCAGCTGGGAATTCTCTTAAAGGCAGAGAAGACTCAACAGTACAAAGCATACAGGTTTTACAAAGGTTAAACAAAGAGCCATAAAGCAAATCAACCCCATTGGCCAATGTATGGACACATTTTGGATCTGAGTGTTAATTAGACAATTGCCACAACCAAGTTAAGCCTTTGGTCCCTTATAGATATTTTAGGAATTTCACCTCCTTCAAGTGACCTCCTGGATGCACCACAGGTCTGGAAGTCAGTGTAACAGTGTTTTCATTACATGTGTTTATAGTTTATTTTCCTTATTTCTTTTGAATATTTTTAACCCACCTTTTTTCTTGGAAAAGGACTCAAGGCAGCTTACAATAATGAGGGACAATATACAGCCCAGAACATTCAAGCTTAAGAACAAGGAATTAGAAAAGGCATCTTACAACATTAAAGGCAAAATTAAAACTAAAAAGAGCACAGAAACATTTAAAAGGGAAAAAATCCATAATGGGCGGTATTGATGTTGTGTAGCTAGGCTAGAATGTATGGCTTTCATGGGCTAAACAACCCTGGTATGTTTCCTGTTAGTGCTCTATATATCCTAGTCAGCATAAGCTATGGTTACACCAGAGAGAAAGTGTCAAAGGGAAGTGACGTATGGGTAGTACTGTATACTAATTCCTAGACAAGGAGAGCCTATTAACCTCGGGCAAAATTGCTGCAATTTGAAACAATTGAAATGCTCTGAATCAACAAATAATCTTAAGTCTGGAGACTCTGAATCAACAAGTCAGTTAGGCCTGTATCAATTTCCCTCTGTAAGCTAGTGGTCTTTCCCTTTGTTCCTAGTTTGTGCTAGGGCTAGGCACTTTTGGCAAGCTGGGGATTCTGCAGGTGGATCGCAAAGCCTACCACCCATGTGCCTTTCTGCTTGAGCTAACAAGAGATGGTAGCGAGGTTCCTCAAGAAAATTGTTCTGGGGCCCTTAATATATATACTGTACTGAGGCCACTGCATTAGGAGCACTTCTTAAAGGCCCAGGACTTTGTATCAGGATAAGTGGTAAAGAGAAGGGATATTAGTTATTTTGAGTTATTTTTACCCTCCCT
>JAHTLZ010000010.1:1199248-1324831 GCA_023846285.1 Phrynocephalus versicolor
GAAAGTGTAGTCTAGTCCTCTTTGGACTCCCCCCTTTGGAGTGGGGAAGAATGTATTGGTAAGTGCTCTCTGCAGAAAGTACACTAATATTTACATTCAGAGCTCTGATCTAGCTTTGGTACAGTGTGTGTCTACTCAAAATTTAGTTAGGCTGCATTTATGTCAGATAGGCAGGTGGGTAAACAGGGTCTTGGAGGTGCAGTACTGGGAATTCCAGCTCCAGTCCCAATAAACTTACAATACCTTATTCAGGATACAGGTCTAATAATGCATGATCAATTAAGTGTCTGAGAGAATAAAAATACAAAGCTGCTGAAAATCTTTTTCAAAACCATTTGTTTTAGATGGAAGCAAACAGGCACAGTATTTTGAGTGAAAGATAACAGTAGGACCCCAGTATCCACTGGGGATTGGTTCCAGGCTTTCCCGTGGATAATGAAAACCGTGGATAAGAGAGAATGCATGCCCACCCACCCCCAAACTGCTGTTTCCTGACAATAGCTTGCTTTATGACTGCTGTTTTGAGACAGTAGCTTGTTTATGGCTGCTGTTTGTGACAGTAGCTTGCTTTACAGCTTGCTTTGTGGCTGCTGAATTATTTAATATTTTCCACTGCCAACCCTGGATAACTGAATCAGTGGATAATGAATCAGTGGATACGGGGGTCCTACTGTATAACCTAGTTTTTCTGTAAGGTTCCTCTCCTTTCATTCTCATTCCTATCTGATTACTTTAGCCATAATTAAGATAATTACTGACCCATATCCATATCTAATAACTGCTTATAACATTAGAGATACAAAAATGCAAAATTATAGCATTATAGTATATAAATTTTACCCATTTTGTTAATAAAGCAATGTCAACTTCACTTTGCAAACTAAACTAAACTAAACTACTGTAGAGTTATGTTGATATGATCAGGTTTCTTCAGGTTACAGGAAATTCTGACAATATTTTTTAAATGGAATCAATCAATATTTTACCTGGCAGCTATCAACATCTCCACCTACTGAGCCAGCACACATCATATTCCATGATATTTCCCCAGCGTACCAATCGACTCTATTACAGATATACAGTGGAATAATGTCAACCTGAGCTTCTTGTAATACATATGTTGCCTGACCTGTAGTAAAAACAAACAAACAAACAAACAAATTGCAGGAAGCTGCTGCACTTGAGTTCTCTAAAGTATGTATTGTGTGCAAAACTTGCTATTGCCAGCTCATGAGCGACTTTTAGGTTATTTTTCTTGGAGGGGGGGAATTATTTTCTGTAAATCCGTCAAATGGCCACATTTAAAAATGTTTGTAAAGAAAATAGAAATAAAATGCAATCCAATGAGTTACACCACCCAATTTGTATATATCAAGCACTAGCAAGAGGTTTAAACATGCCTGTCCAAACTTCAGCCCTTCTGATATTTTGGACCAAAACTCCCAGAGTTCTATGCTTAGATTGCCAGTGACAAAAGACTGTGGGAGTTGTGGTCCAAAACATCTGGAGTGCCAAAGTTTGGACATGCCTGGAATTTGTTTACAACCTATATCAGTGATGGCAAACCTTTTAGAGATTGAGTGCCCAAACTGCAATTCAAAACCCACTAATTTGTGTCAACAAGTGCCAATACAGCAATTTAACCTGAATACAGGTGGCTGTGAAGGGGTGATGTCGGGTGCCCACAGAAAAGGCTCTGAGTGCCACCTTTGGCACCCGTGCCATAGGTTCACCATCACTGACCTATATGGTGTTACATGGAGGGATGAACTGAGCCCTCAAAATACTTGGCTCATGTATGCATGGTAGCGAGAACACAGATTAAAGTTTGTCCATACTCCACCTTTCTGCCTTGTTTGCCACTGATAAGGTAAAATAATATTATTCTATTACATTGAGGGGAAATGAGCAAACCTATATCACAGGCCTAAGATAAAATTTAGTGAATGTGAGGAAGACTTGCAGACTCAATTGAATGACATGTATACAAATAAACACTGCCCTTGCTTTATCATTATAATTCCAACATTCTCAAGAAAACAATTAACATGCTATGAGATTCTCTGCCTGTTAAGAAAACTAAATAATAAGATAAATATGTTCATTTGCATATTGACTTGAAATTATGTCAAGCCAAGCCATAATCTTGTCCTCAACATCCCCTCAAATGTTTGTCCCCACTGCATATGGCTCTTTCCCCTGTATAGGTGTACTCCCCCCACCCCAGTTCTGTCACAATCAGAACAAAAAGGACTGTGGAAGGTACGCAGGGGAGAAAAAGCTCTGTGCGGAAGGCGACAGAGGCATATATGCACACACCTTAGAGCAGTGGTGGTGAACCTTCGCCATGCCAGATGTTTTGGACCACAACTCCCAGAATTCTGAGCCTAGACTGCCAATGAGAAAGGACTCTGGGAGTTGTGGCCCAAAACATCTGGAGTGCTGAAGGTTCACCATTACTGCCTTAGCTGTACTATTCCTCCCCAATGCTATTTCTATGGTTTAATATATGAATGGACTGTGACTGTTCTTTCTGCTTCATTTAATCTACCACTTTTGTGGAAGTACTAGATGTAGGGTCTTGGGCGAAATCTCCAGTTATAAGTCAAAATGCACTTCTTGTAAAAATGACAAAGCAGACAAATCTCATAGACCAGCTTGTTTGCATATTGTGATTCCTAAGAATCTTTAAAAACAAGCAATCTAATGTCTGCAAATATCTATGTGTAATACTGGAACAATAAAAATGGAAGAGGCAGCTGAATGATATTTCAGTGTCTCATAGAACAAATGAACAAATTACATAAAACAGAAAATTCAATTTTAAATATACTAATAAAAGCTAAGTAAAAACAGTTTGGTCACAAGAAGTCTTTACATGCTTGGACCAATATGCATTTTGATGTAGAGCATGAAATGGTCCTCAGCATACTCACAGCAAATAAGAGTTCATTGAGCTGATTCTTACTTTTAATACTTATCTATTAGGATTCTTTTTTTAAAAAAACCCTGCACTGAGCAATTCAGTACTGCCTAACTCCACGAGAACTCCAAGACATTTAATATACTGTGTATTTTTCTGTGTGTAAGACAGTATTTTTTCTAAACTCGTTAGCTTAAAAATTGAGGGTCATCTTATACATGAAAGTAAGCTGCGTGGTTGTGAAACTGCCCATACCTTATCTCTGCATAACAGCTTGGCTTCTTGCAAGTCTTCCGCAAAAGCCTCAGCAGAGCAGGGACTCTGCCCAGCTTATTCAATGCCATCAGTTTGGGTTCTCCTCCCCACTCTCTCCCGCTGTTTCCTTTCCTTTCTGGCAGCCCTGCTGCCCTCTGCCTTCCCAAGAAGCCGCTCTGCTTCACTTTTGCAGTGATCGGAGCCCACTAAGAAGTGTGTTTCCCTGCTGAAAACTGGGGCATTGATCACCACAAAAGCAAAGCGGAGAGGCAATTTGGGAAAGTGGAGGGCCGAAAGGAAGGAAAACAGTGGAGGGGGTGGGTTGGGAAAAACTCAAACTTTTCCCTTGTGTTGCCAGGTAATCGGAGACACAATTATCTGCTTATTGCCACTGCAGCACTGTGAAATCTGTTCTCTAAGCTTTCCCCCAAGTTTAAAGTACAGATTTGTTAATTTGGGGGTTGATAAGCCTACTCACACATCCTATTTGCTCCTGTTTAAGAGAGGGTTCTGTAGCCTATTGAGTTAGATCAGTTTAATGTATTTTCATGTCATTACTGCAAAAGTAAATCAGTCCCTCCCTGTTATCATCTGGTTCTGGATTTTGCTTTCCTTGAGAAATTGGGGTGGTGGTGGTGGTGGTGGAGGAGGAGGGGGGCCTGCATCTCAGTTCGCTTTAGCTTTGCTAGCTTTATCTGTTCCTTTGTCCTGGTTTCTGTGGAGGCATATGCACAATAAGAACTTCCTGGAGTTCAGTTCTGATGTCAGATGTTGGAACCTTCTTCTCAAAGGAAGCAAAGGAGAAATGCAAGAACTCTTCCCAATTCTTGCATGAAAAATATTTTACTAGAAAGCAGCAGGAAGTTGCTAAATGGGGAACCTCCTCAACACAACTACTTCTTGCCCTTGGCTTCATCATTCTATATCATCCACAGATCTTTCTTGGTAGTTCATTTTTCACACCTTTCCCTACATTTATTTCTTGTGGTGAGGAAACCTTGTGGCACAGTGGTCAAACTGCTATACTGCAGACAAAACTGTACTTATAACCTGGGATTCAATCCCAGGTAGCTGGCTCATGGTTCACTCAACCTTCCATACTTCCGAGGTTGGCAAATTGAGTACTCAGCTTGATGGGGTTGTGGGAGCAACCTGTAGCCTGTATAATTAAATGGTAAACTGCCCAGAGTGTGCTTTAAATGCTATGAGGCAGCATATTAACAGCGTGCTTTGCTTGTTCTTCTTCATGGCCTCAGTGAATCACACAGATGGGTGCTGCAGTACACACGTGCAAGGCTTCAGAACATTCTAGAGCTAAAATGAAAGACTGTTAGTCTCTGCCCCCTTCTACTGCACATGTCGTGGCATGTCCAAACCCAAAACTCTCAGTGTACTTTAGCTGCCGTGTTGGTAGTGTTTCGAAATGTTCTCTCCGTTAGTCTCTCTTCAGTTTGTACTCAGATCTCATTTTCCCTTATTTTAGTTTTTATTTTATTCCTTTTGGTTTATGGCCCCTCAGGGCCTTTTCAAAAAGTATGTTAGCTGTGGGGGGAAGATTCCCCTCACAGACCGGCACACTAAGTGTCTCTACTGTTTGGGAGAAGCCCATCACTCTGCCTCCTGCTAGCTCTGCCACAAGTTTGACCGCAGGCGATCAAAAACAGAAGACATCATCTTAACACCTATCTTCTTGAAAAATCATCCCCCCCTGCAAGAATAGACCTGCAGCAGTCATCTCAGGTGTCAGTAACAACCTTCGCTTCAGTCCCAGACTTGGCAGTCAAAAATAACAAGAAACTAGCTTCAAAACCGAAACAGTATAAATAATCCAAGTCTGTAAAACCGTCAGTTCCGAAGGATAGACTATCCCCTTCCACTGACCTAGTCTGCCCTGGCATCTCTCCTAGTCTTTCCCCAGCCTCTGAACACAAATTTCAGCCTTTGAACCGTATGTCTGGCTTCTTTCCCCTTCAGCATTGGAGCTAATCCAACTTGGATTCTACTTCATCTTCTGATTCCACCTCTCAGATTTGCAACCCTTCTTTCCTGAAAGGACAATTCTCTCAGATCCCTTCAGCTCCAATGTACAAACAGTCCTCTACCTCTTTGGGTGGTCCACCAGATCCATCTTCTGCCCATCCCGGTTCCACTTTGTCTGTTGAGTGAGCGCACCGTGCACTCTTCGGCACAATTAGCCTTATCTCCGGTTCTTTAAAGACAAGGTGGTTGCCTAACCTGACATCTCTTTTCTCCCCAAAGTGGTTTCCTCCTCCCACCTATCACAGCCTATAGTCCTTCCCATGTTCTTCCCTAATCCGTCCTCACCGCTGGAACATGATCTTCACTCAGATATTCACAGAGCTTGAGGACCACTTCCTTCCGTTCCTCTCCAAGACTGACTTTTCCTATGACCCTATACCTAAGGGGTCTCCAGTTTCTATAGTGTTTTTCCTGTTGGGTAGTTTCTATGATTGAGTTATGTTACTTGTTAGCCAAGTAACCATTGCCTCAGCCCCTTAGGGCTCATTCTATGAGAATTATTGCCTGTTCTGGTGCATTCCTTAGAGGAGTGTCTCTGACAGATATCTGCAGCTCCACCACATGGTCTCAACCTTTGACCTTTGCCAAGCACTACAGACTGGATGCTTGTGTCAGGTCCTCTTCAGTTTTTGGAAGAGTGGTTCTTTCTTTTGTCTTGGTATGACTTCACACCTACCAGTAAGTGAGTTTGTTAATCACCCATCTGTTTGATTCATGGAGGCCACAAATAACCTATAAATGTGATTCTTCGAGTGGACCCCCATGAATTCACAGTCCCACCTTCCTCCCCTCTAGTTGTCACACTATTTCGACTTCATTTATTGCATCGGTGGCTATAGGGAACTGAGAGGGTTAGGTTTGGGTGTGCCAGGGCATGTGCAATAGGAGGGGGTGGAGACTAGCGGTTTTTCATTTTAGTTCTAGAATGTTCTAAAGCTTGCACATGTGCGCTACAGCACCCAGCCATGTGAATTCACAGAGGTCCACTCGAAGAAATATGTTTACAGGTAAGTAACCAAATTTTTTTTTGCTTTCTCTTCAGTTTTTGGAAGTGATTTCTCTTTTCTCCTGTCTATAAAAGGTCAAGGATTCAAACAAGTAGAAAGAGAATGGAAATGGGAGAGATGGAAGGTGAGAGTTGAAGGAGGAAAGCAGAGGACACATTAATATGGAAACTCAATTCAGATTACTTTCAATGAACAATTAAAACAGTGTGTCATTTGAAAGTCATGAAGGAAGGTCATATCAAGTTGAGCATTGCACTTCATTTGGATGAGCCCTGCGTTACTCTTGTTCATTGATGAAACTTCAGGATAATGTTTACAATTTCTCAGCTGGCAATTGCAGAATGTCTACACAGTAAGTCTATTTCTTTGTGGATCAAGAATTAAATGTGAACTGAGGGCTCATTTCGACTTCAGAGGTCAGTTTTTCTTTTCTATTTTTTTCTTCTCTATTTTTACCTTTCTCTGTTATGCTTCCCCATCCAGTTATGTAACATGAAGTGTCTTTGGTTATAAAAAAAGAACTGTCTGGTAAGCAGATGGGCTGGATATAGTCATTGAATTTGACAGATTTCTGCAGCTTTATCACAGCAATATCATTTTCATACGAGTCGTTCTTGAAATTAGAATGAACCATGATAGCTTTGACCAGGCATTTTAGAGTATGAGTTTGATGTTTAAAAAGGTGATGCAAACCAATCACAACTCTCCAAAAGTTTGGATGCCTAGGAGAAAATCAAACTATTTGTAAAATAAATGATTAGTATTTTTCAATTATGCCAGATGCATACATGCAAACAAAACATTTTTTTAAAAAATACTGTATACAAGTATGAATGACTCCCCTTCAGTGGTTTTAAACAATCCTATTTTATACCTAGAATTCTCAAAAGTGACACTTCTTTCTAGTATAGTTCAAATACATCTTATTAATCTGTGTATGAAAATAAACCATTCAAACCATTTGCACATTTCCAGTTTTTCTTCCTCTATATAGTCAGACAATGCAAAGGTTATTTCATTAAATTCTACTCAATCCACCTCCAATTTTTGGTGGAGCATTCAGAATTCTAGTACAGTAATACCTCTTAAGATGAATGCCCTGTAAGACAAAAAAAAAAAACTTGCAAGATGAAAAAATTTCCGTAAATAGGCATGCTTCAAAAGATGAAAATTCCCTATGGAATGCTTTGGAAGATGAAAATCTGTTCCACATTTTGAAACAAGTTACCCAGGATGCATTGCACCCTATTAGTTTGTGGAGGAGTGGGAGGAGTTTTTTCATCAAGATTTGGAGCCATTCTGGACATTGTTTTGCAGCAGTTTTTGGACATTTAGAACTCTGAAAGGTGGGGAACTGAGGTTTCCTTGCTTTCTTTTGTTCATCTTTGCATTCGTTTCCATTGCTCTGCAGGCAGGAATGTCCTGGAGTTTGTCCTGCTGCTTGCTTTTGTCCATCCTTGCATTTTTTTTCATTGCTCTTCAGGCAGGAACTGGCTGAGGTTTGTCTTGCTGCTTACTTTTGTCCATGTTTGCATTTTTTTCCAATTGCACTTTTGGTGGGAACAGGCTGGGATTTGTCTTGCTGCTTACTTTTGTCCATGTCTGCATTGCACTGTGTGTGTGTGGGGGGGGTGTTGTTTTGGGAGTGGCGTTCCAGCTCTGCATGCCTTTAAAGTGCACTTTATTAAAAGGTCTGGAAAACACCCCCAGCTTTTTTGGCTTTTTTCTGACCTGTGGAATGGATTCATTGGTTTCCCATTCATTCCTATGGGAAACCATGCTTTGGAAGACAAAATCTTCGTAAAACGAAGTGACAGATAAAATGAATAAAATTCGTCTTGAGAGGTACCATTGTATCTAGACCCAAACACTTAGTAGCTAAAAATGCATCTCGATCCTCCCAGTTCGTGTTTAAACAAAAAAAGCATGGATCCCATGAAATTTATAAGAGTTGTGTTTAGTTTAGTGTAAGCATCTTAAAGAGTCAAAAGCCTTCAGAATTTGACTGAGGTTTCCCACACAAATCATGGCTTTGTCCTGTAACTGTGCAATCTTTCACTTCTTTTGACTGCTTCTTCCTACACCCTTTTTCTTTTGCCACCAGCTTGCTCTCATGTTCTCATTGCTCAGCAGACATCTGATAGCACTGAAGCATGGGAAAGACACACAGACACTCTTACGGGCATGCATCCCACTGCCATTCAGTTTCTACCAACTTAAACAAGGTACAGATACCATCTTCAACAAACTATAGAGCTTGCCTGTAGGGACAGAGAGATCTTACAAGCAGGTGAGGATAGAGTAGGTTGAAATACTAATTATTTTATAAATTTCCAAATGCAGTCAATCCATTTTAATCAAGACTTTTCTTTCAGCAAATGAAAAAGTAAGCAAAATAGAATCAAAGGATACATACTTCCATTTTTTAATGCAGTGTGCTGCTGTCAGCACTGTGTTGTTATTAATTAATGATCCACCACATATATGGTGATATCCCACACCAAACCGATAAACTTGGAGACTAACTTGCCATGGCCAGGCCCCAGGCTGCGCATCATGTCCACCTATAATCCGAGGCTTTGTTCCGAAGCCCATAAGGGGCCTTGTTCCACACTCTAGAAATCAAAACACAGTTACACTTTGTGATGAAACACTTGAAAGAAATCCACAAAACACAACAGTTGCCATTTGTAACAATTTCAAGGTACTGGATATTTATCAGCCACACTTTTAAACAGATCTGTTTGCTATAGCATCAATTTGGCACTCTAATTCTGTTACTAAGCAACTTCATTTGGAAAGACTGTACAAGCTTGAATACAGTAATTTCTGTATTACTTACCTCCATGACCAGGGCAACATTTTGCTCTGTTTGTTTTGGTGGATAATAGAAGAGATGATTTACTCACCACAGCCTAATGAAGACTGAATAGACAGTGGAACTTGAATATGGTTCATTTTGGCCCAATGCTTACATTATTTGGAAGCTCCAAACACACATACTGTCAGAGTAATATCATGCAAGTGTATTTTGGATCACAACTATTTCATTCTGATATGATAAAAATACATGCTTTTCTTAATCTCAGACCCATAAATTTTAACAAAGAAACTTTTTAGTAGCTGTAAACAGAAAATGACACTAATTTTGTTTATAAAACCCAGAAATGTTAGCTCCAATGTGTGTTGGACCCGTACATGTTTCAGTAAGCTACATACTCCATGTTTTACACATGAAATATAACATAAAAAGCATCTTCACTCTGAACTTTGCTGCCACCTATTTTTTACAAGTAGACCTGGTGCCACCCTCTTGAGGTGTTATCTAGGATTTTTGGGACTAAAACTGGGACCCCCTTTGTTGGGAAAAAAACCTTCTGAGCAAATTCAGAAAATGAAAACAAATAATGTGTGAATATATGGACAACAGCTAGTATAGTGTGCTAACGCTGCTACTCTTTGGATCCAGAAATCCTCCCCGCACACAACAGCTTCACTAAATTTTCATCACAGTAATAAGCTTGCACTTAGGGCAAGTTTTTCTTACAAGGAGTCATGAGCTGCGGGGATCCTTAACAGCATTTTAAAAAGAGGCGCCGTTATGCGGCTTCCTGTACTTCCTTTCGCAAGGTAGTACCTACATCTCGCAGAAATCCGCCGTTTAACGGCGACCGTCTTGCACACGCACGTTTTAGATCATTGCACACATCAAAGCGGCCCAAGTTCTGAAGGTATCATTTAAAAAGGGCCAGGGTTTCCCGCCACGGGGGTCCAGTGCACGCCAACTCGGAACCCCTTAGGATTAAGCTTCGCCGCTCCGCTCGGGGACTAGGCCGAGGGTGGCCCCCTTGCTTCGGGGGTCCCTTTTGGCGCAACCGCGCTGCCCTGGCCGGGCCTTCCCCGCCGGTGCCCGAGCGGCTTCGAGGCCCGCCCTCCGCGGAGGCACCGCCGCTTGGGGGTGTCGCGGGAGGCCGGGCGGAGCCGGACTCACCGCCTGGAGGCGCCTCAAGGCCCGGGGCTTCGGCCGCGGTGTGGCTCAAGAGCATCAGCAGCGCCCAGAAAGAGGCAGGCGGCAGGAGAAAACGGCGCCGCATCCTCCACTCTCGAAATGGCGGCCGGCTCTGTGCCCGTCTAACGCCCCCCCCCCACGAAGAGGGGGATATGAAGGAGAGAGAACCCGAGGGAAGAAGGAACGAAGGGCGCGCCAGGGCGCTGCAGAAATGGGTGCGCCGGCGAGAAATGGGAGGGCGTTTGGGCGGGCAGGACCTGCTTTTGGCCGCCGAGCTTTTGGTCTGGACCACTTTGAACTCGGCAGGTAACATACATCGGCAGTAGGGCCTAAGAGACAGCGGTTAGTAGGACTTGCAACCAAAGGAAGCATAACTTGCTGTCTTCACTTTGTAAAAGTTTTTTAGATTTCTATCCTACTCCTGCTAACTACCCTGCTCAGTTACAGCAAAAAGCAAATATATTTAAAAAACAATAAACGATAAAAGTTTGTTAATTAATTGTGAACTAATCCTTTAAAAACAGATCATATAAAACCAGAGTGGTCAGAGAAAAGGGGGGGGGAATGTTCCATCAGGGGTGGTGTGAAAAGCCCCCCTGAAAAGCAATGCCATTGTCTCCTAAATATTAACTGGAAGGGGGCTGTACAGAGCTCTCCCAGAAGCTGGTTCCACATGTTTGGAGTCATGATAAAGAAGCCCCTGCCTCTTGTAGATTTATTGGCTTCCCTTGGGGTGGCCATCCAGCGGTTCCCTGACTGGAATGATCTCGGAATGGATGGCATTAAAACACTCTTGAGTCATCTAATTGTTCCACCATAACCAATTTAATACATGTTTAATTTCCCATCTCTCCTCTCAAGAGACAAAACTTTTTCTAGTACAGTATATGTATTTTGCAATGATAGTTAAGATGACCAGATGCAAAGAGAGCATTGATCCATACCTCTGATAAGTCCAAGGGAGAGTATTTCTCTCTCTCTCTCTCTACAGAACTATTGCTTACCTCTTGTATATGCAATTACTATCATTATGGATGCCTAAGGACAACCTCTGGGTTGGAGAGAGAGGCAGGATATCTCTCAATGCCATTTGTGGGGAATCATAAGCAGGTGAAGACATCTGCTCGGAAATACCCTGAAACAAATGGTGAGCCCTTGTGTGAGACAGAATGCTGGACTGGATGGGCTGTGGCCTGTTCCAGGAAGGCTGTTCTTATGTTCTTATGTACTATGCAGGTGCAAATATATTAACTTGAATTTCTTAGCTTTTAATAAAATAGCATAGGAGTGTGGGATATACCTTCTGGACTCTTTGTTTTTCACTTTTTCTGTTAATACAAGTCCACTCACCATATAGCAGGGATGGTGAACCTTTTTGCCACCAAGTGCCCAAACGCAATGGCAGTGGCTGTGGTCGAGATCAGCAGTGGGGGGGGGGAAGGAGGCGAAGGCAGCAAGGGTGATGGAGGGGTGGGGTCAGGGTGGGAGGGGCAGGGATGGAGGCAGGGTCAGGTCGGCGGTGGCAGGGGCGATGGCCGCAGCGGTGGGGGATTGGGATCAGCGTCAGCAGGGGGCAGGGGTGGGGCGAGGTTGAGGGTAGCAAGGGCGATGGGGTCAGTTGTTGGCCACGGCCACGGGAGGGGCAGGGATGGTGGCGGGGTTGGCAGAGGCAAGGGCGGCGATGGCATTGGTGACGGCAAGGTCAGCCTAGCACCCGACATGCTCCCTGCCCCCCCACTTCCCCCTCCACAAATTCCTCATGGCTGGTCCAGCGGAGGGGGAAGTGAGGGGGGGCAAGGAGCATGTCGCGTGCCAGGCGAAAGCTCTTTCCGTGCCACCTTTGGCACACATGCCATAGGTTCGCCATCCCTGTCCTAGGTATTACTGGAACTTCCATTTTACTGTTGCCATTGTGACTGAAAACTACATATTTTACAAGTACTGTACTAAAATTGACGAGTCAAAAAGCAACCTCAAGACCCAAATCCATAGTGACCTTTAGTATCCTTGCTAAATTTCAATATCCAGCTTTCAGTTTTGGCAATACAGTGGAACCTTGACTTGCATGCTGCTTGACTTGCAGCATATTTGACTTGCAGCAAGAAGGGGCCTGTTTGACTTGAGTCGCAGGCTTTGACTTACAGCTCGGAGCCCCGGCATAAGGCACTGGAATACTGTATTTACTATCTTGTGGGAGAACAGGAGTCAATGGGTTAATGGTTTCATAGATAGTTTGCAGCTACCATTATCAGCAAGGCTTGCCATGCCAAGGTGCCATACCAAAGATGCTTATGTCATGATTTACTCTGTGCATGCTCTAGGAATACAAGTGCTATTGTTTTACTTTATCTCTGGATTAGCCAATGATAACAGCTAGATGTGGCTTCATGCATACGTGTGATTGGCCTACTTTGTACTAAATAAAATAATTGCTGTGTGGTGGGCACGGCGTTGAGAATCTTCGTGACCAGATAATCAGTCTGCAGACTCCCTTCCTTTTCCGTCTGCACCCCCCTGTTGAGGGCTGGCTCCCTCATCACTATCTTTTCCGTATTCCTGCATGCTTCAATAAATTCCTCTTACAGAATTTACAATTTGCCATTAAATTTGAATTAGTAGGTAAGGAATCTGTTTTAGGGGGTCACACAAATCATAATTTGTAGTTTTGATGAAAGCCAAATTTATTACTATAGATGTGTGGGGGGGCAGTTTTATCTTGTGGTTTGTCATCTGTAAATCAATTATGTGTTTAGTGTTTTCTTTAAAATCTGCATTAAGGCTGCTGGTTAGAAGGAATATATTGACTGCAGAATTGGCAAAATGAGCAACTATTAAGACTAAACCCCAAAATAATAAAAGACCAAAGCCTAGTTTTTCATATACAGTACTGTACTATGGAAGTAACAGTGGGCAAAAGTTTACAGAAATAATTACTGAAGAGTGAATTCTTTATTTTCTATACAAATGTTTACATTTTTATTCTGATGTAATCAATAAGAATGAAGGAATGAAAATATATTAAATGTGGTTTTGAAGCAAGACATCTATGTTTAAATACAGAATATCTTATTTTTAAAATGCTGTAAATAACATGACATTTGTCATGTATGTTGCTTGCCTTTACTTTAGCACACAGAATTGTAAATTAAATATATTATTTTCATCTGTGGGCAGGAAAGATAGTAACAGATTACAATTATTAGAACACTGATTGATGATAGATTTTCAGCACCTTTATAGATCATACATTCTCCATTTCCCTCATTAAGAAGTATATAATGTAGCAGGTAATTTATAGCACCTAAAATAACATACACATAAATTAAAATAGCCTTTGGGTTTATATTTTTAAATTTCAGATGAAATAAATTTCAGATGAAATGGATTTATGACTTAGTAAAATAAACTTAATCCAAATAATTGTAGAACAATGTAAGATTAATCATAGTCAGAAAGAGAAGTATGTGTTGAACGCAAATAGTGGTGGTTTTGCTACGTAGTTTTAAATCTATCCATTTCCTGTATTTAGCTAAATGTACATAAATTCCTGGAAGTCTGGGTCGGCCACAACCATAGCCTTGGCTGGTGAGTCCTACCAAGTAGAACTTATCGTCATTTGGGAAAATGCACATTAGAGGACCGCCACTGTCTCCCTGAAAAATAAAGAAAACAATTCATTGTTTATAAAACATATTTATTTATTTATTATTTATTTACTAGTCTTATACCTCACCCATCTTCCCAATGGGAACTCTGGGTGGCTTACAATAAAATGGTAATACAAAAAAACAGGTAACAAGCAAAACAAAACACAAGGGAAAGGAGCAAGATGACGGGCCATTAAAAAAAACCAAAAGGTTGCCAAACGGCTCCCTGAAGAGGTGAGTCTTCAGGGCTTTTTTAAAGGCGGGCAGGGACTCAATCAGGCGCAGCTCACAGGGAAGATGGTTCCAGAGCACGGGCCCCACCACAGAGAAGGTGCGGTCACGCGTACGTGATCTCCGCGCTTCTCTGGGCGTGGCCACCCTTAGTGAGTGCGCCTGTGCCAATCTTGTGGGTCTGGTCCCAGTTGACCTTTGGGAGATACGCTCCGCCAGATACTCTGGTCCCAAGCTGTGGAGGGCTTTGAAAGTCAAAACCAGGACATTGAACCTATACGGAGGGTGATTAGCTGTATCTGCATGCAACAGCATACCAGCTTTCTGATATACAGTGGTACCTCTTAAAATGAATTTCATTCGTTCTACGGGTCAATTCGTTTTAAGAATTTTTTTTCTACAAAATGCTGTTTCCCATAGGAATACCTTAATCTGTTCAAGAGGATATGGGTCACTTTGGTTTACAAAAAAATTGTCTTACGAAACACAGTTTCCGATAGGAATGGATTAATCCATTCCAGAGGCTAGAATAAAGACAAAAATAACTGGGGTTTTCCCTGGATACATGCAGAATATTTTTTGTCTTGTAAAGCATCACATAGGGAATTTTTTTTGTCATGCGAAGCATGCTTATTCCTGGAATTGTTTTCCTTCCTACTAGGCATTTGTCTTAAGAGGTACACTTTATTATTTAAACAGCTGCATTTGACAGACATAGAGCTTTCTCATCCATCTGGTTCTTTTTCACTATCACGAGTAGTTGAATGACCCAAAAATGATTACTATCTTGGCTTGTTGGATTACTTATAAACCAGAACTGTAAAAAACTACTTATTCTTGGCATCCTTTAGAGCAGTGTTGGCAAACTTATGGCACGAGTGCCAAAGGTGGCACCCGGAGCCCTTTCTGTGTGCACCCAACATCGCCCCCTCACAGCCACCTGTTGTATTCAAGTTAAATTGCTGTATTGGCACTTTGCAAAAAATTAGTGTGTTTTGAATTGCAGTTTGGGCACTTGATCTCTAAAAGGTTTGCCACCACTACTTTAGAGCAATGTCTGGAGCCTGGGTTTCAGTAAGATTTTGAGTTTTTTGTTTATTGAAGCAATACAAACTGGTGTGAGGAGTAAGAGGGGCGTAAGAGGGAGCATGGACCAGCACATATCTTTTTTATATTACTGTAACCCAACTGTGAAATCAACAGAAATCTGGTTTCTATTGAGAGTGCTATCACTGTGTCCAAGTTACCCTCGATCAGGATTCATCAAGGAAATACAAATTGCCAAGAAATGCAGATGAGGTCAAATATATACTGTTATTTTGCTTTGGTTAAATTGCAGTAACTACTCACGCCATTTTTAATTTAATTCACACTTGATCCATTAAAATTATTAATGTCAGGTTTTCAGTCACCACTGGAATTTCCTGACCTTTAATTTCTCATTCACAAATATCCTAACTTCTCTGGGTATCACTGTAATATACTGTAACTTCATCTAAAAATTAAAACTGCATAATTTAAGTTTAAGAAATAATGCTCTTTTTACCTGGCAGCTGTCAACACCTCCACTTTCATATCCAGCACAAATATAATTCTTTGATACTGCTCCCTCATACCAGCCAAAACTATTACATATTTCTCTGGGAATATATTTTACGTTACCATATTGTAATACTTGACTAGCTGAACCTGAAAGGTAAACATAAAATAGGCCTGAAGATGTGTTGGATAGTGCCAAGCTCTAATTTCAATACAATTCCATCAATCCTAATTCATCTAGTCCATATTTCTCTTTTAAAATCTTGTGCAATGATTCATTAAGCTAGCAACAAAAGCCTATACCAGGCATAATTATTTTTTTAAAAAACCAATCCAGTCCATTGGGCAGGTATTCATATGGAACTGCCTTTTCCATTCCCACATCATTTTCATACTATGGCCCTGATAGTGCTCCATGTGAAGAAGCAGAATTTAATATACTGTATAAAGCTCACCATGGCTGAAATCCTACTGCTTAGGCCCCTTTCAATCAATGGATTTTATAGATTCATCAAATCCCCACTGACTTAATGGGTCTACACTAGTCAGACTCACTACACCAAGCTATAATATTTCAGCCACTGAAATAAATGCATTCATGTTAAAGGTGCCATACATGTTTTTGTTGGTGCTGAAACAAACCAAGCAGCTATGTTTCTGAAACCTGTCCCACCATCAGACCTCTATCAGTCTTCTTCTAATAAAATGGCAAAAATTCTGCTTCTTATGTCCACCAGTGAAACTCCCAAGTGTCACTTTCAGTAGTAGATAGTTTTGCTTTTACACTTAATTCTGAGCTATTTCTTTTCCCTCCCTTTTTTAATAACTCCACTGGGAGGAAACTAAATTATGTTAGGGTCAAAGTTGCTACCATGGTTTACTCCAAGAGATATGTGGGAAGAGTAAATACTGTTCAGCAAAGGGAATGAGAATAGAACTACAGTAATACTTTGGTTTATGCGCATAATCCATTCTGGGAACATGCTTGTAAACCAAAGCACTCATATCATAGCAAATTTCCCTGTAAGAAATAATGGAAACTCAGATGATTTGTTCTGGGGTCCCATAGACCACATAGTGCACACATAAAATGCCAAAAGTCACAAAAGAAGTTGGATAGAAGTCCACGTCCACACCTTGGTTTAGGTGCCTGGCTGTGGAATCTGCTCTGGTTGGGACTAACAACAGGATTTTACTCTGTGTTTTTAATGTGACAATAATAAAATCCAATATGTAGCTCTATACACACTTCGACTAGCTGCCCCATGAATAGAAATAGTTTGAAAAATAAGAAACGATATTGAAAACAAATTAAATAAAATATAAATACTGTATTAAAAAACCCGAAAACTTGCATTCACATTTGAAAGCTTTTGTGGCTGGTTCAAGGGCAACCTCCTTTCCTCCCTCTGTTTTGAGGCTTGCCTGAGAAGAACATTCTGGACAATCACCCAAAATCCAGCAAAGGGGGGGGAAGACACCACTGCCACTTGTGACCATGTGACTTGCTCAAGTGCAAGACATTGTGTGTTGATCAAGGCAAAATTTAGAAGAAATGTTTGCTTGTTTTGCAAAACACTCTTAAACCAAGGTATTACTTTATTTCACACAAACTATTTATATGTAAGCTTCTCTGTGTATATTTACATTTTAAGTACATATTAACAAACAAGGAATACTGTCTGGTGAATTCAGCAGAATATCACGCCTACGAATGGCTTCCTACAGTGTATACTCATTGGCAAACATGGGTTTCTCTGTATGTAAGGTTTGAAATACCTTTAAATATCACAGTAAAGACGTTTTTTAAGTTCATTAAGCTATTATCACTCTTAATGGGTTAGTTTAAACGGAAAAACACAAATCAAATATTTACCATTTTCCCCTTTCAATCCCCATCCACTTATGTAACAGTTAGTATTTTCATTCAGGGGAAGAGAAATATAAGGTAAGCAGATTGGCTGAACATAGTCATTGTATGTAATTGACTTGCTTAATGTAAACAAGGCAATATCGTGTTCAAAGCTGCTCTTGCTGAAGCCAGGATGGACTGTGATAGTCTTAACTCGGCTCTTTATAATATGTTTCGTGTTATCAGAGAGATGATGCAAACCAGACACAGCCCTCCAAGCATCTGGGATCCTAGGACAGAATAAAAGGCCTTTAAAAGTGAATTACCATGATACAATGGGAACTTTAAAAACTGAGAGCTTTGGTCTTCATATACAGTACTATACAAAATAATTAAACTAGAAGCAAGAAGCAGATATAATAACGAGAAATACAAAGACTGTTGGTGGTAGTAAAAACATGTATGTCCAAAACTCTTCTCAAATCAAATTCAAAACATACAAGATGAATCCTATTTAAGCACAAGCCTAACATGATTAGCATATAAGGAGGAGAGTGCTGTAGTTCCACCTTCCTCCAAAACTATTCTACTCCAACAAAAAAGCCTTGATGGGACAATCCTCAATATTGATCTGTGACAGCTCTGTACATGTTCCAGAAAGCTGATTTTTCCAGATTTCTAGATCTATGGAGGGCCTTCATAGATCAAAGAGGTCCTCCTTTTCAGAATCTCTGTAAGGACAGCAATGGAACTGATGTTAGAAGGGCAGGGTTAGAGCAATATCCCCTCCTCACATGATTCTTTTATGCCTGAACATTTCTACTAATTCCAAGCAGAGTACAGTGGACTGTTGTATAACAAACGGTTTGTATAACATAAGATCTGTACAACATGAAAAATTTCGGAGATAGGGCAAATTTGCTTAACAGAATTGCCTATGGGGCAAATCCGTACAACATAAAAATGGGATTACTCTGTTTTCAATGCATTCCTATGGGAAATTTGTATAAAGGAAAATTAGCTTAACATAATTTCATTTGGAACGAATTAATTTCTTTATACAAGGTACCACTGCATTTGGTTTTGGTATTGATAATTAGCTGAATGAGCTCTGGGGAACTAAAAGGATTACAAAGAAATCTGTGAGAGAGAAAACATTCTTACATGCTCTACTTGGTTGGTTAAACTTGGCTTTTACCATTGGCATTATGTAAGATTCATAAATAGCCCTGCCAAAGAAATATACTGTAGACAGTATATGCAGATGAACACCAGATATACAGCTGAGTAGTCAGATGAGTACCAGCCCACAAAACCCTTCTAAATAACAACATGGTTTTGCTTTCTGTACCTTGGATCCATTTTGTCTGTCATGGCAACTGGACTTCTTTTCTTAAGAGATTCAAACGTTTCGCTGCTCATCCAAACAGCTTCCATTTGTATCTATTCTTTATTTAAGACCTCTGTCACTCTTTCTCTATCACTTGGTCCTGTTTTATTCCTATCATCTTGGATCACTGCAACATTATCGATCATCATGTGGATAGAAGGAAAGGGTTCTGAATTCACAGAAGCTATATACCTGTAAATCGGTTCTTTTTTCTGAATAGCAGTTTCTTAAGTCATCTGTTGTTCTAGGGAGTGACTTTCCAGATGAAAAGTGGCAGATATTACAAATAAAGCCTATAACCTTACAGTCTCCTCCTGTCTTGGCCAAACCAGTTTTTGAGGAAAAACTGGATTCAGAAATAGATTTTATAGAAAACAGAATACATACATTTCTAAACTCTTGCAATGCATTTTACTCTATAATTTTATCACACCATGGAAGTTACAGGAAATTATCTAGACTTGAAAGATACGTACATTCTTTTTTCGGCACAGTGTGCAGCTGTCACCAGTGATTTGTTATTAATTATAGACCCACCACATGCATGGACATATCCTACACCAAGGCGGTAAATTTGAAGACTAACTTGCCATGGCCAGGCCCCAGGCTCTGCATCTTGTCCACCTACAATCCGAGTCCCTGTTTCTATCTTATTCAGACCAGGCCTTGTTCCACATTCTAGAAAATAATGAGAATGATGATGAAGATGATGTAAACACAGCACTGACACAACTCATCTGTGAGTCCAGATCTAATTTCACATTACACATTGGCTGCATCTGCAACTTCTAAGAGCATGTGAAAGCCATCCAGTGTAGTGGCCTAGCCACTAGATAAATAGAATACACTTTTAATTAATTATTAAATTAAATTAATTTAATTAAATGAATTAATCCATACTTTTTAAAAGTACTGGAAACTGATCAAGTTATTGCTGTGGAAGTGAGCAAAACAAGAATGCACTGGTCTGTTCATCTGATGTCCTTGAAACGTTCACAATGAAATTAGGTCGTTTCTCTCTAAAAACATGCCATTTAGCAGCTATAGGGCCACATAACAGAACAAATGCTTTTGTTCATAAACTGTGAGGCATTTCTTCAAAATGGCAGCTAGACAGAATCTGCTTCCCCATTTTTAGAAGTTACTGCTGTACTACTCCTATACCACCCAAACACTGTTCTCACTAATGGGGCAGTATTAAAGTTGAAAGAAAGGGCATGACTAAAGCATTCTATAGTGACCATATACCACAATGTTTTGTACTTAAGTAAGTTATTTATCGGTCTCTTTTAAAACAAATATAACTACAGTATAAAACAACCCCTCTGCTGCATCAGTAGAATCAACAGAGTTGAAGGCGTATCTACAACTTCATATACTGGAATGCTACAGATGGCGACCGTGAGTGAGACCTGGAAATCTGTCATTGGAAACCGGGGCTTCTCAGAGATCACTGCATAAAACTGAAACTTGATTCCATCTGAGGTATGATTAACCCCATCCCTCTTTCGTTTTAGAAGACAAGTTAATCTAGCTGTTTTCACAAGCCTTTTAGGCCTTACCCGAATAATCTTGCTTTGCCTGGATGACTAGTTTTCTCATACTTATGAACTTGCCCTATTTATGCCACCTAATATTATTGTAATTTATATTAATGATTTTATAATTACCACTTCGTTATTTCATTTTAGACATTTTTTTTATTACTGTGATCAATATAATATAATATAATATGAAAGTATAGCACCAGTGTCCATTTGGTAAATCAGTCTGGAACCAAGTCACACCCAGTGCAAAAGCAGGCACATATTCAAAATTATTATAAGAATCTGTGGCAAAAATAAGAAAGAGGGCTTCAAAATGCATTTTGAGGCTAGAGGAACCTTCAGCCCTTGGCCTAACTCTAAGGTTGGGGGAGCAGAAGGAGAAAGTAAGAGAAAGACAGAAAATGTGTGAGGATGAGAGAGATCGTCTGAAATAACTGGCAGAAGTAATTTCAGAATCACTGGCAATAATCTTTAAGAATTCCTGGATATCTTAGGAAGTCCCCATAGACTGGAGGATGGCAATGTTGTCTCCATTTTCAAAAAGGAGGGAAAGGAGGATCCAAATAATTACCACCCAGTCAGCTTGACATTAATTCCTAGAAAAATTCTAGAGCAGATTATTAAGCAGCCTGCAATTATTTAGCAAGCAATGCTGTCATTACTAGAAGTCAACATGGATTTCTTAAAAACAAGTCATGCCAGACTAAATTGATCTCTTTCTTTAATAAAGTTATAGCCCTGGTGGATGAGGGGAATACTATGGATGATGCTTATCTTAATTTCAGTAAGGCCTTTAATAAGGTTCCCCCATAATATACAGTACTTGCAAAGAAGTTAGTAGAATGTGGTATAGACAGTGCTACTGTTAGGTGGATTTGTAATTAGTTGATCATAAATGGCTTCTATTCATTATGGAGAGAGGTGACTAGTGGGGTGTCCCAGGGTTCTGTTCTTGGTTTGGTGCTATTCAATATCTTTATTAATAACTTGGATGAAGGAATAGAGAGTAGGCTGATTAAATTTGCAGATGATACCAAATTGGGAGGGGTGGCTAATTCCCTAGAGGGTAGAATACAAATCCAAAACAACCATTGAACATTAGCAAGAACTTCCTGGCGGTTAGAGCAGTTCAGCAGTGGAATATGTTGCCATGGAGGGGGGTGGAGTCTCCTTCTTTGGAGGTTTTTAAGCAGAGGCTGGATGGCCATCTGTCAGGAGTGCTGTGATGGGGATTCTTCTATGGCAGGGGATTGGACTGGATGGTCCTTGAGGTCTCTTCCAACTCTAAGATTCTATGAGACACATTATTTTTATTTATTTATTTATTTATTATTTATACAATTTATATGCCGCCCACTACCCAAAGGTCCCTGGGTGGCTTACAATAGAAGTGAACAATAAAAACAAAGCATTAAAATGTCAATTAAAACAATAAAAACATTTAAATACAAAACACTAAAATTGCCATCAAGATCCACAATCTATATTATGTCAGTTAAAAAACTTCTGAAACAAAAAGGTTCTTACCTGGCGCCGAAATGTCATGTGTTGGCGCCAGGTGGAGCTCAGATGGGAGGGCGTTCCATAGTTTGGGGGCAGCTGCCAAAAAGGCCCCATTCCTACAAGCCATTCCTTTCACCTCCTTGAGGTATGCCTCTTTCAGGAGGGCTCCCTGGCTAGATCTTAATTGCCGGGTAGGTTCATATGGAAGGAGGCTCTCTTTTAGGTATCTAGGTCCGAAGATTAATAGGAGGAAGGAGGGAAACTGTACACAAGGGATTAATTCACTCCTCTAGCAAGATTGATGTCCCCCTGCTAGCTCAAGAGGAATAAAAGGTGAAAAGAGCTAAAAAAAAAAAAAACTGGCAGCCATGCTCACTACCAGCATATGGCCCTCACTAAGTAACTCCAAGGGAAATCTGCCTTTTGCAGGAAAAAATATTCTAGCTTTGATTTTAACGCAGGCTTCATAGTAGGAGCCTCGTGGCACAGTGGTTAAATGCCTGTACTGCAGGTAAAGCTGTGCTCACGACCTGGGGTTCAATCCCAGGTAGCAGGCTCAAGGTTCACTCAGCCTTCCATCCTTCCGAGGTCGGTAAAATGAGTACCCAGCTTGCTGGGGGGGGGGATGTGTAGCCTGCACACTGTAATTAAATTTGTAAACCTCCCAGAGACTACTTAATGTGGTATGGGGCGGTATATAAGCAGAACACTTTGCTTTGCTTTGAACTGTCTGAAGAATACTACTTTGACAGATATTGTATATTCTTCAATGATTTCCACTTTTCTATTGAAGCGGAAAGAGAAGAAATCCAACATTTGATACAAACCAGGACTTTTTAAATTTGTGACAATCAGTTGCTGTAGATTGTACTTTCCTCAAGAGAAATTGCCCTGTGAGCCCAAAACGAAGCATACATGGCAAGAAACAAAAAGGCCAGGTACCACCTCCACTTATGAAGTTATCTATACAGTAGATAAAAAGTGGCAGCTCTTTAAGCGGCCACTTTCCTTGAAGTTAGAGCAACCTCTGCTTGTGCTCATGGCACAGCAACACTTCCTTCACGCCTCGATCCGGAAGTGCCCTTCTGAATGTGATAGGGGTGGTTGCAGTACAGCAGGCATGCCCAAACCTCAGCCTTCCAGATGTTTTGGACCACAACTCCCACAGTCCTTTGCCATTGGAAATACAGGCTTAGAATTCTGGGAGTTGTGGTCCAAAACATCAGGAGGGCCGAAGTTTGGACATGCCTGCAGTACAGTATTACGTATCAACTCGGCTACCAGCCCGGCTTGTCTCCCTGTGGTAACGGATACGCGGAGGAGGGAACAGACATTCGTCGGGCTCGCTCCGGACTCCCGAGGTCTTGGCTTCCGGGCTGGCTTGAAGGACCCTCGACGCCTCTTCTTGGGACTTAAAAAGGCCACCAACAAGACGGCATAACCGTTGGTGTTCTCTGAGAGAAGAGCGAACTTTCCTTTGAAACGGCCATCCCTTCCCCGCCGTCTCTGTCCCCCACCCCCTGATTTCTGCCGTTAACAAGCGGTTAGAGACGAACAACCAACCAACCAACCACTTATTGGGCAGCAGGTCCTAGTAGTAAAATAGATTCCCTTGGCGGTGGAGTGGCGGGCGGGCGAAAGGGACGATAACTCCCTCGAAACCTGGTTCACTCAGGGATCCTTCCCTGGACAGACCTAAAAGCGGCCTGGGATTCTCGTTTTGGTGGTGAGTGACATCGCCCCCCGCGCCCCCCCCACCAACATCCCCGCGCAGATAAACGCCACGCGCAGGCGCACTTCCTCTCCCGAGCTTGGCGGGCACGTTGAAGCTCCGCTCAGCGAGGCTCTCTTCGACGCCTTCCGCCGTTGCCTGCGCGCCCCTCGTCCCGCGGGTGGCAGGGAAGGCGGGGCTCACCTTCGGAAGAGCTCTCGGTCAGCAAGGCTTGGCTCAAGAGCACGACCAGCAGCGCCCAAAAGGAATCGGCTGCGGGCTGAAAGCGCCGCCGCATCGTCCTTCCAGGGAACAAAATGGCGGCCGGGTTCCGCCTGGCGCTGTCACGTGATGGGCGGGAGGGCGGGGGGGGTGCTCGACCAGAGCGAACCCAGGCATTCCGGGAGAGCCGGGCCTTTCAGCGCCTTGTACGGTGGGCTTGGCCCTGCTCTCTCTCCTGGACAGGACTCCCGGTGGGGCTGTTTGCGTTCATGGGTCCCAAAAGGTAAAATCATCGACCGTCAGAAGAGGCAGACACAACTGGCCGGGAACAGCTAGACCCGACCTTCTGGCAAGCAGGACCTCTCTCTTAAATGCGCAGGTTTAGGAATCATAGAATCATAGAGTTGGAAGAGACCTTAAGGGCCATCTGGTCCAACCCCCTGCCATGCAGGAACCTCAATCACAGTACCCCCCCCCCCCCCACACACAAATCGCCACCCAGCCTCTGCTTAAAAACATGCAAGGAAGGAGTCTCCACCACCCATTGTGGCAGCATATTTCACTGCCCAACAGCTCTAACTGTCATGAAGTTCTTCCTAATGTTCAAATGGAATCTCTTTGTCTGTACAGTAGTTTGAAACCATTGTCCTGAGTCCTAGTCTCTGAAGCCATGGAAAACAAACCTGATCCAAGAATAGCATTGGCTTCCCTGGCCACCGCAGCACAATGCTGACTCATGTTCAACTTGTGGTCCACCAAGACTCCCAGATCCCTTTCACAGGTACTATTTTCCAGCCAAGTATCCCCCATCCTATATCTGTGCAATTCATTCTTTTCACCTAGATGTAGCACCCTACATTTCCCTCTGTTGAAATCCATTCTGTTAAGTTTGGCCCAGCACTCTAATCTGTCAAGGTCCTTTTGGATTTTCATCCTATCCTCTAGGGAATTGGCAACCCCTCCCAATTTGGTATCATCTGCAAATTTAATCAGCCTACTCTCTATTCCTTCCTCCAAGTCATTAATAAAGATATTAAACAGCACTGGACCCAGAACAGAACCCTGGGGCACCCCACTAGTCACATCTCTCCAAGCTGAAGAGAGGCCATTTATGGTCACCCTTTGGGTGTGATCAGTCAACCAATTACAAATCCACCTGACAGTAGCACTTTGTACTAACTTCTTAGCAAGATAACACAGGATAACATGAAAGATCTTTAATCCTTTACTTAGTCCTCTACTATCAAAAGGGACACACGTAGAGCTGGGACAAAACCATTGGACCTCAAACGTTTGTGGATGTGTCAATGACTAGAGAACTGGAGAGCAGGGTGGAGAAATCTCACTAATTTGAAAGCCCTGTTAGGGTCACGATAATTGAGTTCTGACTTGTCTGCAAAGAACTCACTCACACACATAAAGGATTTTACCTTTATAATGTTATTTAGAAGCTGTTCACACTCTTAAGAACTGTAATAAAATGAGGGCCTTCTAGAGATGTTTTGTACCTGTTCTGCTTTGGGCCATCTATTGTGTGACTTCCAAATGAAAATCTTACCTTCTAGACAAGTTTTCAGCAGTTCCGCATACTTTGTAATACAACAATGTGCAATGTAGTAGTTTTCACTCTCCCAAGCCTCATTTTACTATGTTTTATAATGTTGACATGTCTCCAACTAAATAAACTATATTTTTTGTAAAAACTTACTAATTAGAAACTATTAAAATTCCCCTCATTTTTATTTTCAAATAAAAATGGCTTTGTTTTCTCTCTCAAAATTGTGGTTTTGGTTTGTTTATTTGTTTTTTCTCAAGCAAGGACCAAAATGCATTAGATTTGCTGTGCTATTCTGCTTTTTTTTTTGGGGGGGGGAGAGAAATTTAGATATGTGTGGAGTATTACGGAAGCAAGAAGGTTGGGTTGTTTTCATGTTTGCTTGTAGTTTTTGTTTTCTGTTTTGGCTGTAAACGCCTTCAGGATCCTAAAGATACTCAGTTATTGTCTTTGCATTGTAATCTACAAGTAGAAGTCAATTAACTTTCTCTTCTGGGCTCTGCTGCACTTCTTAGTGTTTATAATCCACACAGTAACACCCACACTTGTGGTCATTGCCCATGTGTATGGGTCAGGTCACCAAAACAGGTACAGTATTTAAAATCCAACACTGACTGTAGAAGTCCTAATTAATGTACTGTATGCTGTATGCTTTAACTGGTCCATTTTCCAAATGATGTTGGGTTCCTCCAGCCTAGAGGCTTCAGGCAGAAAGGGGGGACAGTAACAATAGTGCTTCTGAACTTGAAAATGGGAAGGTGGTAATGCAGACACATTTGATCCCCTTTTCACAATGGAAGGAGAGCCAGTCACTTCTTTGTTTACACAGTAATTTTAGAAAGACGACTCTAGAATTTCAAACATACTTGAATCAAGTCCAAATATATTTAATTTTTAGCATGTGTGTATAAATAACTGTACTGTATATTTATTTCTATGGGGCCTCTGTGCTACTAATGGAATCTGCATCCAAGTTAATGAATTTTGCTGAATATAGAGGTTTGTAAAATGAAGAAATAAATGTAAAAAGCAATCTTAAGATCATGACAGTACAATAGATGGATTTTCCCTATTCATAGAACAATATACAATGTTGTGTACCCAACTGTCAGAAAAAACAAAAAAAGTTTAGTGGTCACACTGATGGTTTTGTTAAGCATATGTGAATCAATCCAGCGCCTGTATCTTACTGTACTTGTATATATTCCAGGAAACTTTGGCCTGCCACATCCAACACCAGCACTGGTGATTCCTATTTGATAAAATTTGCTTACACCTGGGATATAGCAAACCAGAGGACCACCACTGTCTCCCTAGAACATGGACAAAAAAGGGGGAAAATACATTTTACACTTTAGTCATAATCTAAAGATCTGTCAAGCAGAGAATGATTCAGTTTCTGTTTCACAGAATACAAGAATTCCAAATACAGATTGTTATCAGCATGTTAAGAGTTCATTAAATTTACACTACAGACTTAATAGTAACAATTATCCTAGCGCAAATGCATCGTGCATCTAGATGATAAAAAAGATAAAAGCTCCCCCTGCACACACATGCTAGTCGTGTCTGAATCTAGGGGCGGTGCTCATCTCCATATTCAAGCCGAAGAGCCAATGTTGTGGAAGTCCATGGCCATGTAGCTGGCATGGCTGACTATTTTCAAATTTGTTTGGACTCGGAGCAAAAGTTTCTACTGTTTTTTAGGGAAAGAAAGGTCCACAGTTTTCTGTATAGCCTAAATGATTTTACATCTTCCCTCTTCCCCCTCCAATATTTTATCTGAGAGCAATTATAACAAGTAGTGCAATGGTGGTGGGCTTTCAACTTCAGCTAAGTTTGTAAACTCATCCTTTTTCAAATGTACATATCATGTACATTGTACAACCTTTCCTATATCTTCCCATTTGCTTTCATTTTTTCGTCCTTTATTCAAGAACCTATTTGCAAGAATTTATTTTTAATATTTTACAGCACCTAGAAAAGTATACATTTAATGAATAAATGATGATGAAATCAAAGTTATAATAGTCCTTGCATTTTATGACACATCTAATATCCATTTAAGAATCTCAGTTTCCATAACTTCTGTCTTCCAAATTAATTAGCTATTTTAGTACTACTTTGATATATTACTGTGTTAATATATCACTAAGTAGCAGTGTGACCAAGGAACCACATTGTAAGATATTTTATCATGGACTTGACTCTGTTTTACCTGGCAACTATCAACACGCCCACTTGCAGAACCAGCACAAATCATATTCCATGATATTGTCCCTGCATACCAGTCATATCTGTTGCAGACTTTCAGAGGAATAACATCAACTTGACCTTCCTGCAATATTAGTTTAGATCTGCCTGTAATGAAAATAGGTTAACAACATAGCCTAGTATGTAAAATTAGTGGGGTATGTAAAATTAGTGGGGTCTTCAAAGGACTGCACCAGGCACACCAACCCCATTTAAGTTTTACACTAGTTGCTATATATCACAGGCAGATGTGAGACATCATTTAAGTGCAAAAATATTATTAAAGCCTCAGCTAGACTTGGCAAAAATTTAAATATACAGTATATCTCAGAAATGAATACATCCCCTCACATTTCGTAAATATTTTAGTATATCTTTTCATGTGACACTCAAGAAATGACACTTTGCCTTTACCCTTTTTATACAACTTGTATAACAGTGTAAATGTGCTGTCCGCTCAAAATAATGCAGCACAGTGTCTAAACCGCTGGCAACAAAAGTGAGTATACCCCTAAATGACAATATCCAAATTGGGCCCAAGTAGCCATTTTCCCTCCCTGGTGTCATGGGATCTGTTAGTGTCACAAGGTTTCAGGTGTGAAGAGGGAGTAGGTGTTATCACTCTTGCTCTCACATTTGGTGTTATCGCTCTCACTCTCATACTAGTCACTTGGCAGTTCTGCATGGCATTTCATGGTAAAGAACTATCTGAGGATCTGAAAAAATGAATTGTTTCTCTATATAAAGATGGCCTAGACCAGTGGTGGTGAACCTTTGGCACTCCAGATGTTTTTGACCACAACTCCCAGAATTCCGAGCCTAGATTGCCAATGACAGGATTGTGAGAGTTATGGTCCAAAACATCTGGAGTGCCAAAGGTTCACCACCACTGGTCTAGGCTACAAGCAGATTGCCAATACCCTGAAACAGCTGCAGCACGGTGCCCATGGCACATGGGCAAGAATCTACATTTCAAAGACCTTTGCCCTGTGCACAGAGACTGCTCTTTGCATGATGCGTGGGGATCATTGAAAAACAGATTCCTGCTGCTCCCCAACATCAGGGGAGCCAGGGAGATTGGGTCTGTCCGTTCTGAGTCAAGCGAGGGTTGGGCTGGTGGTGACTTCACAGCCTGCCTGACCCTCGCCTGGCTCAGATCTTGCCGAGCTGTGAAAATCAGCTGTGTGGCATTGGGGGGGGGCGCAACGGCTTCATTTCTGCCCTCCAGTCTGGCTTCAGCCGCTCACCACTGCCACACAGCTGATTTTGACAGCTCATTGAGGACAACCCAGCAAAGCAGCGGAAGCTCTTACAGTTTTCCCATAGAAATGCATTGCAAGCCTATTGTAATCTGTTCCCTTTGGAATGGATTAATCGGTTTTCAACGCATCCCTAAGGGAAACCGCATTTTGAATGATGGAAACTTTGAATTACAAAAGATCAGTTGGAATGGATTAATTTCGTAATTCAAGGCATCACTGTAAACGTATTTAGTTCAAATGGTGTCAAGCGTGTGTGGTGGCAACCAGGTGAGGAGTACAGAGACAAGTGTGTTGTACCTATAGTCAAGCATGGTGGTGTGAGTGTCATGGTCTGTGGTTGCATGAGTGCTGCCAACACTAAGGAGCTACAGTTCATTGAGGGAACCATGAATGGCAACATGTACTGTGACATCCTGAAGCAGAGTGTGAGCCCCTCCCTTCGGAGACTGGGCCGCAGGGCAGTATTCCAACATGAGAATGACTCCAAACACACATCACAAACGACTACTGCCTTGTTCAAGAAGCTGAGAGTAAAGGTGATGGACTGGCCAAGCATGTCTCCAGACCTAAACCCTATTGAGCATCTGTGGAGCATCCTGAAACAGAAGGTGGAGGTGCGCAAGGTCTCTAACATCTACCAGCTCTGTGATGCCATGGAGGAATGGAAGAGGACTTCAGTGGCAACAGCTGAAGCTCTGGTGAAATCAATGCCCAAGAGGGTTAAGGCAGTGTGGGAAAATAATGGTGGCTGCAAAAAATATTGACACTTTGTACCCAATTTGGACATTGTCACTTAGGGGTGTACTCACTTTTGTTGCCAGCAGTTTAGACCTTAATGACTGTGTGTTGCATTATTTTGAGGTGACAGCACATTTACACTGTCATACAATCTGTATACCTTCCTCAGACTGATGAAGCTGCTTCAGTGAGCAGTGAAACATTTCAATCTGTCAAGAAAAAGAAGTCCAGTTGCTATGACTCAACTTCCAGATATTTGAGTTTAAGCTCCCTACTAGGCATATAAACTTGCTGGTAAGCCCATTTCCTTATGCAGAATTTATTTATTTCAACATATGTACTACCCCACAGCACAACATTCTCTGGACAATTTACAGCAAAGCATATAAAGAACAGATATAAGACAATAAATACAAAGCAACATGCAATATAAAATCAGTCAATAAAACCACTGGATTAGCTAACCTATCTTTATATGAATAAACAATTTAGAACAACATTGGACATCATTAGCAAAATCATTAATAAAAGGCAGCTTTAAATGGTTGTTTTTACTAACCCTTTAAAGGCTGCAAGGCAAGGTGCCTGGCAAACCTCTGCTGGAAGTTAATTCCAGAAGTGTGGGGCACAAGTGAAATAATCTGATTCCTGGAGTTCACGCTTTTGGCATCCCTTGGTGTTACTCTTTTTAAGATTCTGGACTGAAGAGAGTAGGTGGGAAAACCAGCCGTTTTGTTGGAGAGATGTTCTGATAAATAATATAGTCCCAAATATACTCATAGCAAATATGCTTGCTTATACCGTAGTTGTATGCTATTCACCGATATATAGAAGTATATTTCACTAAATTCAACTGGACCTACATCTATCCACACACTAGACTGCAGCCTAAGATAAATTAAAAAGCCATCATCCTTAGCAACAGATTAAAGGAAAAAAATAAAAGAATTACCATTCTCTGATGTGTGTCCCCAGCCACTTATGAAACACGGGATCTCATCGGTGAAGACAGGAGAAGTTTTGGGTAAACAGACAGGCTGGATAAAATCATTGTACTTGACAAACTTGATTAGTTTAAATAAGGCAATGTCATTGTCATGTATTCCAAATTCATAATCTGAATGGACCATAATAGCTTTGATCTGGTACTTTACAGTATAGGATTGATCTCTATAAAGATGATGCAAGCCAATCACAGCCCTCCAAATATCTGGATCCCTAGGACAGAACAAACATTATAATATGATCAACACTAAAGAAATGGTATTGTGGATAAAAATATAGATGAGGGCTCCATATGCTTCCTAGAATTCCAAAGTGGACTTGAAAAGTAAAAATAATAATATTGATTAGATTTCCCTTTTTAATTTCTGTATTTCTCTGCAGGTACTTCTATATTCTGTAAAGCCAAGCAGCAATAGTTTTACTCATTTTACTTGACTGGATTTTCTAATATTATCTTTGAAGTCTATTCATTTTCCTCAGAAAAGGTATGCCTTTATATAAATAACACTTCTATTTTTATAAATACAGTACAGTAACTCCTAACTACAAATAAAATTTCATTCTATAATACCGTATAAAGATTTCTTTACACCCTCTCAAGAGTCAGGAGAATACACCACTGAACAACTTGCAGACCATAAAACGTGTCTTGTTATAATTCTAACATGCAGAAGCCTTAGGCAAGTACAGTTAATCTTTACAATCTGAAAACTAATGTTCAAAAAGTGACACTACTACTGCTGACATTATTTCAGCCATGGGAGAAACCCAAGAAAGGCATAGGAAATATGCACAATCACTTCTGAAGTCACAAAAACATACAGGAGATCTTCCTGGGATTCCTACTGTAACAATTCCTAAACATAATTATCATTTTGCAGCCTTTTAAAAATCTAACAGTGTAAGCTAAAGGAACCTTTTTAATTGGCTCAGCATAACCATTCAGAAGGAAGTGGTTTATTTATGAATGATGGTTTGAAAGCATCAACGTTAGGATAACAGTGTTAAGTCTGTATAAATCAAGTATGTCTTTGAGTGGGATAAATGAAGGGTTAAGGAGGCAGGAAGGAAGTGGAGCTTGTAAAAGCATAGTATAGGGTAGATACTATTATGTTCCAGGTACCAAAATATAGATGTCTACCTCAAAATTCAATCAATGCTTTTTAAAAATTAAAGATATACGTCTCAGAATTAACTCTGAGAGAAAAAGATTTGAACTGAAACATTCTTACCTAAAATTTCTAATGCAGTGGGCTGCTGTAAGTACTGAGTTGTTATTAATTAAAGATCCACCACAAATGTGGCGATATCCTCTGGAACTGAGGAAGACTTGAAGACTAACTTGCCATGGCCATGCCCCAGGCTGAGCATCACGTCCACCAATAATCCGACTCCCCTCTTCTAAATCCTTCATCATCGGCCTGGTACCACATTCTAGAAATTAAAACAAGTTATAGCAGTGAGATGCAATGCTTGTAAACATTTAATAAAACAATTTACCTTGAGCTGCATACATAACTGGTTTCTGAGTAAAGCCATTACGGTATTTTAAACTGACAACTTTGGCGTAGCTGCTAGGATCCTGGACCACCTTGTAAGAGAGGCTGAAGGGTTGCAGGCAACTTGACATAAAGTGGCAACAATGCATAGCTGGTGCACACTTTCTGGATTGGAAAGAATACATTGGGAATGGCTTCTCTTTGGTTCAGTATTTAAATAATTTTTAACATAGCATTTTCTGACCATTCAATAATTTGGATAATATTCTTTGTACACATTATTTATTCTTGCCATATAAGATAGGTCTGTACACAGAGAACTGAATCAGTTTCATAAACATATGTTGTAACTGGAAGTAATTTGGGAAGATTTATTCCTTCTTTGTGTGCATTCATACAAACTATGCCCCAAAGACCATTGGTGGAAAGGAAGAGGAAGCAAATCATTTCCCTCTTGTGGGGATTTTCCCTGCACAAGTCCTTCTGAAGTTTGCAGATCCGTTATTGATGGTCAGTCTATACTATCATTTTCAGAACACTACACTGGATAATAACTTATAAGTAGTAAAAGGACTTATGTCACACTTCTTCAGCAACCTATACCTGAACCCACAAGCAACTTTAAACATGTTTATGAGTACCCTGAGGGGTGATATGATAGTACTTTTTGAATATATGAGGGGCTGTCATACAGAGGAGGGGCAGGATCAATCATCCCAGAGTGCAGGGTGCACAACAATGGGCTCAAGTTAAGAGAACCCAGCTTCTGGCTGAATATCAGGAAAAACCTTCTGTGAGCATTACGGCAATTGAACCAGTTACCTCAAGTGGTAGAGAGTTCTCCAATACATTAGGCCAGGCCTGCCCAAAGTCCGGCCAGGGGGCCAAATCTGGCCCGTCAGGCCATTCTGAGTTGCCCGCAGCTGGCTGGCCCACCCCTCCCTCCCCCTCCTTCGCACCATTTTTAAAAAATATTCTGCCAACACTGACACCGCCGGGAAGCTTGAGGGGCTGGGCCGGCCGGCCGGCCAGTGAGCAGAAGCTTGTGGGGCTGGGTGGGTGGGCGAGGGGGTGGGCCACCACCACCAGCACTGCCGGGAAGCTTGTGGGGCTGGGCAGGCTGGCCGGCCAGCCATTGCGCAGGCTGCTGCCACCGGCACCACGGGCAACCATGTGAGGCTGGGTGCGGATGGGGGTGGCGGCGCGTGGGCAGGCCGCCACCATGGGCAACACTGGGAACCTTGTGAAGCTCAGCGTGCACGCGCAGGGTGGCATGTGGGCGGGCCGTGGCCACCGGCATAGCCGGGAACATTGTGAGATTGGGCGCACGTGCGGGGCAGTGATTGGGCGGGCTGCGCCACCGGCACCGCTGGGAAGCTTGGGCGGGTGGGCAGTCTGCTGCCACCGGCACCACAGGGGAATGTGTGGGGGTGGGCAGGCCAGCGTGAGTTGTTAAGCTGAATATTAAGTGCAAATTTCGGCCTTGTAATTATACCTTATCTGAGGTATGTGGAGGAATAGACATAACAAGCTAGCAGCATGTAAAGTGTGTTGGTTCCTTTTTAAAGGTGAAAGTTGGGGTAAAATATTTTAAATAAATGAGGTGCAAACAGACCAGTAACACCTGGAGAATTTGTTTTTTTCTCAACTGCCTCTTTAAGACAGTTGAGGGTTGGGAGAGTGCGAACAAACAAAATACTTCTTTACCCAGAGCATTGTAAGTGTGTGGAACTCCCTGTCACAGGATGTGGTGGCAGCATCTGGCCTGGATGCCTTCAAAAGGGGATTGGACAGATTCCTGGAGGAAAAGTCCATCACAGGTTACAAACCATGATGGAGATGTGTAATCTCCAGGCTTATAACTGGGGTACTTCAAGGGCCAGATGCAGGGAAGTGGTATCAGAAGACAGATATCTAGTCTCATGTGCTCCCAGATGCATCTGGTGGGGCCACTGTGAGATACAGGAAGCTGGACTAGATGGGCCTTTGGCCTGATCCAGCAGGGCTCTTATGTTCTTAAGAAGCAAACAAAGATCCCAGTCTTTGCCTCCTTCCACTTCTGACAGGGGTCTGGTGGGAACCAAACTTATGCTTCAGCTCCCTCTGCCATGAAGTTCGTAGTACCTAACAGCATACTGGACATCCTAGTGACTCTTTTTTAGCCCGCTCCAAAACGGGGATATAAGAAATCCTCACTGTTCGGCTGCGAAGCTTCCACAAACAAATACACGTAATCTCAATGGGAGAGAATTCCGAAGACATAACAAAAACTCGCTATTCTAGCTCCCCGAATAGGTCAGGAGAGCTTATCTTCTACATTGACACGCCCCCAAACTCACACGTCACCCGCCTGGCAGAGAGGCTGTCGGAACCAGTAGTTTGAGAGTGTGCTCGCTCCTTCCCCCCCAGCTCTACTCATGCGCACGCGCAGTTCCTTTCCCGGCCTGGGAAGCGGGCCGGTATTCAAGCCGACGAGGCGTTCGCCCGGACGGGGCTCGTTTGACGCCTTCTGCCGGGACGGAGCCTCCTGCGTGTCGCGGAGGAACGACAAAACCAGGCTCACCATCAGTAGCGATCACAGAGGGCAGGAGTTTGGGCTGGGCTCCACTTAGCAGAATAAACAAGGACAAAAAGGAAGCAAGAGGGGGGCAAACACTGTACAGCATCGTCAGCTCTTAAAACAAAATGGCGGCCGCCGCACCACCACCCGCCACCTCCCGCTCCCGTTCCCCGCTGGTTTTGTGCCTGGGGCGTCGTGACGTAGAACGTCGCCCAAGGAACATTACGTCACGGACAAGGCTCCTCAGCCTTGGCTTGCGTCTCATCGGGGTGGCAGAGGGCAGTATTCGCCTTACGGCGGAAGGTGGCGCTGTTGGGCAGGGCGAGAGCTGGTCATGTGGACCATTGGGCATACAGTACTGTGCGCAGTATATCATTCCCGTGTTCTGTGGGAGCTGACTCATGGTGAAACTCGGTGAAACCCATGGATTTGTGCAGCCTAGTGGTGATAAGAGAACGGTGCCCTGGTTCAAGCATCAAACCAAATACAGTAGTAACTTACCATCAGGAACTCAGAAGAAGACAGACTTGGAAGGACAGCTGTAGAGGAAGTAGAAAAATTATTCAAGCAAAATGAAAGCAAAACAAAACAAAAGACACAAAACATGTGGCACCTTAAAGACTAATTTTCATATTTTAATGTAAGGTTTCGTGGATTGCATGTCCACTTCTTCAGACATAGGAGCAGAGTGAGGTGTGCAATATAATGTGATGGGATATACATTTCATACCAAATATTCATTGACTGTAGTGTCTGTATTTGCATGTCAGCCTGGTTGTAAGTATTTATAGATACAGTGGATGGGGAGAGGAAGAGGAGTGGGGCTGTAAAGATGATGGGGAGGAGGATTTGCCCAGAAGTTTGGTATGGTAGGAGTTGTTTTATGGCTCTGTGGTAACACAACAGGGCAATGGGGGGTTGGAAGAGAGCGGGGAGGGGGTGGGATTTTTTTTTTAACCTTAGAGTCCTGGTGGGAGATAAACTTCCCTGAAGTGGCAATATAGTAGTATTACACTTGATAATGACTCAAGAAACCCTGGCTTATGTTTAATCCATTCATGTGTGTGTCCATCATGCATAGGAATTTTATTTCAGCTGTTTCTTTTTGTATTCTTCATTTGTAATGACTCTGTTCCAAAACGGTGACCTTCAAGGAGTGTCTGGGTAAACTGAAATGGTTGGAAACAGGTATCTGTGTATCATGATTCCTTATGCCAAACTTGTGTCCATTGATGTGTTTTCTTAGAGATTGTCCCATTTTTCCAATGTAGATGGACATTGTTGGCAAAAGATGGCATAAATCCCATTGGTTGAGAAGCAGGTGAAGTTGCCCTTGATACTGTATGTGACATTATTGGGTCCTGTGGTTGTGTTGCCAGAATACATGTGTGGGCAGAGTTGGCATCGGGGTTTGTTGGAAGGTTTAGTTCCATTGTCCATGTTGCTGTTTTGTAATCTTGTGTTCAAAAGTATTTGTTTGAGGTTGGCAGGTTGTCTGTAGGCAAATATGGGTCTCACACCAAGAGCTTTGGAGAGTAATGTGCTCTTGTCAAGGTTGGCTTGGGGATCATTTAAGATGCATGTGAGTGGTCTCACTTGTGGACTGTAAGTGACAACCAGTGGTGCTCTGTCATTTGCCCCTTTGGATCTGTCTTGTACCAGGTTATCTCTGGCTATGTGTCTTGCTTTGTGGATTTGTTCCTTAATCATGCAAGGTGGGTACTGTACTTTAGTCTGAGGTAAGCATTTTGTAGATCCCTGAGTTTGGAGTCTATCCTGTGGGTCAGAGCAGATGTAGTTGTATCTAAGGGCCTCGCTATATACGATGGATTTTGTTATGTGTTAATTGGAATCTTGTAGTAAGTTGCCTCAAAATAAGTCCTTTGAATCTGTCAAATTTATAAAGGAGCTGACTAACTTAAACTCCACATATTAATTGTGCCAGTGATTGTGACTTGCTGCTGGATTTCAGCAATTTTGGTTTTACAATATATTTACAGGATCTATCAAAAATGGCACTTTGCTGCCTGTCCTTCCATTCCAAGGCCTCCTTTCTTTAGGCTAGAACCTTCAGGAGACTTCTTTCAAAATACTTTCTACATCTTTCACTAGGCACTGCACCAAAGTGCAAATGACAATGGCAGAGGAATCAACATTTTGGGGCAAGTCCTCTGTTGATTCTATGAACTACTCAAACTGCTATGAACTACTCAAACTGATGATATTGTTTGTTGTAAACCGCCCGGAGTTCCTTCGGGAAGACGGGCGGTATATAAGCCTAATAAATAAATAAATAAATAAATAAATTGTTCTAGTTTTGGTTAGACTCCACTGAAGGTGGTGACAAGGGTGTGTACAATTGTGTAGAAAATCTGGAAGTTGAATTGAATTTTCAGAACCTGATCAGGATAACAGACTTTCCCAGATACCCTAAAAAGATTTATAGACCTTCCAGGCAAAAACAGATTCTATGATTTGTCATCACTCATATCCAGACTAATCCTAGAATGAAACCAGACCATCAATAATAAGCTATTGCAAATTCATCTGGGTATCTCATTATAAAGGTCTTCATTGTTAAAATAATTCCAGGAAATCCCAAAACTTGTCATTTATATACAAGTTATATTTATTTACTCAATTTCTATGTTCGATTCTTAAAAATAGGCAATCCAAAAATATCAAAGACAGTCTTACCGTTGTGAGGTAAACTACTGTAGGAACATAAGTTCAAATCAAAAAGTTATACATACCTGCAAAAATTGTAGGTTTAAAAACTGTACTTAAACATCAATAAAAAGTGAACTTAAGTTTTGGACAGATATTTAAGTCAGAAAAGACATCTCCATTGTAAGCTTATACCTATACAAAATCCAGACAAAACCTTTAGTCATGTTTGAATCAAAAGGATAAGCTTATTTAAAGGACACATTGAAAAAGCATATGAAATAATATTTCTTTATACTGTATTATTTCATTTTAAAGTAAAAAGGAGTATAAATCCAAAAGCTTTCAAAAGCTTTCTTAAAATTATATTAAAGAGCATCAGAGTTCTTTGTATGGAAATAAGCATGATGGGACATAGTGTGAGTTGTTAAGCTGAATATTAAGTGCAAATTTCGGCCTTGTAATTAGACCTTATCTGAGGTATGTGGAGGAATAGCCATAACAAGCTAGCAGCGCAGAATATGGTTAGCTACCATTGGTCAGTTATGTCATGTGATAGCTGGAAGCTTGGAGCAAGAAGACGAGAGGACAGAGAGAAGCCATTATTATGCTTAGGATTGCTTTGAGCAATGGAGCTCACCTCAGTTAGGTAGAGTAGGAAAAGTTAGCTTAGGAGAAATCTTGAATGTAATCACTTATTCAGGATGTCTTAAATTTTATTATTTTTAGGGAAATAAAACTATGATTGAGATCTGTTAAGGTTTTGATACTTTTTGAATTATTTTTGCATCTTATAATAGAAAATAAAAAAAAAACTTTTGAAAAGTAACATGGCGTCTTGTTTTGAAAAAAACCCCAAGAGTAAATCAGAAGGTGGAGATGTTTTGGAATATTTTGTCTCAGAGAAAAGGAATTCTCTTTATTTTTGAACACAGCTAGTGCAACCCCTTTTGATTCACCATGCTTTCTAAAAATAAGAAAACACAAAAGGGAAAGTATTTACCTCTTAAGCATGTTATCAACACAGAAAAATAGTTTCTTACCTAACTTTAGCCAGTTAGAATAAGTGGTTTTGTTATGTCCATTGCTATCTCCTGTCTGGCTAGCTTCATGACAAACTTTGTGTCCTTCTCATTCCCTTCCTATAAAATGTCTTTGCATTATGTAGCTGTGCATGCGAGCTCACTATTTATAACCTCGCTCCACATCCTTAAACAATCTTCCGCCAGAGTTTATCCTTTTCAGCCACCAAGAAGTTCAGATGTTGAAGGTCGCAAGATCTGCTCATTGCAAGACTAGCTCCTCCCAGACGATGCGAAGCCCAGGTCTTGTGGAGGCCAGTGCTCGCCCATCTACAGGCCAGAACAAAATGCCCTCTCACATACTACTGGCCAGCATGATGTAATTCACTGAGAATACAATGGCAACAGTACAATACAATGCAAATGGCCATCCATTAATAATGACTATAGAATATTATTTGTTTATGCTTTACTTAGAACTGTTGCTATTAATTATGAAACTAAAGCCTTTTAATACAATGACACTTTTGCTTTTCTTCTCTACTTGCTTTTAAAGAAACAAATCCCTTATATTGCACAATATATTTTGTTTAACATGGGTTTCCACATCTATTTTGTGTATCTTTTTGTTGATTAGCATTACTGTATAGGTAAAATAAGTAGCAGTTAAAATGTATTTTTTCTCTTGTCTCTACAAGCATTCAGTTGTTTAATTTTCACATAAAAACTGGCACAAATTGAGTGAACTACTTCTGCCTTTTTATCTTATCAGTTACTCTGTTACAAAAATGTGAGGCGTTTAGGTTTTATAAGATCTATTGGTTTTATAATATAAATTAAATCCCCAGCTACAGCTTTTCAACAATACTTAATGCATCTCTCTGAGTCACATTTTAAATAACATTTCATTTATAGAGCAACACTTCTGCACTCCATAAACTCATTTTTAAAAATATTATCAATGTTTACAACAATAGTCATGAGATCTGTAAGGGCTTTCTAAGTTATAGAACAGCTCTTTGCTTCTCTCCTAACATGTTCTGATTGCAACTGGCAATGAAATTGTTCTACAACACAATTCTTTGCAAAAATAGGAGAAAATATCTTCTTACAGAAGAGATTTGGTATGCCCAAAAATTGATGTTTTGAGACAGAAATACAGTGTAGATGTTACTGAAATGACATTCAAAGTTCTTTTAAAAAATAAAATCTGATGCCCCAGCTTTGAAAGGCTCTGCAGCAGTATAATTTCTATTGTTCTTTCATTTCAGTAAAGATGTCAAGAATTGTAGGGGGACAGTTTGAGTTTGATTACATCAGCCAACTTTCTGAGGTAATCTTACATTTCTTTCCTCAGCAAAAGTGGTCATTGGCTGTCATTGGGAACAAAAGAACAGTCTGCAGAAGAGCTTGCTAAAAAGTCTCTCAAATACTATATATTTTTTCTTCTTACCACCCACAGCTAGCACATACCTTTCCCTCCACACAAAAACAGGTGAAAAAGCAGCCAATATTAGGTGAAATGTTAACAGGAATATAAGAATTCAGCAGACTTTTGTCACTTACTCTCCCCCCCCCCCCTTCAAATGTGAACACTACACAGGGCTGCTTTGGGGCAATAATAAAATACGGAGGAAGGAAAAATCCTTCCTGTTGAAAGTCATCCAAGGGTGTGGTTACAATGGAATTTCAAATTACTGCATTTCGAAGTGATTTGGCAATTTGGTGCTCAAGGGTTGGGAGGCATAAATATTTGGGATCGAGGAAATGTTTCAAATGAAATCTGTAAATAGGGATGAAGGATCCCAAGAAGACAGGGAACTGAAGGGGGAACTGTCTGGACCTCACTGAAATACACATTGTTGGCACAGTATTACTATTTAGCTCAGATCAGAGTTCCATACATACATACATATATGTATAGGGGAAATTTGCTTAACATAATCGTCTATGGGGAAAATCCGTATAACATAAAAATGGGATCACTCCGTTTTCAATGCATTCCTATGGGAATTTGTATAAAGGAAATTTTGCTTAACATAATTTCATTTGGAACGAATTAATTCCTTTATACAAGGTACCACTGTGTACAAAACAAAACCCTCACTCTTCCCAGCCCCCACCTAAAAAGCTTGCTTGGATATGCCTTGTATAAATTGATATTTTAAAATAGATTTCAAGAGTGCTAAGCCCAACCGAAATCCAGGAATATTTTGACATGTTATTTAGCCTTTATTGTATAATTACTTGACAGCATAGCCTATGATATGAGGCTTGGCAGGATTCCAGTTTAAGGGAGCATGTATATGTCGTAGCTTCAGCTCTGAGAATCCAGCTTTTTCCAAGTCTTTCCAGGTTTCTCTGGTCAAATGGCACCCATCAAACAATATGTTGAATGCTGGAGCATAGATTTGCTGCCAGAAGAGACTCCAACTGTCTGGAGCGCCTGCCACATGTTCCATGAAGTAAAATGCACCTCCCTGGAAAAACAGAACAAGTAACTTTTTAATTTTACTTGAATAAGCACTCTTGGCATAGAGAAGGTCACTTACTGTGTTTGCCTGTCAACACTTGCCCAGAGACTTTACACAGCAACCATTGATTACTGGAGTGATGGAGTTAGAGAGGTTTCACCCATACTCTCTTACCTATATGGATATAGTATAGCTATACTACAAATGTACAAGAATGTGATCCAGTGAAGTGCTACTCATATGCCTTGTCACATGGAACCAGCAGCTCATCAGGTCACAGCTTCCATAGCCGGAGCTTCAAAACTGCATAAATACTGCAAAGATACTGCCCTCTGTTCTCCAAAAAATGAGAGGAAACAGGGTTTGTTAAGACTGACCCCAAACAGGCCCCAAACAGAACTACACCAATTAGGACCTCCTGGTTAAAAATCAAGTTACATGTGAACATAAAAAGGGAGCGAGTTTCACATATGAAGTGTGTTTCTTTATAGTAACATAAAAAAGGATTTTTTTTTAAATAACATGAAATGGAGTACAAGTGTAAGAGGCGAAAAACCACATGCCATGATGCTCACATGTAACAGGGTTTTTACAGGATGCCCCAGCTGTCATGGCTCTGTCAGGTGCAGGTTAGGGATCTGTTATAAAGGCAAAGGAATACATTAATGGGGAAGAAATGGCTGATAAAGTGGAAATAGTGGGAATCTTACAGAAAAGTGATTGTTACCTTTGAATTACCCCCCCCCCGAAACTTTATTGTTTATGACCATAGGCCTTTACAAATACACAGTGCATAGTGCCAAAAAGATTGCAGCATTTAAAAACATCAGTGTTTGAATGCACAATACATGTTTTAAAAGTCTTAGCAATAGCTCCCACTGATCTAAGGACCTTTATGTTGGATGGCATTTAAATCTTTGAGAAAGCCAGACCTCAACTTCTTAGCTGCCAATGCAAAAAGTGCTACGGTATAAGTAATGCATGGCTGATTGTTAATGAGCAACCTTAGTACCTGTACTATTTCTTCATGGGGGCAATTAGGGAACATCTGGGTGATAGGCAATAAAAATCTATCTCTAGGGTTCTTGCAGAGAGGGCAAATTAGTAAAAAGTGAATTATGTGTTCTATCTGATTGCAGCCTAGACACATTTACGTTCCATAACTGGAATTCTTTTGTATCTCCCTTCAAGCAGAGGGCATCTGTTGAAATCTAAGTTCAGTGAAGACTCTACAAAACTGTGGAAAAGATAGTGTGTCAAAATATTTTGGCCTTAAATGGTGGATCTAAAGTTTGGGATACCACATTGAGAACCGAGACTGAGAAATTGTGGCCCTGCCTTGTCAGGCATCAACATAAAAAAATCCAGTTCCTTAGTGTGTTAGAACTAGAATCAAGACTAAGGAACTTTTCCATAATGAGATCATAGATCTTTAACATATCTTGGCACTGCTTCACCCAGCCTCCAGTCTGCAGTTGTTCTAGCCAACAGCTATTGGTCAATGATTGGTCCCCAGGCCATTTAGCCTATGTAAGTATCTAAATAGGCTAAGTCAATTCTAGTACCAATTGAAGGAAGCTTTAGCTCTGCTCTAACGTGTGCAGAGGGGATCCTAGGAGGAAGCCCAAACAACTGCCTCAATATTTTATTCTGTCTTACTTCCAAATTAGGCTTGGCTCCCTCTTCCCATATTTCTGGCCCATAGAGCATTTGGGCCAGAATTTTTGTAATAAAAACCCTGATAGCAGAGTTTATTAGCTGTCCTTCTCCTGCATAAAAGATCTAATTGCTCTGGCACTCAATACGGTAGTGGCATTTACATGTTGTTTCCAGGACATCTGCAGGCCCAGATATTTGAATGGGTGCACCTGCTCCAGAGCATGTCCATTTAATGTCCCGTTATGCCTGGGGGCTTTCTTCCCCAAATCAAAGATAACAGTACCAGGTCATCAGCACAGAGTAATATTGAGATCTTACAACTACGGACAGCTGGAGGGAAGAAAAGAAAAAAATGCCATTGCAGGAACCAGGTTGTTTACATAAAAATTGAAAAGAAAGGGTGTTAAAATGCACCTGTGTTTCACCCCTCGATTGATACATATCTCACTTGATAGTACGTATACTTTGCAGACCAATTCGTACCTGCATCACCTTTGAATTTGTGACTTGATCTCAACCTCAGTTATATGGAGGAACATTTCCTTTTCAAACATTATCCTGTCGGGCTCACAAATATTTCAGACTTATCTAGTGACCGATAACCAAGAGATTAAACACCCAGTGGACTGGCTTTATTTGCAAGTCTCTTCAAACAGGAATGACTGTGCAATTACTATCAGCTTCTGAGGGCACATTGGCCAGAATTCTATTGGTGTACGTTCCACTGCCAATTTCTGATGATGTCATCAGCTCCAGTCATTCCGTTGCCATTTTTGGCAATTAAATGCTTCCCATTGCATCTGGCTTTGGGGGTGGGGTGGGGTGGATCCATAAGTATCCCTTTTGTCCTAGGAACTGTAGAATGATCGAAAGCCAGAAAAATCAGAGCCACTGATTGCAGTGGCAGCATCTTTCCAACTTTAAATCATTCCCTGCCTTGTTCTGTAGGCTTTCTAAGATGAGGAGGATTCCTAGGGTTCTCCTGGAGGCTGGAGGGGCGGAGGTGAATTGGGAAGTTTTTAATTTTCCATAACGGCCGAGGCATGGCTATGGTTGATGATGATGGTGCTGGAGATCCGTGGTAGAACTTAGATCAGCAGATCCCAGCCACCATTTGAATTACCTGTATATGATTGCACTCTGTAATGAAAGGACATGGGTATGTTGAGACTGTCTACTCTCACTATCATTCCCTTCACGTTTCCCTGAACCCTGCCCTTTGTAAAATTGGCAGGGTTCAGAAGAAAGCTGCTCCAATTTTACTGGAGGCCAGAAAAAGGGAGGACAAAGTTGATGGAAAGTGGAATCGCTGACCCTTAAGAGATTTCTTTGCCAACAAGTAAAAAAGGCGATCATTTGTGTGAATTTACCAAGAGAAAAAGCATAATCTTGAAGTGAACAATTTTTTTCTCCAGTCTTGTCAATTTTACCGGTTAATATAAAAAGATATCGAGATGTTAATCTCTTCCCAAAATCCATATAACTTGATGGCATAAATGGTGAGTAGGGAGCTAAAATACATTGATCTCTCTGTCTTTTTCATAATAAGTTGTAGACATGTTAAAACAGCCTTGGCGCATGGCAACTGCAATGCCACGTAGACAAGCACACTTAAAATTTCTGTTTTTGTGTTTCACAGATGCATGTTAATAGCAGGAGAGAAGCTTAAAATATATTTAAGGCAGCAAACTTCAATATTCCCATATCTGCCTGGAGATGCATTATATCCAGCACAGTGGGACTTACTTCTAAACACACAATTAGGGCTGCACTCTAAAATAACATTTGAAATCTATCTCATGTGCTAACGAAGAGGCCTTCAAAATGTTTCCGCTAGCCTTGCATTAAGAAGGAATGGAGGAAAGAGAGGAATCCAGAATTATCAAGTGTATGAATGTTCAAAAGCAAAGGCTTTGAAGCTCAAGTAACATAGAATGTTTTTGCAGTCATCTAACACATGAAGAACTGGCACAAATCTCAGTGTATTTCACACCGTTACTTTGATTACTTAGGGCTGCATAACATGGATCTTCCCACACCATCCCTATGATTTCATGGCTCAGTGGGGATTCTTCCCAGTCTCCAGAGTCCCACTGCAACACTGTGGGATTATTCCTAGCCTAGCCTGCTAGTTGCTGGTTTATCCATCCTCTTTCCATAGCTTGAGCTACTTACTGGTCTCAGCACTCGCAAGACTTCACTCAGAACTCTTCCTGTGTTTTCCACAGAGCACAATACCAGCGTGCAAACCACCACGTCCACCGATGCATCTGGTATTTGGTGTAAGTCCTCGGCCGATGCCACCAAACAGTTGTCTAGTTTGACATGGGGATTCTGGGACAGACTCTTGTCTAGAAACTTCTTGAAGTTGGGGTTGGGATCGGTGCATATCACTCTGCATCCTGTTGGGTAGAACTCAAAGTTGGCCCCAGTTCCTGTCCCGATCTCTAGCAGGGTCAGCTCCCCTGCAGGGCTTGCAAAATCGCTCAGGTTGCTGAGAAGTTCCTTCTTCTTGGTGTTCATCTTGGTGTTGTAATGGACCGACATGGAGGCCATGAAATATGGGAAGGCCTTCTTGCAGAAGGGGCCCCATATTCCCAGGTACCACAGCAGGTAAATGGGGAGAAGAAAGATCTGCATGCATGTTCTGAGCAGGAGAACGAGGCAGCTTGCTTCCATGTTAAGAAGGCAGAATCACCGAGGAAAAGCAAAGCCAAGGGTTTTTTCCTCCCCTAGTGTCGAAGGCAGCGTTTGCTTTCATCTGTTGCTTCCAGTGTTAAATTAACGAGCCAATCAAAATGAAGCTGCTGTCCGGGAATAGCTTGGTAAGTGTCCAAAGCATACCAAGCCAAGACCTTAGCAACGACCCTGTAGTTGCTGGTGCGTCTCAAATCAGAGGCACATTCGTTCTGTTCCAAATTAGAGCTTTGATACAATGAAAACAGTGTATTGTTTTTAGTCAGAGAAGTTTTCCAGGCTCACTGTCCAGTCCTACACATACTTAATAGACATTAATCTAACTGGATTCTGTGGAATATGTCCCCAGGCAAAGAAGAATGGGTATGATTTTTGAAAGCTCAGGCTAAAATCAATTAATTAATCTTAAATATGCCAGAAGTCTCTGGGTTGTTTTGCTAGAAGAGAATAGTTCAATTAGGATAAAAATAGGCTGATCCTTCCATATGCAGTACTTTCTGTGTGATTACTTATTTAATCATATTAGAATTTCATCACTCTTTACGTTGTGATTTTCCTGATACTCGAGGTACCCTGGTTTGTAGCTCCGTATCAAAACAGATCACTATGCTTTTTTGTTCTGTGTCTTTTCCCTGGATGAAAAGGTTAGTTAGATAAGACTGCTATTCTCTGTTTATGAATTCTCAAGGAGAGGAGTTGGTTTGTGTAATGAAACACAATTCTCATGATCCAGAAATGTCCTGCAAAGAAACAAAAGATCTTATTGAAGCTGGAAAAAGTACATGACAACACAGAGGCTTCACTGTTAAGAGGTCAAATGGCTTTTTTTATTTTGCAGAAGCTAAATCCCCACGGTGGAGCATCAGTAGTAGGGGAAGTCCCCTACTACTAGCATCAGTTTCAATATGTTGCAAACCAAACTGAAGTTAGTGTTCCAGAGTGCACTACATGTTATGGAGGGGAGGGGAAAAGCTGTGCTTACTGTTGGCAGCAGCCACCTCATACAACCTCTAGGTAAAAAGGTAAATGCCCCCCCGCACATATGTGCTAGTTGTGTCTGACTCTAGGGGCGGTGCTCATCTCCGTATTCAAGCCAAAGAGCCAGTGTTGTGCAAGTCCGTGGCCATGTGGCCAGCATGGCTGCAAGGAAACACTGCTTTACCTTCCCACTTTTTATGGCGGTACCTATTTATCTACTTGCATTTACGTGCTTTCAAACTTTAGGTTGCCAGGAGCCGGGGTTATCAGTGGGAGCTCATTGCCTAGCACCCAGGATTCGAACTGCCGAGCTGCCGACTTTGCAGCCAACAGTTTTCGGAGCCTTAATCTGCTGAGCCACCTCTAGCACCACTTTTAATTACCATTCGAAAACTGAAAATTTCTGCCTGAAGTTAGCACACTCTTTCCTTCAGTGATGAAATATAGGCCCAGTCCAGTCCAGCAAATATGGGCCAGGTATATGAGCCAAGGTGTTATCTCCTGATCTTTAAGAGGACCGTAACCTTTGTTACAAATGTGGAACTCCATCCTCCCACACATACTTGACCTCAGAAACTTATTCCATCCACCCAAGTTAAAAGGACCATCTCTGTACAGCACCTCCATGTGTGAACCTCCGAATCAGAGGCTCCTTCAAGTTATGAACTCTTTTGTGGGGGGGCTTTGATTGAAAGGCAGTTTATTATGCCTTTAGACAGAAACTCCCAGAAATTTGCCCCAAATGAGCTGTGTATCTTTTTCTCTTTATGCTAGCACATTATGGGCAGCAAATTTGCACCTTGGAACATTAAGAAGACTTTTGGTTCGTTTCTATTCAATGATGCATAAGTAGGCAATGTTAATGTCAGAATGAGCCCTGACTTTATTCAAAAAAGGATTAATTTTTGTATGGGGAAAGAAAAGCACCCCAAAGTTGACTTTTATTTTTTAAAATGAAACAGGTTGGGGAAAAAAAGTAGACAGCAATTACACTGGCTTAAGTTTCCATAACCACATTTAACAGGATTTGGTAAAAGAAAATGCCAATTAATTTGAAAATAATGGAGTTAAACAATAATCAGGATTGGATGTTACTATTAGATTGAATGAGAGTGAATAAATTGAAATGTACTCCAGACAAGACAGAAGTGTGTCTGCTCATTCAAAAGGCAGAGCAAGGAGTAAGGATGCAGACTGTGCTGGATGGGGTTACACTAGCTCTGAAAAACACAGTTGTGTAGGTTGGAGGTGCTCCTGGATTCATCTCTGAGCCTGGATGCCCACGTTTTGACAAAGGCCATGAGTATTTTTGCACAGTTAAAACTAGTGTGCAAGCTGTATTTATTCCTGGAGAGGTCTGCCCTGCCCACAGTGATGCATGCCTCAGTTACATCCCAGCTGAGTTAATGTGTGCTTGGAAACTTGACTGGTTCCACATGCGGCAGCCAGATTGTTGAGTGGGGCTGGTTATAGGGATCACATTGTTACAACATCTCTACTTTCTGACAGTCTGGTCCCAGGAACAATTCAAAGTGCTGGTTTTAACCTATAAAGCATTAAATAGATCCAAGCTACCTCAAGGACCTGATCTCCTTTTATGAACCCGCCCATGTACTAAGATCATCAGGGGAGGCCTTTCTCTTGATTCCACCACCCTCCTAGGTGCATCTGGTGAAGACACAGGAAAGGGCTTTCTCTGCTATTGCTCGCATACTTTGGAAATCCCTCCCATGGGAAGCCAGACTGGCCCCATCTTTGCTGTCCTTCTGCAAGTAGGCAGAGACCTTTCTCTCATACAGGCTTTCCCTTAGTGCCTAGCCATCTAGGAGACAATAAATGGGTTGGTTTATATTTTGATTCTTCTAAATCTATTTTAGTAATGCTTTTGCTTAACATTTTAATATATTGTCATTAATTCTTTATATTTTAAATTTTTGCTGTTTTTAGCTTTTAATAGTGTGTCTGCCTGGGGTCCCTTTTAGGAGAAAGGTGGGGTAAATATTTTAAATACTAACAACATATGAATGTCAAGTTTTAGCATGTCAACAATTTTATTTCATTTGCAAAATATTTCACAGGGACACATGGGTCACAGGGATTTATATTTTAAAATCTCAAGGTGAGAGATCCAGAAAAGAATGAATGCCATGTCTGAGTGTTCATGTGATTCTTTCCAACATGAAATATTCAGAAAGTCCCCTTAGTTTAAGAGTTCTCCAACCAGCTACTTTTACTTTAATTAATCCCTGGACTGGCAAAGATTAACTGAAGGCTGCAGTCACTTCATAGCATGGACAGAGAGTTCTTGAAGGACTCAGCTCCTCTGAGTTCTGTAAACATTAACTAGCTTGGTATTTGTGTTGGTGGAATATTCAACCAGCTTGTATCGGTTCTCATGGTGAAGAGAGGAGGCATGAAACAAGTGCTGCAGGAGGATAAAGCAAACAGGGACTTTTATTTTAATGTCCATCAAACAACAGCACAAAACAAACACCACAAGAAAGAATAACATTACTGAGCCATTGTGTAGTTTTGACTTATTCTGCTTTTTCAGTTACAAAATATGTACTTGTTTGTAATTATAACCCCATGCTCTTGTTTATGGGAAGGCTACCAACCTGGTACACCTGATCAGCAGCTTTGCAGATGGCTGTCTTAACTATAGCAGGAAACTAAGGAGGAAATATGCCTTCAGATTAGCATTGTTGAGGCGTAGCAGTAAAGGGCCAGCTAGACCAGATAGACATGATCTGCAAAGGAGGGGACATTGTTTATGCCAGGCTACATAAGACTGTAAAGCTAAATAACATTTTTAACATTACTTGAGGTGAAAGGTTTTGGGCAAAGTTCAAATCCAGATGAACATGAATCAGGACAACCAGATTGCCGGTAACTGAGCAACATTTAGCTTCAGGATAGGTACTGCCCGCTATCATGTTATGATGGAGGCTTTGGGCAGCATTCTCTTTGATAAATTTTTTGGCTCACTATTAATTTTTGTTTAGATCAAAGCTAAAGGAAATGTGGGCCTCAAAAAAATGGTCACCCAGTGTATGCATCTCTGTCATGAAGAAGACAACATCACAACAGTCACACACATACCATTCTGTCAGAATGGTGATGTGGCATATTAGCCAGATACCAAGGTAATCTGCCCATGTAATAAGAATGGTGATATGAAAACACCGGGCACCTGGATCAGGGTGACTCTCTTCAAGCCATTTCTAGTGGGTTCTGGGAAATGCGAGACACTCAGGATTGAGCACATAGTAAAACAAACTGCGATGGGTGGTGATCACCATGCCAAGGCAACATCAAGTGGCAACCAATTGGTAATGAAAAAACACAGCATGCATTGCTGAATACCCCTGTGCTTAGAAAGGTTTCCCTTCTGGTTTCATTCTTAGCAAACACCCACCACCAGACTGGGCTGTCACTTTTATACTGTACCTGCCTCTGGTTGGCTGGGTGGGACTCAGAGCACAGAGGTCTATACAGTTCTACTCTCCTGAGATGTTGTGAGGGGATTTGAGTACTGAAGCAGGAAGACCCATATGTCCAAGCTCCGGTTTTACCATGAAGCCCACCGGTGACTCTTCAGAATCGGCCACCCAAAGCCATTGCCCCACTTTGTTTAATGGCAGAGTCAGCCCCCCCCCAAACCCTTTGTGACTATTTAGGTCAGAACACACATCTCAGCTCTGTTATAATAATACAGGAGATCTAAAATGAAAAGACACAGGGTTGGGGGGGGGAGAGGAGGAGGAGGAAGAGAGAAAGGATCCTTAAGAGCTTTTCAGCTGCCTCTCCCTTTGCATCTAGCTCTTGGAACTGGACCAACAACGTTTGGATTGTGCAAGTAAGTATTTTCATATGTTTTTCCTCCAATGAGCTCAAATTGCCTTTCCTGCCCTCCACCTCACCCCACCCCTATCCCGATTATGACTCTGGGAGCAGGTTTGGGCTGGGATATCAATGGAGACTGGAACCTGTATCTCTCCAGTGCAGCTTTCTAAACACTACACCATGCTGTTTCCGGATAAAGCCACTTCCACTATTATAAAGTGCTGATGGGGAATTAGATTAGTTACTGAGCTCCACCAGAGCATTTCCTGAAGACTTTGCCCATTCTCTGGGTGACCCCTTCATTTTGTCTGCCGACAAACAGAGTGAGGGATTTTAGCTGGCCAGTGGAGCCTGTTAAGTGTTAAGTTAAAAGGGAAGGACTGACAGGCTTAAACTATCACTCTTTTACCATTTACTTATTGCAATGTGCACCAAGATTTTTTGAAAGTGTAGTATAGTGAGGTTGTTGGGCAGCAAATCCGCCAAGACCTAAGCATTACTTCTGTTTAACACAAAAACAGAGGTGATGCCTCTGTCATATAGAGGAGGGGGATAATCTGTTCTCAATCACCCCAGATTGCAGGACCGCCACAAAAGGCTCAAGTTAAGAGAACCCACTTTCAGCTGAATATCAGGAAAAACTTCCTAACTGTTAGAGCGGTACAGCAATCGAACCAATGACCTCAAGAAGTAGAGTTTTCCAACACTGGGGGCATTCAAGAGAAATTTGGACAGCCACCTGGCAGGTATTCTTTGATTTGTATTCCTGAATGGAGCAAGGATTGGACCTGATGGCCTTATAAGCCCCTTCCAACTTCATGATTCTATGAAAATAAAATAAAAGCAAGCCAGTGAGGCAGTCCTGGATTGGACGCTTCTATCTAGATGTCTCGGGTTTCCAGCACCACCAGAATAAAAATGTCTTTGGCTCTTGTTTGGGAATTCCAGGGCTGGATTAAGACCATTAGAAAACCTAAGCACTTAAAAAGATTTTGGTGCCCTCCCATATATATGTAATTCAAAATATAAACAATAATAGACCACGAAATAAATTTTTATTTATCGAAATTAAACAAAACTTACAGTAAAATGGAAAATAATGTTTATTTTTGTATACTTCCACTTTATATTTGAAAAATGTTCTTCTACTTTCTTTAATTGCAAAGTCTTTGATCAGATCCTCAAAACTAATCTTATGTAACACATCTCTGCTTCTATACTTAATAGGGGTAAGACTGACCCCTACATTTTGAAAAGTTTAGCCTACAAATTTCATGTAAGTACTGCAACACCTGATTTGCAATTTCCTCACAGGTATGGCCTTTAATTTCCAGAAAAGTTAAAAGTGTTCAATAGACGGTCCATCTTTTAAGTATAACACTTAACTAGTTGATATGTGAAAGATCTGGTGCTGAATCAATTGACAAACTAAAATAAGATTTTACTTCATCAACAATGAACACATGGACCTTTTGTGTCATTAGTTGAATTAGTTCCTCACAAGTGGTTTTGGACAGGCAAGAATTTCCATATTTCGAAATGTGGCCTGCTAAAAATAGATTACAATTGGCTTATGAGTTCAAGAAGCCTTCAACAATTCCCATTTTGCAATGATCCAAACCTTTGTTCTGTTCCTCAAAAAGCCAAGCCACTATCAGCTAATGTACGAATAACAGCTATGACACACCTCAAGACATGCTCCCTGTAATCACACTCTTCCTGAATTTGTTTCTCCAATTTGTTGCCCCAACCCCACACCTTGTCTGTGAGTTAAGTATGTTAGCATAGAAGTCTCTGTGAATAGTGGCTTTTTTAATTATAATAGTATTTTGCTGGTCACTGAACTCTTCTCTTAAAGAAAATTCAAGAAATTTTTACGAGGAAACAGTTTGCAAACAAAACAATAAACTGATCCTTGACACAAACTTACAATGTTAGCACCTGTGTGGTTGCCTGTTGGCACGCAGGATGCTGAATGAGCTACTAGTGCCCCTGCACAGTCTCATTCTCAGTGGACAACTGACTGCATACAAAGTTACCCCTGCTTTCATTTATTTGGGGCGGGGGAGAGAGAATTTCCACCTTTGATTTCATAACCCTTGGAGATCTACACTCTCTGAGTGCTCTTGTTATTATTGTATATATCTGTAAGTGATTTTTTTTTCATTCCATGTGGGGGGATCCCTTTTTGCAGATCCTGGTTCAGCTGCACCATTTGCAGTATTGCACCATATGGCCCAGGGACTATGGAAAATTCCGCTATGGAAAATGTCTGGGGTGCCTCCTCTTCCCTTGATACATCCCTGGGGAGTTCCTTCCTCTCCGCCTCCCTCCAGCAGCCATTACCCAAGGCCACTATCTCTTTAAAAGGCGGGGAGGAAGAAAGCTGGCCAGAAAAACCGGATGCCCCAGCGAAGTCGCGTTAAAGGGGAAGCAACCGCTTAGGAAGGAAAGTTAGGAAGTCGTGCCTGGATTTTGAGAGGTTTTGGGGTTTTTTGGTGGGGGGGGCGCGCGGAAGGGGCGCGATGGGGCTGCTGATCCCCCTCCTCCAGAGGTGCGTCCAGCTCCTTGCCCTGCCCGTCTATGTGCTCGCCTTCCTTGGCTGGTGGGACTGGATCTGTAAGAAAAGCTTCCCCTGTTTGATGAGCCGGCTGAGCAAATCCTACAACGCCAAGCTGCACAAGGAGAAGCAGCAGCTCTTCGGCAACCTGGGGGACTTTGCGGGCTCCTCGGGCCACGTCTCTCTCTTAGAAATCGGCGCCGGGTCGGGAGCCAACTTCTCGTTTTACCCTCCGGGCTGCCGGGTGACTTGCACGGACCCCAACCCCAACTTCCAGCAGTACCTTCTGAGCGGCATGGCCCAGAACCGGCACCTCTGCTTTGAAGACTTCGTGGTGGCCGCCGCCGAGGACCTGCGCCCCGTGCCGGACTCCTCCGTGGACGTGGTGGTGGGCACGCTGGTCCTCTGCTCCGTGGACGACGTGGCCGCGGTCCTGAAGGAAGTCCGCCGGGTGCTCAGGCCGGTGAGGAGGAGGAAGGAGGAGGGAAGGGAAGGGAAGGGAAGGGCACCAGCAAGGGCTCTTGGGTCTGTCTGCTCGCCTTATCCCCCATTGTAGGTGGGCAGGTGGTGGTGGTGGGTGGGGCGAGAGAAAGAGATGGAGGACAGTCCTCCGCCCACCCCATCCTAAATTTGTCATTTCTTTAACTGGACAGGGGTAAATGTTACAGCCAGGTGAAACAACCAGTAAATATCAGTACAGTAGGATCCACTTCCCCGCATTGTTTCTGCCCTGCAGCCATTCTTGTCCCCTGGGCTTTGGACTCCATCATCTCTTTCCATGGGCAATGCCTAGTTCGGATGATGGGTACTGCAGGCCAACACCTCTGGAGAAGCACACACTCACTCCCACACCCCCTCAAAAATGCCACACTACTTTTACACAATTGTGCATACGGTTGAAGCTTTCATGCCCACAACTGCTTTATGCTTACAACAGTGCAGTAAGGCAAGTCAGTCTGGGAATGAATGATGGACCCCTTGTGACATGTGGCTTGGAATGGATTAGAATCTGGATTTCCCAAGTCACAGCCCAGCACAGTTAACTCCTACCCCACTCTGTCTTGTTGGTCCCCTGAGTAGCAAAACAAGAGGGGGAGTCAGTTAAAATGTTTAGTTGGTCCATTGCCCCTTCCAATGCAAATAACAGTTTGGAGCAGAAATGCAAAGGGTAAACTTCCTTGTCATTGCCACTGCAGTGGTCAGTCCCAATCCTAAAAACTGCTGTCAACAACAACAATGCAACATGCATGTCAAATGCAAAGGCATATTTAACATCATGTCTTGTTAGGCTCGAAGGAATGAATAGCAGCCATTTCTCCAGCATTTGGGTTGGAGAGAAAAGGAAGATGTGATATAATATGCTGGTTATGCACCCTTCACTGAGAAGTCTCTAGTCTGTTAGATTTTCCCTTTGAAGGAAGCTGAAATGCTCCAAGTGTAACGTTTTGAGCACTCCAGTATTTCTCTCAAGCAGTCAGTGTGCTTTGGCCACTAGCAGTAAGCAGTCCCAGATTGCCTTGGGTTAAGGGGTCACAAAAATATTTTGTGTTTCTGGCAACCTTGGGAATCCTCTGAGCTTGCTAAGATCTTTGAACATAGATGACGTTGCATACGTTTCCACGCCCAGAGGCACAAGTTTATTGTAGCCAGTAACAGAAACTATTACTAAAACAGATTGAAACAAATGACAGTGTTCAAATTGAACACGGCAAGTTAAATAATGTTTGTTTGTGTTTAAACTTGAAATAACACTTATTGTGATCAAACATGGGCATTAAGAAAGAAGGAGGAAAGCAAGTCACTCTGTGCTGTGTGTCTCACCACTTTATTGCTGCTACATAGGGTAATATAAGTTATTTAAATAAAAAATAAATATATATGTAAATGTAACATGGCCAACTCCTTATACTTAAATAAATGGAAAAGCTGCCGAAGAAGCAACATAAACAATACAGAGTCTTGAGGGCCTCTTAAAAGCCAAGACTTTCCCCAAGCTTTTATGGACTACAGCCGACTTCCTCAGAAGATGCAACGTCTTACTGTATTAGGCCAGGGAGGAGACAGAGAAATAGAGTCATGGAGCTGAAAGGGGCCCAATGGGCCATGAAGTCCAGTCCTCTGCTCAATGTAGGAATCCAAGTCAAAGCAGACCTGACATATGGTTGTTGAAACTATCACATATAAGTAGCCTTCCAAAACGTATTCTGTGCCCCGGTCCCATTGCTGGAAAACACACACACACACACACACACACACACACACACTAGCGCCGTTGTGTCTCGAAGGGCTCCTTCACTGCTCCAAGTGGAAAACTGCCCTGTTTGCTGCTTTGTCACCATTGATGGTGAAGTAAGTGGGGCAGAATGGAAAGCAGCAAGGGGTGATTCTCACCTCCCAGAAATCCTGAAGAGCCCAACCCCACTGCATGCCTGTCACTCTTTTATTTTGCATTAGAATCATAGAATTGGAAGAGACCTCAAGAGCCATCCACTCCAACCACGTGCCATGCAGGAATCCCCATCAAAATACCCCTGACAGATGGCCATCTAACCTCTGTTTAAAAACCTCCAAAGGAGACTCCACCATCCTCCGTGGCAGCGTATTCCACCGCTGAACAGCTCTGTCAGGAAGGTCTTCCTAATGTTCAAATGGAATCTTTTTTTCCTGTAATTTGAGACCATTGCTCTGAGTCCTACTCTCTGAACCCATGGAAAACAAGCCAGCCCCCTCTTCGATATGACATCCTTTCAGATATTTAAACATGGCTATTATATCCCCTCTCAGACTTCTCCTTGTAAGACTAAACATTCCCAGATCCCCAAGCTGCTCCTCGTAAGACATATGTTCCAGACCTTAAACCATCCTGGTTGCCCTACTCTGGTCCCATTCGAGGTTGTCAAATTTATTTTTAAATTGAGTGCAGAACTGTACACAGTACTCCAGGTGGGGTCTGACCACAGCAGAATAGAGTGGTACTATCACCTCCCTTGCTCTAGAAACAATACTTCTGTTGATGCAATCAAGAATTGCATTGGCTTTCTTGGCCACTGCATCACACTGCTGACTGATGTTCAATTTGAGGTCCATCAAGACTCCCAGATCCCTTTCACAGGTACTGTTCTCCAGCCAAGTGTTCCCCATCCTATATCTGTGCAATTCATTATTTTTGCCTAGATGCAGGACCCTACATTTCTCTCTGTTGAAACTCATTCTGTTTGCTTTTGCCCAGCACTCTAATCTGTCATGGTTGTTTTGGATTTTCATCCTATCTTCTAGGGAATTAGCCACCCCTCCCAATTTGGTATCATCTGCAAATTTAATCAGCCTACTCTCTGTCCCTTCATCCAAATTATTAATAAAGATGTTGAATAGCACCGCACCTAGAGCAGAACCCTGAGGCACCCCACTGGTCACCCCTCTCCATGCTGAGGAAAAGCCATTTATGATCACCCTTTGTGTAGAGTTAGTCAACCAATTACAAATCCACCTAACAACAGCATTATCTACCCCACATTCTACTAATTTCTTTGCAAGTATGTCCTGGGAAATCTTATTGAAGGCCTTACTGAAATCAAGATAAACACCATCCACAGCATTCTCCTCATTCACTGGGCCTGTAACTCTATCAAAGAAAGAGACAGATTAGTCTGGCATGACTTATTTTTGCGAAACACGTGTTAACTTCTAGTATTTATTTATTTATTTATTTATTTGACTTTTATACCACCCATCTAGACCTAGGGCTACTCTGGACAGTTTACAACATAGAATAACATGACAATTAACAAAGGAATACATTTTAAAAACCAAAATACAAGGCGCATAATAAAACAAAGTATACATAAATCAACAACAAAAAACTAAAATGAAGATAAAATGGAGATAAAAATGGCAGTAGATTGATAAAATGGGGAGGGGGAGAAGAGAAGAAAGGCAGTAAAAGAATAGTGCCTTACTAAATGCTTGAGAAATCAAGGGAGGCCATTCTATACAACCAGGTCTTCAATATTTTTTTTAAAATTTGAAGTGAGGGTGCCAGCCGAATTTCAGGGGGTAGATCGTTCCATAACCGGGGAGCAACCACTGAGAAGGCCCTACTTCTTGTTACAACTTTCTGGGCCTCCTTCGGGGTTGGAACTCCCAGCTGGCCTACCTGGCGAGCACGGGTGATCCTGGCAGTTCTTCTTGCAAGGAGCTGCTCTGTCAGATACTGAGGTCCCAAACCGTAGGGCTTTGTATGTTAACATCAAAACCTTGAAGTCAATGCGGTAGCATACCAGCAACCAGTGCAAAGCTGCCAGCACGGGGGTAATATGTTGATGCCTTCTTTGCCCTGTTAAAAGTCTGGCAGCTGTATTCTGCACTAGCTGCAATCTCTGCATTAACCTCAAGGGCAGCCCCATGTAGAGAGCACTACAGTAGTCTATTCTTGAGGTTACAAGTCCATGAACGAGCGTAGGCAACGCCCTGATGTCAAGGAGGGCCTGCCGCTGGGCAATCCTCTGCAGTTGGTAATGAACAGAACGGACCACCGATGTCACCTGAGTTTCCATGATAAGCTCCGGGTCCAGTAGGACACCCAAACTGTGGATCCCATCCTTCACAGAGTCACCCCCCCCCAAAAAAAAGTGAAAGAGTTCCCCAACCCGCAGACACCAGGGGACCCCACACGCAGGATCTCCATCTTGCTCGAGTTCAACCTCAGCCTATTAGCCCCCATCCAATCCAAGACGGCCGCCAAGCAGCACTCAAAGGATGGAATGGCACCCACTGCAGAAGATGGAAAGGAGATATAGAGCTGGGTGTCATCTGCATATTGATGATAAGAAGCTCCATACCCCCTTATGACTCTTCCCAGCGGTCTTATATAAATGTTAAAGAGCATGGAGAGATGACCGATCCCTGTGGTACCCCACGATTGAGGGACCAAGGGTCCGAAGTCATCTCCCCCAGCTGCACTCATTGGAGACGGTCCCCCAAGAAGGAACGGAACCAATGCAAAGTAGTGCCTCCAATCCCCAACTCGGAGAGCCTCCCCAGGAGGATACCGTGGTCGACGGTAGCAAAGGCCACTGAGAGGTCTAGGAGGAACAACAGGGATGTTTTGCCCCTGTCAGACTCCCTCAAAAGGTCATTGTGCAGGGCGACCAGTGCTGTTTCCATACTATGGCACAGCCTGAAGCCCGACTGAAAAGGATCGAGGGCGTTTGTGTCATCCAGAAGACCCTAAAGCTGATCTGCCACCGCCCTCTCCAGGACCTTGCTCATATAAGAAATATTGGCGACAGGCCTATAGTTATCAATTTGATCTGCCGCCACATTAGCTTTTTTCCGAATGGGTCTAATGAGTGTTTCCTTGAGGGCCAGGAGAACCCTGCTCTCAAGGAGAGACCCATTAATTATTACTGTGGCCCATTCATTCATAATTCACCTGGCTGCTTTTATTAACCAGGCTGGGCAAGGATCCAAGGAGGAGGAGGAGGCCCGACAGTGATCAAGGTCTCTGTTGGCGTCACTGGTTGTAAGCTGGGAAGCAATACCACGCAAGGCGATGCACTGGACATCTCAGCTCGATCTACTTCTTTGTAAATGGTGGTTTAGGTCCCTGCAGATGGTCTCCACTTTAATTTTAAAGAATGCTGCAAATTGGTCACAGAAAATACTAGGGGGAGGGCTTTCACTGTGACCAACCCCAGATAGATCACACACTATGCAAAAAAATTTGGCCTGATGATTTTGTGCTTCACTTATCTGGGTATAGCGAAGTAAGATCTTCTTGTGGCCTTGATCTTAGCTAGGTAGGTGGATGATGCGATCTTTCCGGCTGATAGCTTATTTTCCATCGTGGCCTGCCTCCAGATGCTCTCTAGCCTCCTCCGATTTCGCTTTAAGGCCCACATCTCCTGTTTGAACCATGCAGCTGGGCAGGCCCTTCAATGGAGGGGGCGTTTGGGTGCAATAGTAATGACAGCATTGCTTGTTAAATAATTACAGACTGTCTGCTTAATAATCTGTTCTAGAATAATATGCTGTTTTGAGGGCGTGAAAGCTATGAGATCCTTCAGGACCACAGGGGAGGGAGGCATGGCTTCTCCACTTTCTTTCATGACTTGTCTCTTTACAGGGCGGTGCGTTCTATTTCATGGAGCATGTGGCTGCTCACTCATCCAGCTGGATCTACTTCTGGCAGCAAGTCTTCAGTCCTGCCTGGAAATTGGTGGCTGACGGGTGCTCCTTGGCAAGAGAGACTTGGAAGAACTTGGAACAGGCAAACTTCTCTGAACTGAACCTGCGGCACATAAATGCCCCGCTGAAGTGGAGCCTAGTCCAGCCGCATATCCTTGGATATGCTGTGAAATGATCCTACCCCCTCCCCTCGACTACCGCCTTGCCAAGCGTTTGGGGAGAGATCAAGGGGGAAGGGAATTAATGAGAGTACTGTAGTTAGATGGAGAACACATGGGAAAGTTGTGATCCATTCTTGACATTTTGTGGGGTTCAGTACCCAGGTGCCTTGTGAGGTTGGCTGTGGCTACTCACAAGAGGGCAAAGTAGCCTGTGACGGAAAAGACTACAATAAAGCAAGGGTTTTAAAAAAACAAATCAAATAAAGGTTAATTATCTAGGTGTGATCTGGAGTTGGGATAGCAATAAAAATTAAGTTCAGGGGGTAAAATCATTCGGAGCCAGTCCTTTTCACCCACATCGCTCCTGAAGCGCTCTTGAGTGCCTTTCTGCAATTTTGGCGGCCACTGTTGAGGGCCTTTCTGATGCCAGAACAAGGCATTTCAGGTTAAATGGCCACAAAAAAAGAGCTTGTGCAGACAATTTTTTTGTTTATTTGCAAAATTGATAGCCTACCCTACATCACAGGCTCTCAGGGTGGGTTGTAGAGCTGTATAAAGGATTTTAAAACACACAGTGTTTAAAACAATGTGAAATTGAACCGTTCAACAGACAAAATTAAAATACTCAAACATTAAAACCATTGCATTACAATCTGTGTAGGCAACATCTGGAAGATGAGTCATGGCAACTGGACTTCTTTTCTTGTGAGTTTGAAACATTTCACTGCTCATCCAAGCAGCTTCGTCAGTCTGAGGAACACTAATGGCGAGGCCTTCAGTTTATAGTTCACCTTGATTTCACATCACCCTGGTCAGAATAGGCTCATGAGGTAGACAGTGGCCTGAATAGGCTCATAGGTGGACAATTGCCTGAATAGGCATATTAGATGTACATGAAAGTCCCATCTATGGCACCCTTCCCAACACCCATTAAGTATGGATTGTTAGCTGTGGCCTTCCTGGCGGAGGTATTAAGTGGTTCTAATTTGCCTGGGAATCGATGAAAGGGCAGCATGATAAGTGGCAAACAGATGTGCCTGAGTTCCCCACCTCTGTTGTGTAGGTGACGCTTATCAGCCCGAAAGAATCTTAATAAGTAAATAAATATATTTTGATGCCACTGAAATGATATTCATGCCAGCACCAATTGAACGTCCAAAGGAAGGGCCTTTCACCATCAGGGCTGCTGTGGCAGAGAAAGCCCCCCCCCCCAATATCCCTTCATACTGAACTGTTCACAGAGAAGGACCTCCCCAGCAAATCTTAGCAATTGATCAGGTCTATATAGGGATAGGTGGTCTTTCAGATATCCAGGTTGCAAGCACTCAGGGCTTTGTCACTGCCAACATCTTCAGCTCAGGACAGAAGGGTATTGGCAGCTCTTGCAAATCCTTTAGAACCAGTATCATGTGGGTTATGGAAGATGTTCCTGTGATCACTTTTGGATATACCTGCATATTCAAGAGTGCACTGCAGTAGTTGAACTGGGAGATTATCTGGGCATGGACTACTATAGCCAGTGGGATGTTATAAATTTTTTACATGCTAACATTGCTGCTTAATGTAGAATTACTGTCTTAATCCCTATGGGTAGAAGAGTGACCAAGCTCAAGATGGTTATATGTTTGTATAATGTCACCCGGTATTCAATGATTTTATGGGATTCTATCTAAAGAATGCAATTTGTTCTTGCTGGTCAATAGCCCTAATGAATATTTGATTGATTTACTACTTTGGCCAGGTCATCTCTGCCCAGGAATGGTTACAGTGGGAGGCCCATCAAAGCTGACACCAAGCACTCCAAGCCATGGTGCTCACACGAGCCTTCAACAGCAAAGATGAATCTAGTAGTATCCCCAAGTAAACACAAGCTCCTTCACAGGAAGTGTGTGACTTGATCCAGGACTTGTCTCCTGAGAACCACCAAGCTCCAGAACCTTCATCAGGTTGGGATTCAGATTCAGCTTATTGTCCCTCATCCAACCCCTTGGAGCCTTCAGACCTTGACCCAGCACTAACACAGCCTCAGCTGAGCCTTATGATAGGGAGAAGCAGAACTGAGTGCCATCTGTCTATTGATGAGACTGTGAGGGTTCACAAAACCCCCACGCCTCAATTTCTGCTTCCCCAAAGAGACCAATGTGTAGTTCTTGCTTTTAAATGGTTAACTTTTGTTAATGGTGACCCAACGGTGTCTTTCATAACGACTTCAGTCAACAACTATCTTCCCCTAGTTCTCTCTGTCTAGGCTACCATCCACACCGAGTGTCCCTACTTTCCACCCTTGTTCTTGCTGGGGTTCTTGCAGGACTGGGTTGACCTCTTTCTTCCACTTGTTACCTCCTCCTTGGGTTTTCTCCTGTGGTTTCTGTCTGGTCAAGGGATGGGGAAGGATCCATTGAATCCCTGGTGGGTTTTCCCCTCTCCCTTGCTGAGCTGTTCATTGCTGTCACCACTTCCAGGCTTTTCTTTCCATTTCCCTCCAGTATGAGGCTTGCACTGGAGTTGAGGGAAGCATTTCTCTTCCTCTCAGCTTCTTTTTGGGACACATTCAATCTCTCCCACTCCTTTGTCCAGGCCTTCTGCAGCACATTCCACTCCCCGCCCCTTCAGGAAGAATTTCTTCTTATTCTTTTTTACTCTCTGACCAACCCACATCCTCTGCAATCCTTTTCCTTGCCCCCCTTTATTTGTTTTGTTTTCTCCTCCTTTTCTGCTCCCCTCCTGTTCCACTACCCCACCCTTTCTTTTCTGAATAGCTTGTCTTATCATCTTTCCTGTCCCTCCTTCCTCCTCCTGGCTTTAACAAGTGCACCTCCTGTGGTGTCTCTTCTTTCCGGGGGGGGGGGCATGTAGGGTACACAGGTGGAAAGTGTCTCACCTCCCCCACTTTCTCACAGGCACCCAACCACAAAACCCTTAAGGTCTTTCCCAGCAGTTTTATATAGATGGTAAACAGCATGGGAGCTTGAATAGAACCCTGTGGCTCTCCACCACTTCATCATTGGGGGGCTGAGCAAAAATTCCCCCAACACCACTCTTTGGAAGCAGTTCCAAAGATAGAAGTGGACCCAACTGTGGTACAGTGTCTTCCACTCCCATCCCACAGAGCCTGTCCAAGGGAATACTGTGATTGGTATCAGATGCCAGCAAGAGGCCGAGGAAAGTCAAGGGGGACACATCCCCTTGTCATCAACCTGGCACAAGTCATCAGTCAGGGCAGCTAAGGCCATTTGGGTACCAAACTCTGGCCTGAAACTGGACTTGGAAGTTTCCTCCAAGAACATCTGAAGCTGCCCATTCATCACACATTCAAACACCATGCCCAAAAAGGGAATGTTTGCAACGGGGAGGCAGTTGTCACATATTTCTGGGTCTAGAGATGTCCTCTCCAGGAGAGGATACACTACCACCTCTTTCAAGGCAGAAGTCACCACCCCCTGCCATGATGAGGCATTTACCACTTGCTGGATCCACCTGTCAACCCACCCCTGGTAGATCTTATCAAGGGTCAAAAATATACATGACATGATGGGCTGATTCATTCATTCATTCATTCATTCGTTCGTTCATTCATTTGACTTTTACACCACCCATCTGGCTGCCAACACCACTCTGGGCATTATGCAACACAACATAAATTTTAAAATGGTAAATATAAACAATAACATAGTAATTTGAAAAAAATCAAGATAAACATCAATGCACATCTACAAAACAACATAACATTAACTAAAGAATAATTCAAGACAGTTTAAGGGCAGGTGACATAACTGAATAATATGAACACTGAGGTAACCACTGAAGTCTGTTGTGAAGACTTCAGGAAGGCCTGTCCAGACAGCCAAGTTTTCAAGGAGCATTAGGAGATTCCCAGTGAAAGGGCCAGCCAAATTTTGGGTGGGGGATTATTTCAGAGATGGGGATTCAAGCTACCTGTACACCCCATTATGTCACAATTACTGAAACTGATGCCCCAAAACTCTGCCTAGAGTAGACCCTTCCATAGGCACTGGAAACACTTGTGATATCCAGTTCCAAGTGAATATACTGCAAGTGACTGTCTCCTCAAAGTGCACAGTGAAGCTGTCACAGTAGTTAACTGAGAGTTCTGCTCCTAGTCTGCTCCTAGCAAGCTCTTAACTAGACATAGGCCATACATATTTGCATCCTTAGGGTATGAATACGAATCGGGACATCACAGGTGCCAATGCAGCTCAGTATCCTCCTCCCTGAACTGGACCGGCTACTTACTGGTTGCCATGTGGTACATGTGGCCATTATCATTATTGGTGTGCAAATTGCAGCAGCAGCCTGCCTGGCACTTTCCTGCCTCCCCATTTGCAGAGTAGGAAGACTCTCTGTCTTGCCAGCACAATGAGCTGGTCAGCTGCACAGAAAAGTGGGGAAGAGCTGGCTGGGCTGCTCACATGATTGGCTCAGTGATTATGTTTGCCACATGTGGTGCATGGTGACCTATAAAGGCCAGGTCTGGTTTGGGGCTGAAGAAGGATGTTGGGCTACAACAGTACCTGTGGTGCCTATATTTGTATCTGTATCCTAGTTTCCAATCATACTTGTTTTGACAGCTGTGCGACCTGAGCTCTTGCCATCATTTTGCTTATTTTATCAGCCATTGTTCTTCAGGAAACCAAGAGATTAAAAGGCTCCACTACACCTGAGTGGCTCCTTGAGAGCAACTATATTGACTATCCATATCACTATTCCACAGTGAGATCGAGGCTTCTCCTGAATCACTGGCTCCATCAGCTAGAACTTCCCCTGGAGCATTCAAGAATTCTTTGGATTTCATCAGTTGGCGAAGGTGCAACATTTTATTGGGTCCTGTGCCAACAGAGAGTCTCCTGCCATCAAACCAAATTTCATAATGAAATGATCTGACCATGACAATAGGGAAAGCATGCCCGTCCAACAGATTATCCTTCCAGTGACAAAAGCCAGATCCAGAGAAGGGCCTGCCACATGTGTTGGGCCAAGGATGTATTAAGACAATCCCATGGTTGCCATGGTGACTATGGAATCTTGAGGAGGACCTGTCAGGACATTCTTGGGGTGAAAGTTGAAATCTCCATGAAGAACAGTCCTGGAGCTAGCCAACACCACCCTCAAGACCACCTCAGCTAGCTCTGCCAGGGAAGCTGCTGGGCAGCAGGGGTGATAGTGTACCAACAGCAACCCTGTTCTGTGTTTTTTTGGCCCACAAGGCTCTCAAAACTGGTGCCAGGGTATGTGTGTATGTTTCCTTGTGTGAGATGGATTCTTTATGGATGACTCCCCTCCTCTAGTCCATCCTTTCAGTCTAGGCTGATGATGAATCAAGTATCCAGATGGGCAAAGCTCAGACTTGGACACCCTATCCAGCTCTTCCACTCAATATACTCAACAAATTTGCCCGTCATGTGCACAGTGATTTGCTTTATGAGGCCGAGTTTATATAAGAATTAGTGCTCTGTGCGAGTCACAACTGATGTACCAATCAGCTCACAGCAGTTGTGATCACAATGTCATTTACCTTAAGGGTATGTATATAGAAGATCCATTGCAACATAAAAAACTGAAGTCAATATTTGAGCATTTGGTATTGTGCTTGTTCTGGGAAATTTGTCAACTGGGTCAGAATAACACCTCAGAACTATGCCCTTATCCTCATTAGGACTCAGTGCTTCCCTTTGCTCATGCCTCCTTTTTTTTCATCTTTCATGCAGATATTAACTGACCTAGCACCTTGTCCTTTTGATTTGTTCTTTATCAGATAATGCTGTATATTTTTCTGTCACTAGATGCAGATAATTCTGGTTATATAATGTTTAGTCTGCAAAATGTTTTAAATCCACACAAAGCCTTTATAGTTTAATCCACTTTAATTGCAACTAAAAAGCAATGGTGCCTCCTTGATAGGAGGTAGACTTTCAGCTCTGCAGTCCTAAAATAGTAGATGATAAAATGACTTAATGAGTATCTCTCACTCTTGTCCTTTTGGTAACAGGTAGAAATAATTTTGTTTAGACAATCTATTAACTTTTGGGGCAGCTTATGATTCAGCATGGACGACTTTTTTTTATTTTATGTATATTTTGAATGTGCTTAAAGGGGTTGTAAACAGTTTTAACAATGTTAAAATACTGTTACATGTTTAATTGTTTTGATTGTTTTTAATTGTTATAATGTATAGTGGCTTTAGTTAGTTTTTTAAAATAAATAACATGGAAACCACTTTTATTGGTGGAAAGGCACCAGGGAAATGGAAATAAATAAACTAAATATGTACAAGACAGATGCAGCTAAATAGATAATCACAATACAGTATCTGAAAAAGCAATTAAACAATTAGCATATTAAAACAGCCACTTAATAAAGGAGAAACATTTTCCCATTTAAAAAGCACATTAGAAAAAGTCTTTTAAAAGTACTGCATTCGCCACTGAAGCCCTTCCTGGGAAACTAATCAGTGCATAAATGCCTTCTTGAACAGATAATGCTTTGCTTGTGACTCAAAGGCAACAAAGAGGTCTCCCCTGGGAGGAAGTTCCAGTCTGTGCGCAGCCATTCAAAAGCCCCTGCCTGAATTTCCTCACGAGGCACACCTCTGAGGTTTTCAGGATTGAGAGAAAGGCCTTACCCCAAAGTTGTAGAATTTCGGCAGGTCATATGGAGAGAGGCAGTTGTTTAGATAACCTGGGCCACAAAGTCAGTTAGGACTTGAATGGTCCACTAGCATTTTGGATTGATCCTGGAAGGCAATTGCTACCCAGCGAAGCTGACATAAGCTGCTCCAGGATGCTCTCAACACTTTTCAAATGCAGCCCTATATAAGGCACATGACAGTATCCTACATGTGATGTGACAAAGGCATTTCCCTGCAAGCCATGACACAGAAGTAGAGAATGAGGAGCAGCCTGGTCTCTTCATCTCAGTGGGAGGGAGAGGCTATTTTTTAGAAAGACAAGCAAAGACATGGCGTGACCATAGGATGAGGCCAAGCTGGGCCACTTGACGATGTAGACCAGTGTTGGCGAACCTATGGCACGGGTGCCAAAGGTGCCACTCGAAGTCCTTTCTATGGGCACCCAACATCACCCTTCACAGCCACCTATATTCAGGTTAAATTGCTGCATTGGCACTTTGCGAAAAATTAGTGGGTTTTGAATTGCAGTTTGGGCACTCGGTCTCTAAAAGGTTTGCCATCACTGATGAAGACTGATGTCTCCTGACCTCCTCATGTACCATCTCCAGGCTGACACCATGATATTGAATGGGAAAGTGGGTATTCCATTCCATTAGGCATATTTCCCATCCATATTTCAATACTGTAAGCAGTTAGCATGGAGTAATAGGCATGGAACATCCTTCTCCGGAATGCACAGTTTGCTGGGCGATGTCAACAGGAAGGGACCTTGACAGAGAAGTTCTGTTTTTGCCTCCTGTGGCATAGACACAACTCTCCTCCTCTTTCACCATGCAATTGACAGGTGGATTTCCCAGCTGTTTTCATGCTGATTCTAGTGTTACCTTTCTTCCTGTACATATGGCAGGCAATTCACCTTAAATCATTTTTAAAAATACATTTGTACATTTTTCATTAAAAAATACACAGCCTTTTTAAAGAAAATATGACACAACTGATTTTTAAATGTTTCAGAACATTTGTGGAGATGGCAGACAGAGGGGTATGCATTATTACAGGTGTACCAACCAATCAACACTATACACACTTTCTTCCAGGTCTGTGACCCCAGATATTTTTTGTTTTCTTGAAGAGACTACTGTGTGCCATGCTTATTAAGAACTCCCAGAACTGTAACTTTGTATTTATAGCATTCAGAGGTAGATTCAATGTAAATTCAAGCTATGAAAAAGCCACCACTTTTAAGTAGTCATGTAACAAGAAGCCAAACTATCAATATGTATTGCAGTCTGTATGTTAAAAGCATATCCTATATGTGGCATGTGTATATTTTTTATTTATGTATATTGATCTGACTTCCAAACATCTATGTAATAATCCAGAACCCATGAGGCATCGGGAATATGGTTCTTCCTGCTCAACTTTTTGAGTTAATCTGCATAGTACTGCATTAACAAGGTGGGATAAATTAAATAATCATATTAACCTCCAGGCTGAAGAAGACTTGACTCACCCAAGGAGCCTTGTGGTACAGCGGCTGAACTCCTGCACTGCAGCCGAAATTCTGCTCATTACCTGGTTCAATCCCAGGTAGCCAGCTCAAGGTTCACTCAGCCTTCCATCCTTCCAAGATTGGTAAACTGAGTTCCCAACTTGGTGAGTGGGATGGGGACAAACTATAGCTTGCATAATTAAATTGTAAACTACCCAGAGGATATGTTTTATGCAATATAGGGCAGTATATAAGCAACACACTTTGCTTTCTTCTTCAGGAGCCTCGTGGCGCAGTGGTTAAATGCCTGTACTGCAGATAAAACTGTGCTCACGACCTGGGGTTCAATCCCAGGTAGCAGGCTCAAGGTTCACTCAGCCTTCCATCCTTCCGAGGTCGGTAAAATGAGTACCCAGCTTGCTGGGGGGGCAATGTGTAGCCTGCACACTGTAATTAAAATTGTAAACCGCTCAGAGACTACTTAAAGTGGTATTGGGCGGTATATAAGCAGAACACTTTGCTTTGCTTTATTCTGGGGGCATCCTGGGATGGTCTGACTTGCCCAAGACCACACAGACTGGCTCTTCTCCCATGAAGCATTGTGGGGAAATGGACTCCCAGCCTCTGGCTCTGCAGCCCTAACTCACTAAGTAAGCGATCCAATCAGCCTATCATTAACAATACAATAATACAATTATAAACTGTTTAAACTGTTTAATTATAAACAGTTTAAACCTGGAAGATGCTTGATTAGAATTAAGGCAACCCAAACTCCAAGTTTCAGAAAGCCTGCAGACAGAAACTGTAGGAGCTAAAAGCAATTTGAGTAAGGCAGCACTGTCCTAGATGTGCCCATTTATTTTGGCCTATACTCACTGTAACAACCAGCCTATCATATTTTATGTGCTTCTGAAACAATACAGCCCTGTGTCCTAGCAGCAATAATGGGATAATGATGATGTACCCTACTCCACCTTCAAGTTGCACTTTGAGGGTGCACATACTATAAATTATCTGTCTTCAGTCCTAACAGTGTGGGTGCGTGTGCGTGCAGGATGTGCTTCAGAATGAAATTAGCTGACTTCCCTTCCCACAAAAGTGTCTCAGCAATCAGATGTAAGCTGTGCTGCTTATCGTCCATTAAAGAAGCAACTCTAAATGTGGACATGAAGGTGAATTAAAACAATGTGCTATGATGACCCTCACATTCACCACTGGGGGCAAGCACCACTGTAAAAAACCTGCAGAGTGTATTGATTAGTTTAACTTTTGTATAAATGCCATTTTCTGAAGTGCAGCTTAGAAGTGATTAATTATAAATTAGTTAATCCTAGTTTTATTTCTCTTAATTTCCATTTCTTTGGGGGAAGGACCTAGGAGTTATAACAAATTCCCCAAAAGTGGCATGAAATTTTGAAAATTTCTTGCAAATTACCTCTTTAATGTACCCTCTAAAATAACATTTGAAGTTTATTATACCAACAAACTAACTTCCTGCCTCTTATATTATTTCTAAAATGTAACTTTATCATGCTCATTATCTCAACAAGCAACTACTTGCAGAAAGCAATAATTTATAACTCACTTTTTCTAAGCTGTGGGAGAGATCAGCAAATTGTAAAATTAAAGTTAAAAACTATGAAGGAACTATTGCAGGTTTTTTTAAAATTTACAAAGAGCTGTTTTTAACAGCTAACTACAGGTGCTAAATGGCACTTTAACTATAGCCGATTATTTTAAATCAACAGTCCAGATTCCAGATAATGGCAAAACTGTATTTTAAATTACCATCTGTTTTGTTTTAATCTTGCGTTTCTCCCGTAGTGGTGAGCCAAGGCAACATACAAAAATGGGGGGAAAACCAACATTTGATTAAAACAAATAGACTTAGCTTTAAACCAAGCCGTACAAATATTTTTAAACATTATTCAATATAATAATAAAATAATATTATTTAAAATATGTAAATTAGATTTTAAAAGCCCTCACCACCTCAGTTGCCTTCTGGCTCCCCCAAAACCTAGCTTAAACTTCAATTGTTGTTGAGAGAAAAGGGATGGTTGGAGTCTAACTTTCTCCCACGTTGTACCCTTAAATCTGTTGCACTAAAACTCCCATCAGCTTCAGCCATCATAACTCCGGAAATTAGTTATTCTGGATCTGTCTGTCTGTGTCTATCTAGCCACCCCATAGTCTCTATACATAATCTATCTATTCAGTCATGTCCAACTCTCTCTCACTTTGTGGATCAAGGTTCTCTATGCCTTTCTGTCTCTTCCAGCTTTATTTTTAGTTCCATCAAGATCATTCCAGTGTCCTTTCTGATCAAGTCAACCCAATGAGTATACATAATCACACAGTGAAAGCATACAAATTAAAAGCCAAATAATAATGATTATCGCTTAGGCTAGTTGGCATAGGACTGCAGAGCCCTGTGCTGGAAGCTTGTTGAGGGAAGCACTGGTGGTGGTGGGGGGCAATGGATGCAAGATTGTTTCCCATCTGTCCTCAACTTTTACCTGGGATATCTCTGGCACTATTCCTACATCTGCCAACCTTCATGCAACTGTATGGGAGGCTTCCATATGAAGAAGTACAGGTACTCGATCACTCTCCTATACGAAGCATTGCTCTGCCCTCTTTTGGCAGAGTTTAGGATTGCAGGGAACAGGATGGGGCATGTTGGATAGGAGAGTATTTGTGTGGTGTTCGCAGCCTGTGAGGGGCACAGAAAGACATTTAGTCCAAGAGAAGAGATTAAAACAAGATGGACATACCTTTTTATTGCAAATTTCAAAGTAAAAAGATGTACAGTACAAAGGAAATCAAATAAGTCAGACGTTAATCTTTCAATCCAACTGTTTTTGTGGTAGAAGTAGGTTTTTATTTTTTTGTTTTGTTTTAAACACATTCTTTCTCCTCTCCCCCAAACTCCTCCTTTTATTGATTTATTCTCTTTTAATTGCTGTAGAACAGAACAAAATCTAGAGGATGGGGTTTAAAAGGGTGGGAAGAAAATGCATATGGGGAAGACAAGCAAAGTGCAGCAAAAAAATAAAACATTTGCCCTGATACCTGGTGGTGGTGGTGGTGAGAGAAGCCGTGGCGGTGACTTTCTTAATTTTTAGCATGAATGACTCCATCTCATTATGCTTTCTCTTTAGTCCTTGGTTCTGTTCTATTCATACCCAGGAGTGCACTTTCAATTGTGAACCTCAGAAAAGCATTGGAACAGGCGCGAATTAAATTAAGCCTCACAACACCCCTGTGAGGTAGGTAATTACCCATTTTACAGATGGGTAAAACAGAGGCACATAGAGAGGTTAGATGACTTGCCCAAGGTCTCTCTCTCTTTCTCTCTCTCTCCCCCACACATACACACACACAATGGTGGAACTGGAAACAGAAATTACCAGAGGCCCTGGTTTGCAATATACAACCAATACCTGAAAAAACAGTTTTCATATTCTTCTTAAGAAACTAACTCTTCTGCCTGCTCTTTCTCTCTCATACACATCCCTTTCTCTTTATGCGTCATGCCACAACATAGAGTGATATATCTTCATATATAAAACGCTCTACACACACATACACACATACGCCTAATTCTGAGCAACTACAACAACTCAAGAGGCTGTGTATGCCTTTCCTGTTTAATTCTTTTTCATCACAAAATATCATTTGGCTTTTCAGCTGATTACAGTACCTCATATTCACTGGTAAATTAAGATTCATCATTTTGTTGATAAATGTTTTATATTTGTGGGATAGGAATCTTTTACTGGTGACTCTTTGCTTTTTAAGAGTTGCTTTACACCTGGCTTTTTTTTTCATACTCAGAGCCCATCTCGGTGTGTGTCTGTGTGTCTGTGTGGTGAAGCTAGATTCAGTGTCTTTTTTGAAATATAGAATATTTATTTCGCTATGAGTGGACAGGTTACAAGGCCCACAGCATGCACAAATTCCTGTTAATGGTTGGCAATAAGATTTTCTGGCCCAGGTGCAAAATTTATAATCATTGTTTCCCTTCATCCCCAAAATCCAATGTATGGGGTGGGGTGGTAAAAGGTTGGTAAAAAATGTAACAAATGACAATATTATGGGAGAAGCATCTAGACCTAGACATGCAAACACACCCCTCAGTCTCTCATAAGAACCGCTGCTTGATCAATCCCTTGCTTCTATGTTCATCACCACAGAACCTCAAAATTAAAACAAATACACCACAGACCTCTCATACTAAGGTAAAGATGTTGCATTGGAGTGGCTTCTGACACACTCTGACAGACTGTGGGATCCTCAAGTAATTCCTTTATCCCATTGGATTTGTTCCTAGCTTGTGAAAACACAAGACCCTGAAAACACGTGTCAGTCTTCCATACTAAAGTGACCTCCACGTGGTGGAAAAGAAATATCAAACCAATGGCTTTCCTTCTGGGCCCTAGAGCAGGCTTTGAAAAGGGCAGTTAGTCGGTGAATGGTCTCCATTATGAGAAATGTTTAAGAACGTGCTCTGAACCACTGGGCAAAGCTAGTGCATGAGACATAGGTGTGATCCTCAGCCCTTTAAATGGAAATATTTCACAAAGAATGTACAGCAGCAGTGATTAGAACAAAAAAATTAAAGTACAGCATGTAAATATACTATTGATGTCCAGGGAGTTGAATTCAGAACTGCTGTGAGGCAATGTCTGGGTGTCCATTGCCCTATATGAAGCCCTGGTACACATTTGTTTCCCAAAGAACATTTTTGCCAGTAGACAGAAGACAGTAAAAGAACACAAGGACAGTATGGCAAAGCTATTTATCTCCTATTCTGAAATGAGAAATGCGCTCGATCCATAGGAAGGGGTGATCTATGAAGGGAATAAAAGGAGGCCAAGGTTCCAGAGGGCAATGGATGGAAAGACCTCACCTGTAATATCAGGTAAGGATATTTTCATCCTGGCACAAAAGCCTTGAAACTGAAGCCCCCAACCTGGTGACAGAGCTGAAAACAACAGTTTACCCCTTTGACATGGTTTTAAGCACCCTGGCATTTGAGCCCTTCCATTTTATATCATTCTCCTCTCAAACTAGATCTCGTTCATGGCTATTCTTTCCGTTCCCGCCCCCCTCTCTTAGACACAAATATAAACATTCAGGTGTTTAGATATACTTTTCATCACTAACTCTGAGAATACTTCAAAACTGCCTCAATGTTTTTAAGGGTATGAAGGCAAAATGTGTGCTGGTCAAGATCTCGTGATGGCCACATACATTACTCCCCCCGCCCCACAAACACAGGTTATATACATATTGAACAATATGTTGTGCATAGGGCACATTTTTATTCCTCAGTGCCTTTCCCAAGTAATATATCAGCATTGAACGAAATCTGGGTCATTTGATTCTACCTGAAGACACCCTGTATGGCAGGGAAACTTGTCGCTGAGTTTTAAACTGTTTGTTTTGATTCTAGTCACAGTGCCTTCACAATGCTGGTCAGCTGTTCAACAATTCATCTTTCCTTTCCCAAATTTTGAAGCTGGACAGGCTGGCTATAAGGAGATCAATAGCAACAGTTGGCATGACCAGTGCATTCCTGAAGCTGGTTTGTAGTTCATCAAAGCACAAATGTCACAAATGTATAGCACAACTACACTTGACAAATTCCGAAAGGCCAGATCTGAGTTCTACTCATCCTCTACATATTTTCCCTGTAAGGGTAACATAGTCTCTGTACAACCTTTCCCCCGATAAAATATGGAACAAAACAGGTATAAAGATGATTTTCCTTGGTGAAGTAAAAAAATAATCAAAACTAGGATTTCCCCCTTCATATTCTTTGGCTTACAATGGCTACAACCTTTTTGCCAAGATGTTTGGCTTCCTTTAATGGCCAAGATGACCCACTGAGCCAGGTGATAATAGGAACATGCCAAGCTGTCTTATAGAAGTTCTGACTTCTTTTTCATCTAGCCCAGTAGTGTTCTTGGGCAGAGAGAGGGATTCCCATGAGCGGCTCCTTCTTCCTCAAGATGTCAGGGATGAGCGATCGAAGTAGGAACCTTCTGCATGCAAGACATGCACTTTTCCCTTGATTAGAGAGACCCTTCTCCTCTAGGATAATATACAAACCTTCATTACTGGCAATCTGTACTTGCAGATGTGCTCAGGGCAGAAAGAAATAGTAATAGGCGTATGAAAACTCAGCCAGTTGCCTAATGGTAGAGTTTAGGCTTTGTCTGCATTTACTCTGTGCCAGAGTTGTTTAGACAGGAAGACTGAATGCAAGGTGACCTTGGTGCTACACAATTATTGCTCTGTGTCTTACAGAATAAAATGCAAGAGTGTGCTTAAAAAGCACAAAAACAATCCAACTTTCCACCTGTAGAAATACACATATTCCTTTCAAAGCTAATGAAAAACTCTTCCTTTTTGTGAAATTGATAATTCAAGGACTGGTTTTCACACGTTTGAAACAATAGAGTTACTTGAGTGAACATTTTCTTTGTTGTTACATCTATAAACCCCTTTTGAAGAAAAAAATCGGTTGAGATAACCACTATCTTATGATTTGTATTCTTTCATGGAGAAGGGGTTTGGACTTGATGGCCTTATAGGCCCCTCCCAACTTCACCATTCTATGATTCTACATGATCTTCCTAACACAGTATTATCCATATGACATCCCACTGATTTTAAAAACAAATGAGAACAGAACTACACCTTGCAGTACACCAGTGTTTTACATTCATGAATTCTTTCCTTTTGATACTAAATTCAGTTTGCTTTGCATTATTTGGTTCCCGTAATATTTGGTTCCCTGTATATAAGCTTTTCATTAGTTCTGATAAAACTAACATTAAAATGGTGTTGCCCCTGTCAACCCATGTTGAAGAAAAGATAATAATTGAACATTTTAGATAGAAATGTTTTACCATCTTTATGACACCTAACAAATGTATAGTGAGAATAATCGTACTAAAAATCATACAGTGGAAGTTATGTCTTCTTCTGAAGTTTACAGTCACTTCGACCATTCAGCCGCACACTTGTGATGGATGAGTGAGTAATAATAACCCTTTAGTTCTGTTTCATGGGGCGGTGAGAGGTTGCATTTGGGATGGCGTGGTTTTATGAATGTTGTAAACCTCGTCTCAACACTTATGTCAAATGATATGAAGAATGAGTTTAATTCATGGGTTATGACTTGAAAGTCTCCTGCATTAATCCCATAAAGTATTCTTCCAGTCCCTCATTGTCTGTTAGGAGTCTTCACTGCCCCCTTTCAACCACAAAGAGCAGAAATCAGACTATCTCTCCTTTAATTTACCCCTCCGAAATAGGAAGTGAACATACAAACAAGAATCCATTCAAATACTCTAATCCAAATGACATTTGAAGAAAATTGTGCAGTATCATTTCAGGGATGGGGAATGAAAATGAAAATATACTGTATATGATATCAATGTTAAAGGTAAATATATTTTAACTGTGCTCAATGATTTTGAGATTTGCCTGATTTCTATTTTTGACCAGTTTTCTCTAAAAAGTATTGGCCATGCTTGAAACTCTCTCTCTCCCCCCCACTCCTCCCACCTTTATTGGAAAATTCTTTAGTTCCATGTATCGGCATTGGTATAGTAGACTATAGTGAGACTGTTCATTTTGTAACAAGATTTCCAAAACATCCTAGGATTTCTAACATCTGTGAAGTCTGGTTGATTTAAACAATTGCTTTAAACAAACCAGACAGAAAAAAAATGGATTGCATAAACTAGGAAAAAAATCCACAGTTCATTGTAGTAGACTGACATAGGCAACAGCTTTGAAGCTGTTTGTTAATAACTTTTATTTTTATGCAAAGCTAGTAATGTAAGAAAGTTCAAGTATCGCTAAATAATGACCCAATGTAAATATAGATAGCAGGGCATTTTTACTAAAAATTGCTTAATAAAATTTTGACAGCACAAACACTACAATGTACCAAGCGTTCCATATGAAATGATAGTCCAGCTAAAGAACAATGGTGACATTTAGCCAAATCTTGCATAGAAGTGGTCAAAATATATTGCACCTTGGAAACAAAATATAATCTAAATATTTCTGTTGTAAAGATAATTTTGCAATGAAGCAAAATTAGGTAAAACACTTTGATTTGTGTCTGTTTGGGAGAATTTCCCCCCCTCTCTGGGGATGTATATAAGTTGACATAATTTCAGAAGTGGAAAAAAAGAAAGAGAAAATGTATATATTTTCTATATAGAGAGATATAAAATTAAACATGGACATTGGCATAAGCCAGAAGCCATTCTATTTAATTTTTATAGTCCTTTGTTATTTACAAAAAAGGCATGCCAATAAAATAAAATGATATATTACAGTATTTATAGTATTCGTTTAAAAAGTTCAACCACACTTTTCAGCTTCTGTTGTTGTTGTGCTGTTTACAATGTTGCCTGTACATATGCATGTAATTTTTTTAAATATACATGTTGTAAGAATAAGTGGGGTAAGTCTAACGGATAGAAATATTTTGTTCCTTGTGGTATCTGGTACAGTAGAATTATTCAACTGTTGACATGATAGCTAGACTATGCATTTTTAAAGTCCAGCTTGGCACAGATGTCTATCAAACAGCTTCCTTTCTAAGTGATCTTTGTAATAGGTATCTAGGTTGCGAGATTGTATAGATCAAGCCTCTGCCCGTTAAATAAAAAGCGTAGCTATTTTGTTTTCCTTTGCTTCTGGAATCATTTTGAGCAGTTATTTTTGACCTCTCTCTCTCTCTCTCTCTCTCTGTTTTGCCCTTTTATAAATATAATTTATTTGGTCCACATTCAAAGAGCTTGAAGTGTTTCATTAATTCCTAGAATAATTCCCATACATGCCCTTTATGACCCAGCATGCTAGAAATAATTAGCTGCACCCCGCCCTCCAATTTTCTCTCTAAGCTGCATGATGGAACACAGTCTTGGTTATAGATAGTGCAATGCAACTTTTGGACTATTCCCCAAACCTGTGCCCTGGGTGGTGGTGGAAGTTACTGTTGATGACTGACTAATTGAAGAGCAATATAATGGATCATTTCAAGATATTCAAAGATGCCTAGGTATTAACCACACACGCAGAACTTAACCCCCCCCTCTCGCCCAGGTGAAATTCCCATAAATTTAGAGATAAGACTTGTTGAGAGGTAGTTCTTCCTTCCTACCTGATTTTGCAGGACAAATAATCTTATTACTTTATTACAAGAGCCGTGGGGTGAAATGTGAGATTGGTGAAGGCACACATCATATATGACGCTGTTTCTCCCAGCACTGCGCCCACATCACACTGCTACTTTGCTTATCAAAAGATGTCCTACTTCATGGTTATTTCAAACGTCTTCTTCTTTTTGGTTTGCTTTTCTTAGAAATAAAAAAATCAGTGAGAGAAGCAAATAAAACCATGCAGCGACAGAATGTAAGCTGCAGGAAATCTGTCAATGGAAGAACAGCTCTTCTAAAAATTGGCTTGTGCCCCATTATTACAATTTGCACGTCCATTATTAAAAACCCTAAAGAATGCAACAATTTGCACGTGAATATGGCACTCCATGATGTACACACCCCATTACCTACTCCCCTGCCACTGAAAAGATTGTTTTATTAAATTATTCAAAATTGCACCTTTGAAAGATAATGTGCTGTTCCCTAAAGCACTTCTTACCTCTAACAGAAAAAAGTGTCTATACTGCAAAACACAAGATGAAGAGTATTCATAAATACTGGAATGCAAGATACAGAACAACTGGATGGGTCTATTTGAAGCCCTGAAGATTTCTTTAAAAGTAGCATATTACAAACCATTCTTGAATGATCTTTTCTTAGAAGGGTTTTAAAAGCAGCATTTTTGGGGTTTTAGTTTTCGGTGTGTATCCTTTTAAACCATGAAAAAATATGGCTGCATGAAGGTGATTATTAAACATACACACAAACAGATTTTCGTTTTATAGTTTTGCTTTTGTTTCTGTCTGTGGGAGGGTGCATGGAAAGTTTAAAAAACAGTAACATGGTGAAGGGCATAGTTATAGCTAAGAGCAACTCTCCAAATACAGTGTGCTGTAGTCAGTGGAGTGCCTTTGAACATATGGCTTAACACACGGTCTGGACAGCATATTGAGTGTCTTGTGGTTTTATGGTTCCTCATGCATGATTCCTGATCACAGCATGCCATCATGCAAATCATTTCTATGCATTGAAACGAGCACAATTGTATTTTATTTTATTTTTGGAATCAGCCTGAGCAAGTTTTGGTAGGCTGGAAACACCTGATTACCCCCATCTCTCAAACCACAGTGAAGCCCATATAATAAAGAAGTATGCAGATAATAAACTCCAAAGAAATCATGATGAGTAAATGACATGAGCTAAACTTCAGCTTTTGGTTGTTGCTCAATTTGTAGCCCCCCTTCTTCTACTTTTTTGTTTTTGTTTTTTTGCTGCTGAAACTAAATGTCAAGTACGAAAATCTAGTTTTGCATGAACAAACCAACCCCTGAAAATGACTTTTTTCTGGGTTTTCTTTCATCAAAATGAGAAAAATAAAATCAATTTGGCTGCTTTGGAAAAAATATATGGATCCTAAAGCAGCAGGGTTTAATACCCCTGTTTGTGTCTCTGTGTGTGTGTCTGTGTGGTGTGTGTGTGTGTTTTATTTTGCTTGTTTGTCCTAAGTTGCATTGACTGATGTGGAACATGCAGTATCCACCTGCCCAAATAGTATAAAATCCTTCCCCCCCACCTTTGCATTGTTTCCTGTTGTTTTGTTTAAATATGTTTGTCTAGATGGGTCTGTTAAACAGGTGGTAGATCACTGCTTTGAGATGCAACATGGTCACACAGGAAGCAGACTATGTTTGGTATAAGATCTTCAGATAGTGTCTCCACAGCTGTTCACTATTGATATATATTTTATCAGGAAGTTTGTAAACAATCTTTTCCACTCACAATTTTTCTACAGTTATTGTAATCATTATAGATCATCTCAATATTTGGATTCCCTGTTGTCTCTTTGTCTTTTTGCTCTTTGTCTCCCTTCTTCGGCCCGCTGTTTCTCCTTTTCAGGCTTAGTTACACTGTCATAAGACGGGAGGGACGCGGTGGATGGTGTGCCTTCTTTTTTCTCCCTGTTTGTCCCTCCATTTTCCATCTTATTGGAGACATTTTTCCGGCAAATAAAGCCCCTCCTTACTAAGCGGGCCCGGTAGGCCCTTTGGATGACGACGGCAGATACTTCTTCTTGTTTACGCCGCAAGGTGGTCGTGATTGGCTCATAAGACACTTTGGAAGGATTAGAAGCGACAAACCTCTCTTCCATCTGCTGTCTTAGGATGTCCAATTCACCGCTGTCGCCCAAGACCCGTTTGGTGAAGGCAAACAGGATGTCCAGGCAATGGATTCTATCCCCGCTCACCATCGGCAAGTCCATCGCAATAAGTTCAATGGTGTTTGGCTTCGGGACGCGGAGCGGATGCTCCAGAGCATCAGCGAAGTCTGCCAACTTGCAGTATTCAATGAACTGGGTGGCATCGGGGTCAAACTTCTCCCAGATCTCGTAGAAGGTCTCGAAGTCATCTTCACTCAGCGGGTCAGCGCTCTCCTCGGTCGCCACACTGAAGTTTTCCAAAATGATGGCGATGTACATGTTCACCACAATCAGAAAGGAGATGATGATGTAGCTGACAAAGAAAAAGATGCCCACAGAGGGATTGCCACAGTCGCCTTTGAAGCCACTCCCGGGATGCTCTTTGTTTGGATCACAGTCCGGAGGCCCGTTGAGGATGGGCAAGAGTAAGCCATCCCACCCTGCTGAGGTAGTGATCTGGAACAAGCAAATCATACTGTTGCCAAACGTCTCAAAGTTGAACATATCGTCAATGCCAGCCTCATGCTTGACGTAGGCGAAGTTGGACATCCCGAAGATGGAAAAGATGAACATGACGAGGAAGAGGAGGAGGCCAATGTTGAACAAGGCAGGCAAGGACATCATTAAGGCAAAAAGCAGGGTGCGGATCCCCTTGGCACCTTTGATCAGGCGCAGGATACGGCCAATACGGGCCAGCCGGATGACTCGGAAGAGAGTAGGTGAGACGAAGTACTTCTCTATGATCTCAGCCAAGAACATGCCTTAAACAAGATTGGAGATCGGAAGGAACAGTGTTATAATCCTTTATGATTCATATCACATCTTATCCCCGAAGCATGCAGCAGTTACAAATCAAAGATACGAAAGCAAGAAGACCATAGCTTTCATTAACACTGCCAATCCCCACATCAGAATATTAATTTCAGCCTCAGCGCAACAGCCAGGTTAGCAAGCCTCCCTTCATAATGGAGCTTTTAACTTTTCATAAAAGAACAATGAACCAACAGTATAATGATAGGCATTATATTTTGTTCCACTGCTCCTAGTTTTATGACAACCTGATCCCTTTCCCCATTTTATGTATTATTTTTGACCAAGAGTAGGAAAGAATCCAGAGGTGTTCTCCTGCTGTTTCTTGCTATTCCCACTTGTGTCAACAACCCCTCACACATATTACGCAGCCCTCCATATATCCTAAAAAACCACTTAAGAAATCCTCCAGAGTGGGTGCATTTTTCTGAGCATTACACAGATTTGCAACTGGAGTGGGAAGGGAAGGCAGTCTTTATTCTGCAAGCCAAGTGCAGTTTAACATCAAGTTCTATATTATCTTCAGGAGAGTTTTGTCACCACCATCATCCAGAAGAAGAAGAAATATTTACGCCTGGCCGTTCAAGTACTTAGTGGTGAAGATCCAGTTGTGAAAGTTATACTTATGGAAGAGTCATGGCAGGGGAAATTTTATTGTTAATTGAAGACTTCCTCCTCCTCCCCCACCCCATGGTTTATCCAACTTGTAAGCAAACCTTCCCATCGACCAGTGGGGCTTCCCAGCAACAAATAGGAAGTTAGAACTGTCCAAGGCATGGAGACTACTAGCTGAGCCTTCTCTCCTGGTTAGCATAATTGAAGGATGTTTGCCCTTTATCATCTCATTCAGGGTCCTGCATGTGCCCCTGTGTTGCTTCTTTATTAATTTTTTTGGAATCAAGCAAGGACAATTTTTGAAATCAAGCAAGGAATTTTTTTTGGAATCAAAGGAATGTATTCAAGAATTGGCGGTCCTCTGTGAGGAAGCCTTTGCATGAATAGCAGAGAAATGCCACTGTTCACATGCACTCTCTAGCTCTCGAGGAGTAACTACCAAACCATGTACCTAAATCCAGTGTCTTAGTGGAACTGTAGTGTCAGTGGAAATTAACTCCCTGCCCTTTCCTCCTCCTCCCAATTTGCCTATAAAGGGGCCCTGGAGGATTCTCAGAAATCTGGAGCAGGGGTACCAATGTAGCTGCAATGGGAAGGAGAGATCCTGTCCCTTCCACTGGAGCTCACTTTCTGCCCGAGTTGGATCCTGGCTGTACAGTCCTTTTATCAAGTGAGGAGAGCATAAAGTCAAAGCAGAATCCATTGCCCATACATTCATTCAGAATCAAGTCATGCATTCACTGGAACTCATCCCTTTGGAATTCTGTTTCAAAATGGAGCCAAAATTAGGCTAAGTGGGGAATATAACCTCCACGAACTACAGATGGAACTCCCACCAAATGTTCCTGTTAATTTATGAATCCCAGAGAAATCCCGAAGGGCCCCAAATTTCATCTTTGACTGAAGACTTTATTTTGCAAAGGCGTTTTCTCTCCTGCTAAGCACTCATAAGGGGCATGTATACATCACCAACAATGCTGTATACTTACCCACGATGGAGAGAATCACAACCACAAAATCAAAAATGTTCCAGCCAACAGTGAAGTAGTAGTGACGCAAGGCAAACATTTTAAGCACGCACTCGCATGTGAAAAAGATCACAAAGACAAAGTTGATCCAGTAGAGGATCTCTTCCATCTGCTTGCTCTGTGTGTCGGTCTCTACCATCATAGTGACCATGTTGAGGCAAATGAGCAGCATGATGACGATGTCAAATGCCTGCTGCGTAACAAAGTCGAAGATGGTTCCTTGGATTCTGTTCTGTTAGGAGCAGGAAGAAGACATGTTACCAGATGAGTCGCTACATACTCCGACTTGTATTCAGTGTAAGAAGCTCCCCATATTGTTTGCCCCCCCCAAAATGTTGGAACACAAGGGGCAGAGCCAGATCTACATATGAAGGGGTTATCTGACTTGTGCTGACTTGTCTGTGAAGATTCACAGTCATTCAGGTGAAGTTGAATCATGGCAACTGTACTTCACTTTTTCTTTGAGAGATTGAAATGTTTTGTTGCTCATCCAAACAGCTTCATCAGCCTGAGGAAAGCTAGTTGCCAGCCCTCCATTTTATAGTTCACTTTGATCGCATGTCACCCTGGTCTGAAATAGGCTCATAAGATGAACAATGGCCTGAAATAGGCTTCTTAGGTGGACAATAGTCTCATTAGCAGACAATAGCGTAAGGTGGTGAAAGTCTACTTTTAACCTTCCCAATACCGATTAAGTATGGGTCTAACCTTGACTGTGGGGAAGTGTTGCACAACAGGCTCTCAAGTGCCAAGATATCTGCAGGAAGCACACTATTTATTTAGGCTTTTTCTTTAAAATGTCTGTATGCTGCCCAATAGACAATGCAATGGCTTGCAAGCATAAAGATAAAAGTGATCAATAAAATCAATAATACACACACACACACACACACACAATTAAATACAACTTGAGGGATATAAATGATTCAGGAATAAATGAAAAAGCAATGTTCTCCTGTAATAAACCGAGGCATTCTCTAGAGCAGTGGTTCTCAACCTGTGGGTCCCCAGATGTTCCTGGACTGCAACTCCCAGAAGTCTTCATGACTAGCTAAGCTGGCCAGGATTTCTGGGAGTTGCAGTCCAGGAAAACATCTGGGCACCCACAGGTTGAGAACCAGTGCTCTAGAGAGTGCCTCGGTTTATTACAGGAGAACATTGCCTTTTCATTTATTCCTGATTCTTAGAAGAACATAAGGGTAGAAAGAACTATACAATATTCTGATGATAAATCTGAAAACTCACCAAAGGCCTGGGGATTGGTTTCTGAGGTTTCTTGGAGCCCAGTTTTTTCATGGCATTATAATATTTCTTCTGCTCTTCTGTCATGAAGATGTCCTGGCCTCCAAAGTAAAGGAAGAAAATGAAAAGAATCCTGGTTACAATCTGCTCAACAGTGTTTTAAACAGTACCATTAAAAGGGACTGACGTTTCTCTTTGTTCTGGAACAAATGAGGCTTAAAATTCCTCTTAGTTCTGTCCCCCCCCCATTCACAAAGGGATTTCCTCTCAGAAGTGTGCCTCAGCAGTTCCAAGTACATGCCATCTGTATAAGCTTCTGACAGCTTGTTTTTTCCCCTTGTTACCAGTCGCAAAACAAACATGCTAAATGTAAGATACATAAGCAAGGTAAACCACATGCTGTGACAAATGGACATCTTTGCACATCTGAGGGGGTTTCTTGTAATACTTTTATTGTATTACAATTTTTCTATTATGTGTGATTTGGTTAATAACCGTAAATAAACATTCATTCATTCATTCAAGTTACTTCTGACTTATGGCCATGCCAGTAATTAATGACATTGAAAAGACCTATTATTAACAGTCCTGCTCAGGTCTTATGAGGGTGCAATCCATTTAAAAAAGGTTCTAAAAATATCATTTAGTTTGACCCAATAAGACAGCAGATGATCTCACTAGCTTTTTAGTAGTTAGAATTGTTCTCCTGAACATGTTTCTAGTTGTAAGGACTGTGAAGATTCTCAGTTGTAAGAACCAAAAACAAACAAACAAACAAATAAGAAAACCCCCAAAACCAGTTGCTTGAAACAAAAGATGTGCAGCTACTGCAGCAAGCATTTTCTGTGAAGCATACTTTGTTTGTGATCTCCAAAACAGTGTAGGTGATGGAGTGGTGGACTAGGATTCAGGTTTGAACCCCTGCCTGGCCATGGACATTCACTAGGATAGGATGGAACTGGTAAAACCCACTTAGGATTGCTGCAAGTAATTTTCAACATAACGTAACATGATGAATTATAACGTAATGTAATGAAACCAATATGTTTGGGCGAGTTTCTTTGGTATGGTGAAAAGTGACGGAAAAATGAACATTTACATCCTTGTTCTATGTAATAACTCTTTCACAGATTCATTCCACAATGTGATGGCTGCAACTTCCAGGGGTGATTTTTACATATGAACCCACTCTTGATCATCTAAACCTTTGCTTAATTACATGATTTTTTTTTGGGGGGGGTGTCCATAGGCTAATGGGTAAGAATACAGGAGACACCCTGGATGTGTCCTCTATCTCTCAAAAATTGAAAAAAAGAGGGGTTGGTGACCTTTTATGCTTGAAAAGTATGAAAAGTGGACCTATCTTTTTCTTTTGCTGATTGAAGTTGTCAATAATGACACCAATGAAGAGGTTCAAGGTGAAGAAGGATCCAAAGATGATGAAAATAACAAAATAGATGTACATATAGATGTTGTCCTCATATTTGGGTTGTTCTTCTACCTGTAGGCACAAGAGAAAAAATGTATTTTTAAAATATGTACTCTCTAAAAGAAATGCTATCCAGAGGTTCAAGTTTTAAAACTGTTATTTTAATCAACAGCTTGTCAAAAGTCAGGCAATCAAATAGACTCAGAACGTATTGCTCTGTATGCTAAGTTCCATGAAGTTCTGAAGGATGCATAATGCTTTTGCAGGAATGGCCTTCCCCGTTCATGGTGATGCCCCTGCCTGCACATCCCATGTGGTATAAAATAGATTTCCCAAGCACATAAAGGAGGCCCGATGTGTTCAAGGAGCAACCGGGCCAAAATAAAGACCTTTCCCTGTACTTTTCACCAACTGTGACTCTGCAGAGCAACCACCCTCCCTCACAGGAGACAATAGTGATGTTTGTGTTTTATTTAATAATCACTTTGATATACTTGCCTTTCTAGAATCTACTGCTGCATACATTATGTCCATCCAGCCTTTAAAGGTAGCCTACAAGGAGGGAAAAATGCACATTCCTTTTTATAAAAAAGAGGAAAGCATCCCTCTATTGCTGTAAAATAGTAAAGGATGAAAACAGTGTGAAAAAATATGCACAATCAGCGGGGCCCCTTGATGATCACTTGACATACACATGAAACATTATATTTGGAAACTTACCACTGTGTGAAGTCCAATTACAATTACCATTGACTGAACTGCTTCTGCAGTGGAAGATGGAGAGGGGAGAATACCCTTTGCTCTCTGTATCCCCCATGCCCTGTAGAACAGAGCTTCAGGGAGCATGGGGCCCATGGTGGGGAAAGCTATATCAAGCAGTGGCTCTCCATTTTTATTCCTTCCAATGTTTTGGACTATGATTTCCGGAAGCTCTGAGCAGCCTAGCTAATGCACAGAGATTCTGGTGTCCAAGCCCCAAACATCTGGAGGGCCTTTTGATAGTTTATTTCTAGTTCCTTCATTTTGCAGAAACTTGCAAATTTCTTAAGTGCTCTCTTGAGGCCAACAGGTGTTCTCACTAAAAGCACGGCGTCATCTGCATATAGAAGAATAGAAATATGTCTTTGCTGTAGCTTTGGAGGGTGAAGACTGGAAGAGCTAAGATGTTCTACTATGTCGTTTATGTAAAAATTAAATGCACAGAGATTCTGGTGTCCAAGCCCCAAACATCTGGAGGGCCAAAGGCTGAGCTCTAACAGTCTCAATAGACAGCCTAGATTTTTAAACTCTGGTTGGCAAATAAGAGTCAGATGGAAACAGTATGGGCCTCTGTCTTTCCTGAAACTAGCCTGAAGAGTAAAACAAAATCATGGCAGGCTAGCTCTCATTATTATTCTACAGAAGAACAGAGGCTCCATCTGGGTGAAGAAATTGCAGGAGGCATTCGCACAAGAAACAATGTTAGGTTTTCTATATTTTCACAACTATGGCATCGTAAGCAACATCTACCTGGAGAAATCAAGCTACGAAGCCGAAACTTACAACTTGTAAAAGGGCCAGGTATCCTGCACCGACGTTGTCGAAGTTAATTTTGACATTCTTCCACCGGATCTCTGTAGAGTTGGGCTCCATCAGTTTGAAACAGTCTGTCACGTTGTTCACTTCCTCTATCTCGAATCGGTACTCTCCTGTCTCATTGAAGCAGTAATGATACTTTCCAGCAAAAAGATTAACCCCCATTATGCTGAAAATCAGCCAGAAGATAAGGCAGACCAACAACACATTCATAATGGATGGTATGGCGCCCACCAAGGCATTCACAACCACCTGTATTGGAAGGAGGAGAGAGAGGAGGAGAGGATTTTGGTATGGAAAAAATCTCAAGAGAAGCAAAATGTAAGCGTGCTTAGTTTTAGTGGGGGGAATTGGAAGCAAGGCTATTCACAAGTACATGTTTCGAGACAGTCTTTCCTCCTGTCATTATTTTCAAAAGGACTTTATAGTTCAAGAGAAATTTTGGTGATTTTTTTAAAGCAATAATTGTTTGATAAAGGAAGAATAAAATGAAGGGAAGTCAGACTCCTCTCTCTTGAGAACATGACTACTGGAAGAGTCCTGGAAGAGAGGAGTACTGTGGAAACAGACACAAAGAATTTTAGCCGGCAACCATTCCCCACTTTAAAACCAGACTCATGGGAAATGTAGGCCCGGTTTCTCCTGCTCCCATGAAAATAAAGGAGAGATTTTCAAACATTAATTTCAAATGGGAGGAGGAATGGGCACCAAAGTCATTCTCCCAAGATTCAGCAGTGGCTTTGTGTAAGTTACTACTATTATATTTATTATTTGATAAGCAAGGCTAACCATATCCAAAGAGCTGAGCATGCATGTTTGCAGGCTCAAAAATAAAAGCCATATTCCCTCCTCTGAACCAAAGCAAATGAAACGGATACTCTTTACTAGGTCTTCCTTTCCTTTGTTTTTATTCTCTACAGGTTCTCTTCACAAGTACCCTTAGGAAACATGGCTAAATTGTTGTTGAAATACCTGTTGCATGCTGTCAAGTTGGAACTAACTTACAGTAACTCAAACAGGGCTTTTGAGGTGAGAGAGATGTGTAAAGAGTGGTTTCATCATGTCAAGCCCTTCCCCACTGAGGTACCATGGCCCAGTGGGGATTCGAACTCAGAGCTCTTGAATCTTTGTTTGTCACCCTATTCACTACACCACAATAGGTATGATACACATCTTGCTAGTCACACCCACATTAGAAATGAGGGAATGCTTCAAACCATCAGGATTCTGCTTCACATCAAGCTAGATCATAAGTCCATTTAGGTCAACATTGCCTACATTATTGTCTGGCAGCAGCCCTCTAGGTTTGTGTAGATTTCCTGATTCCTGCAACAGCTATTCCATCTTCTTTTAAGGTAAGGTGAACCTGGGAACATGACCTAATTAAGATTAATAGGAAAGCTCTCTCTCTCTCCCCCCCCCTTCTCTGTTATATTGTGATTACCTTTTTCTGTCAGCAGGTGGTGCTGCTGCTTTCCATAATTGTGCTGAAAGTTGAGAAGTATGACAGCGGGTGTCATAACACAGCATAGCTTGAAAAGTTACTTTTGGGTTCCAGTTCCCAGAATGCTTTCTGGGGTCTTCTGGGGGGCTATAATTGATAAAAGTAACTTTTCCAGCTATACGTGATACACCACAATTTAGGCACAAAGGTGGAGGTTTCTGTGCAATTTGTGAGGCAGCGAGCAAGTAAAATAAAATACAACTAAAAATAAATGTAGGAAACAGTGAAATGATTTCTCTGCTTATGTTTGGCAAAAACACCCAAACAAACTCTTAAATTTTTAACCCTCTATCTAAACTTCAGATCTTGACATGTTCTTCGAAATCTGTCCGTGGTATATCCACAGGTCTTCTGAAACTAGTCAACTTAGGGAAACTGAAAGCCAATACTGTTTGCAGTATAACTATTGGCCAAGAGCTTTAAACTATATTGCCATTTTGGTTTGCTCTGTATTAGACATAAAATAGAATGAACACTCTCCTGCAGTTCTATTCCTTCACTTCAGAAAGTGTATCTAGTATACACTTGATTTAAACAAACTGCCCAAACCATCACCACCTATTACGAGAAAGGGAACATGGCTTTTTTGTGTGAGAACTTTATATATTACAAATTGTCCAAAATATGCATGCACGATTCATAGCATTATTGTTGCTCCCCATTCCCATGAAAAATACACACACACACACATATATATATTTGGGCACAAAACACAGCAAAGAAGTCAATTTGGTGCTTCTCATAATATTTTATTTTCTGTTATTTTATTCTACATCAGAGGAATTTTTATTATTTTCAATGAGATGTAAATTTGAATTGGGAATAAAAACCGGGAATTGGAAAAATGTCGCAAAGAAGCCCGGTAAGTTAAATCCCTTCCCGTTTTGTAAAAACCCAGCTTGGCCAGCTCCAATTCCACCTTACTCTGCACAGGTAGAAATCACTCGTTTTCAAAGTCACTGGCAGTAAAAAGTAGACTTTATTTGCTCAGATCAGTTCACGGGTTGGGAATCTATGGCCCTTTAGATGTTGTTCTGCAGCCTCAGCAACTATATACCACATCTGAATGCTTGCGTGGTTTTTAAATCCTGTTCACTGATTTCATTAGAGTTGGCTCCCATATGTGCTTAGGACTGGGCTGTTAATATGATTAATTATGATATGATATGACATTTCATCTTGAGTTGAGAAACTCAAATGAAGGAGAATCTCTCTTGCTTTTCTGTATAACTTCAGATAGTAATCAATAATATTTTCCTTATAAAATGAAACCACTGCACCCTAGAAAACCAGGGGGCCATACTTCTGAGTCAACATGGCTAGGATCATACAATAAATGGTATCAATTTAAGCGTTATTGGGCTATTGAATAATTTTGAGTTTGAATTTTGAAATCAGATATGTTTCAAGGTACCTGAATATAGTAATACCTTGGTTTATGAGCACAATCCATTCCAGAAACATGCTTGTAAACCAAAGCACTCATATATCAAAGTAAATTTCCCTATAATAATGGAAACTTAGAGGATTTGTTCTGGGGCCCCACAGACCACATACTGTACACAAAAAATGCCAAGACTCACAAAAGAAGTTGGCTAGAAGTCCACGTCCACACCAAGGTTTAAGTACCTGGCTGTGGAATCTGCTCTGCTTGGGACTAACAACTGGATTTTACTCTGCGTTTTGAAGGTGACAATAATAAAATGCAATTTGATCCAGTGCTCATATTACAAGAGATTGCTTGTTGGTCAAGGCAAAATTGATCAGAAATGGTTGCTCGTCTTCCAAAACACTCGTAAACCAGGGTATTCTTAAATCAAGGTATTACTATACTGGATATAGTTCTTTGCATTCTGCCTGGCATCAGCTTTATTGCACTTCCAGTTTGAAATGTATGCTTGCTACAGAAGTTGAACACATGCTGTGCAATCTTATGCATGTTTGTTCAGAAGTAAATCTCATGATAGTTAATGACATCTTTTCCTTAATAAAGATGTTAGGATCATAGCCTTTACACTGCTGTGTTACCTCCATTGCAGGCCAATGTGGGCTCCCTTGAGCTAATTTAGAATGACATCATTTCATGCAGCCATTTCCATTAATATACAAACATGACAAAGGTGATGTGGCAAATTTCAGAGAAGGTTGGGTTCCGTGCTTTGCTTGTGATTTGTTGCTACCATCACAGTGACAGGACAGGGCACCAAAAAGCATGGTTTAAAAAAAGGAGGGGGGGGGGATGAGGAAAGCTGAGCTATCAAGTCAAAGTTGCCAGTCACTGCTGGACTGGTCAGAGAACAACGAGGTGCAAAGGAGAGGAATTAAACCAGAGCTCTTTTCTTTTGGGGTGGCTACGGTCCTCCCGCACACCTGTCTTTTTCCTACCATCCTGAATAACCCCACAAAACAGCTAGAAGCATTTTTATGTTTTTAAAAAAGTACAGTTTGACTTCTTTTAAAGTCACCATTGGTTATAAATAAGCTGGGGTGGGGGTGGGGAAGTGGGAAGGAATGTTCGAATTCTGCTTCTTTGCACCTGGTGATTCTCCCTATCCAGAACGTACAGCCAGAGATGCCTCCTCAGATGCTAGAGGTATTAGAAGCCAGGCCAAATAAGAACAGCCAAGTGCCAACAGAGAATCTACAAATGGTGTGTGGGCCAATAATGAGGCAGCTTAATATATCTCCCTTTTTTTCCTTTTTTTCCCCTCCTGCTTTTTTTTTTTTTTATAAAGGGGAGAATTGTGCAGCAGGGTGAAGGTTAAATCATAAACGGAGGGAGGCGGTTGAGTCAGCAGCTGCGTCATGATTCCATTTATTGTTATTTCTTTCTACCCGTTGGATCGGTTCTAGCATGCTTAAAAAAATTAAAATTAAAATTAAGGAGTAAAAAAAAAAAATACCCGTAACCCACAGGCATGCAGAAGGATCAGCTCACTAATGGCATCTTACCCTCATCCCCTCAAATCGGGACAACGCTCTTAAAGGCCTCAAGGCTCTGAGTGTCCTAAGGGATTTAATGGCACCTAGTTCCGAGTAGCCCAGGGCATTAGCTACAAGGCTGACTAAAGAGACCTACACAGAAAACAGGGGAAAAAAGGAAAAAGGAAAAAAAAAAAGAAAAGGAAAAGGAAAAAAAGAAGAAGAGGTTTCCATACTGTTAGAATAAATCCCCTAGCACTGACGAATAGCTCCATCCCCCAAACTGGACTGCAGGCCCCGGCCCATCCCCGCTTAGAGTGACACCGAAGACATGGACCACCAGCTGCCTACAGCACTTCACTGAAACGACCTGGAAGGAAATAATGCAGTTGAGAGAGGCATAAGAACAAAACAAAAGGGGAAAATAAGTGAGAGAGATAGAGAGAGAGAGAAAAAGAAAGGCACATACACACACACGCACACGCACACACACGGAAACAGGGTCTGTTGGAAAGTTAGGAGCCCAAACAGATGACAAGAACCTTACCCTCGCCCTCTTAACAGTCTGCAGGATCCCAGCAGCTCTCATTAAATTAAGCCAGACAAATTTTTAAAGGTACCTATGAGAAAGAATACAGATAAATACACACACTGCACAAGCTGCCTGAGTTTTGACATTCAGGTGGGGAGTGGGCAGGGCCTAACATTTCTGCTAGGGAGGCATCACACAGCTTTGAGCCAGGAGGTGAACATCGAAGTTCCTCTCTCCTGTGCAGTGTCAACAATTATTATAACTCCAAAGTGTGTGGAGTGTCAGGGTGGGACAACAACCCATCTAAGTGCAGACTGAGGTGACAGACTGCAGTTCAAGCAGGTGATGACCCCTTGTAGTGGAAAGCTTTCTACAGCTGAGAACATCATAGCCACCATAATGATCTTTGAACTGCAGAGCTAGGAGAGACCCTTAGGGATCATGGAGTCCAGCCCCAATCAAGGAGGCAAAGTGGTGGTGGTGGGGTTTGAACTCTCAAGCTCTGGCTCCGCAGCCAAAGATCTAAGCCCCTGATCTATCCAATCGCACTAATAAGACTGTTGTTGAGTTATGAGAGGCATGTTATCTCTACCTGCTAAAATGGTTGAGCCTGAAGGCTGGTTCACACATAAATTCAGAAGGAACAGTACGTGTGTCATGTCTCTAGGTCCAGGGTGGCGAACCTTCAGCACTCCATATATTGTGGACCACAACTCCCACAGTCCTTTGTCATTGGCAATACAGACTTGGAATGCTGGGAGTTGTGGTCCAAAACATCTGGAGTGCCGAAGGTTCACCACCACTGCTCTAGGTTGTATCCCAGCACTTCTTTTTAAACTCTGTATGCACCCGGAGGGCCAAGCCATGCATTATCATTTGTAGCCCTATTGATGTTTTCACATATCTCCATCCATCCCATACTGTACTGCTTCTACTGGAATACAAGAACTATATGAGCTGGGCTTATGATGTGACTACTTTCTAGAGTAGCACTCTCAAGAGTTTTCTTCGCTTGCTGCCATGTGAAAGGGACAGCAGTCATCCACCTGTAGGATGTGATTCCTGCATACAGATGTCACCAGTCTGTTCCTCAGGGCTCTAAAAATTCCTCAGCTTTGTTCTCATTGTACAGCTTGGTACCTAAATAGCACATACAGGAAAATGCTTTCTTTTACATCAGAGCAGACTTCCGAATCAAGCAAAGCAAAGCATGTTTTTAAAATGGTCCCTCCTTCAAAATCAGTGTGGAACGTCCCCGGGCGCTGAAAACCCTAGCTACGCCTCTGAACATGGTCTCAAGGTAGCTGTGACTAGCAGAAGGTTATGGTGTGCTTTTACTCAAAGGAAATCCCACTGACTCCAGTGGAGCTTACTCCCTAACAAGTGTGTCCTAGAATTGTAGCCTGAGCAGTGTGCTAAAATAATACGGTACAGCATTGGCAAGGACTGGGACTAGCATTGCATTAGTGTTTTGTATCTGCAGGTAATAACATAAAGGATTCAAATGTAATAAAAAATCTTGATGGTTCAAGCTAAGGATACCTCCTCAGAAATGATACATTAAATGGAGAAGTGCAGTTCTGCGACCCTTTCCCTCCACACAAAAACAGACATTCAACACTGATTACTAAAGAAAAAAAAATAAGAAAGAGCCCAACTGACTAGAGGACAAGTAACACTAAATGCTCACAATTTGAATTTTAACATCTTGAACCCCAGCAATAAAATAACAAGGATCAAGGCTGCCATTTACATGGAGCTATAATTGGTTAGATTTCCGCAGATTATTTCAGAAAAATTTCCAGTGGATAGTTTTAACAGAAAAAGGAGACAAATAATTATTTAATTTTCTATTATTTACTCATTTTCCTTTTAAAAAACAACAACAGATAGAAAAACAGGATAGTAACAGAACATATTATTGCTCAGACAAAAGAGACACACAAATATATATGACATATCTGGAAATCAGTAGAGAACAAAATGACAAAAATGATACCCAAACCTGAGAAATGTCATTTACACCTTGTTTCCTGACTGGTAACTCAGCTTCAACTAATGTAGTCATGTTAGAGCTATTCAAGACCTTATGCTATTAGCATAGCTTTTACATGGACCAAATGTACTTCTTTCAATTCCAATCTGGAAAACATTTAATGACCAGTCTTTTTGTTCATGTCTTATTTCTTTTTCATTTCTACTGCATACAAAAGCTGCTTGCTGTCAAAAACATTACTGTACCTTCCACTTTCCTCTTTTGCCAAGATCTGGTACTACTGCAATTAGGGATGTGGACAATGAAATATTTGTTTCATTTTGGATTTTTTGAGGATGCGTGTTTGTGTGTGTGCCTCTTTTATTTTCACATTTTTTTTGCACAGTTCCATTTTATACACAAGAGACCATTTTTTGAGTAAGTGTGAGGCTTAAAAATGTTCCCTCAGGGTCAGACATGTTCCTTTACACTGTGTGCCTGCCTTTAAAGTGCATAGAAGTAGAAGCCGGTTGGTGCAGTGGTTAAATGCCTGTACTGCAGGTAAAACTGTGCTCACAACCTGGGGTTCAATCCCAGGTAGCCGGCTCATGGTTGAGTCAGCCTTCCATCCTTCCGAGGTCGGTAAAATGAGTACCCAGCTTGCTGGGGTGTGTGTGTGTGCAATTTGTAGCCTGCATACTGTAATTAAACTGTAAACCACCCAGAGACTACTTGAAGTGGTATGAGGCGGTATATAAGCAGAACACTTTGCTTTATTGTGACGTGTGAGGCTTGAAATGTTCCCTCAGGGTCAGGCATGTTCCTTTATGGTGTGCCTGCCTTTAAAGTGCATAGAAGTATCTTTACCATGTTCAAAACTGTGATGTGCGAGGTTTAAAATGTTAATTCAGGATTAGTCATGTTCCTGTACAGGGTGCAGGTCTTTGAAGTGCACTTTATAAAAAGTTTTGTACAAAAAAACTGGGTGTTTTTGTCTCTTTTCTAGCCTCCGAAATGAATTAATCCATTTCCAATGCATTCCTGTGGGAAACTGCGTTTTGTGTTACGAAAATTTCAAGTTACACAAATGCATAAGGAACGGATTAATTTTGTAACTTGAAGTACCACTGTAAAAGAAAAATATCAAAGGCCACACCCCAAACAAAAACTATTCAAATATGGGCAGATTTTTTAGATTTTTAAAAATCAAGGGAAGAAAAAAAACAAAAAAAAGGCAAGGACTCCAAGATGGGCTGCAAGAGGAGCTTCCATATACAGTACACAAGAAACAACTGAAACAAACAAATAGCATTCCTTTTAAGGTTCCAATCAATCTAGACCATGGGTCCTCAACCTAACGCCCGGGGGCCAGATGCACCCCCCCCAGGGTCCTGAATCTGGCCCCTGGGACCAATTGCAGACCCCCCCCCACTGCCTGCTTCGCGAGCAAGCCAGCCACCACAGCTGCTTCTATTGCTGAGGCAGGTCAAAGTGGTGGGCTATGTCGCTTTCCCCACTACCCCCACCCACTTCCCAGGTGATCGGCACACTGGTTAGTGGGGCAGTTCAAAGTGAGAGGGCCACGGCAAGGTCCTCTGCTCCCCCACCCACCGCCCAGATGGTTGGGGCACCGGCTGCAGCTGAGCAGGGCAATTTAAAATGGGAGGGCTGTGACAAGGTCTCCCACTCCCTCCATAGCCCCGAGGCCCTGTCCCTGCTCCTCCTCCACCCTGCCCGCCTGCCTTCCTTGTGTGGCTCCCACCTGTGTTATTGTGGTTGTGAGGAAGGAAGGAGGCAGGCAGAGGCAGCGCCAGCCAGCCTTCCAAGCAGGAGCAGCCATGACAGTGAACCAACAGAGGGATGGATGGCGGGCAACCGAGGGGGAAAACAGAGCTACTTTTCCACCCACACAGCCCCCTCTGAGCTGCTGCCTTGCTCCGTGGAGCTTGGGAGGAGAGGAGGGAGCCCAGCCATGGCCGGAGGCTGAGGTTGCCGCCACCACCACCAGGTTAGAGACCAGTGAGGATGAGGTGGCGGAGAAAGAAGAGAAGGGAAGGGAAGTCCAACGGTGGCCCGGGCCTGTTTGCTGGGAGGCTGGTGGGGCTGCATTTGGGTGGGCTGGCGAGCCAACAGAGCACGAGAACTTAGCAGAGCTCGGCCAGTGAGCGGGCTGCAGGTGGCTTTGGGCATGCCTTCCTGCCTCCCCTCCCTCCTTCCCAGCCCTTGGTCCCTCCCTCCCTCCCCTGCAGTGCACCAAGTCGGGCCGGGCTAGGCCAAAGATGGAGGTAGCTTTCCCTCCATGGCACAGCGGGGGTGTGATGGCCAGGACACACGGCTGGATCTGCATGCAGTGGTGCCAGCCTTGCCGCAGTGGTTAAATGCCTGTACTGCAGGTAAAGCTGTGCCCACGACCTGGGGTTCAATCCCAGGTAGCAGGCTCAAGGTTCACTCAGCCTTCCATCCTTCCAAGGTCGGTAAAATGAGTACCCAGCTTGCTGGGGGGGGGCAATGTGTAGCCTGCACACTGTAATTAAATTTGTAAACCGCCCAGAGACTACTTAATGTGGTATGGGGCGGTATATAAGCAGAACACTTTGCTTTGCTTTGCTTTAGCTGCTGCTCCTCATCCTGAGTGGCCACCTAGAAGGTGATGAGGGGCCTGAGCTTGCCTGTGCTGCTGCCTCCTTCCCGATGCAAGGAAGGAAGGACAGCCGCTCTAGCCACTGCCACTGTAGGAGGAGGAGGAGGCGCAGCAGAGGGATTCCAGTGGAGGCACCTCAGGGCACAATCTGGAGCAGGAAGCATTGCTGGGACCCCGAAGATGCATTGATCATGAGCCAATTGTGTGGGGCTCCACCCACTTGCCCCTCTCCTTTTTCCATGTTGGCTTTTTTTTTGGGGGGGGAGGACTGTGGTCCGGCCCCCAGTGATGTCTGGGTGTTTGAAAACGTTGAGGAACCCTGATCTAGACCCTCGTACAGATTCAAAATTCCTGCTCCTCCCAGGACATCTTGACAAGCTGCTGAAAGCAGCCGCTGCAAAACTCTTGAATGAGAAATTTATTTGGTGATTTGACAAAGTGGGATAGTTAAATGAAAGAGAAAAACACAAAATAAACATTCAAGTGTCATGCACCTGTCTTTCATTAATACAAATTATTCTTGTTAGAGGATCTCTTTTGGTAACAGATGAGAGAACATGAAAAAGAAAGCATTTTTTGCTTTTACCCTCTTTTGTTTAAACATAAAAGGTCCATCCCTAATTGCAGTATTGGCCACTTGAGGCTCTCTAGTTTTGTCAGAAAGAACAGTGAAATTACAAGAAATATGTATTTGGAGAAACCAGTCCCCTTGTAACGTGAAATTTGTATTTGCATTTGTCTATGTGTCTTGAAGAGTCTTTTCCCTCTGCATTTTGGAATAGCACAGGGATAACAAATCCAGTCTCTCCACTAGCCAATAGAAGATGGGTTTGCTTGCCATACTGTTATTTATTAGTCTACTGTTTATGTGCTCTTTCCTCAATTACAATCATTATACCCAACAATGGAAAAGCAAACCTGAAAGTGAAGCCTGGGAAAAATCCCCAATTCCCTAACTTTCTCCACCATGAAGTGCTAGAGAAGAGAACATATTTCTGATAATTTTATGGGGTGGTTTGTCTTTATGCCCAGATAGATAGCAATATAGGAGCAATGCCATTAAGCTTTGTTTATTTTAGGTAGAAGAATGACCCAGACATGTAGAAGACATTGTACTGCGCAAAGAAGCAAAATGATACCTACTGCTACAATGAGGAAATCTAGCCAACACCAGGCATTAGTGAAGAACTTCACAAATCCGTAGGCACACCATTTTAACAACATTTCCAGGATAAAGATGTAAGTGAAGACTTTGTCGGCATACTCCAGGACAGTCCGAATGGTCTTTCTCTGTTCAATGTAAATATCCTCAAAGGCCTAAGTAAGAAGAAGGAAATAATAATGATTAAAGTCTGATCTTGGTAGCCAGTAGAATAGGCTGAAAATAAAAACTGGATCCCATTAGTTGTAGAAGAGTTTTCGTGGAATGCATGCTCACTAAGCACAATGTTCAAATATTTATACACAAGTTGCTGATTCCTCTTGGTTAATAATTTGCTTTCATGGGGTTACAACTCATGTTATTCTGGCAATCTTTCTCTATAGGGGGAAACCATGTGAAACAGATGTGTCCCTTCTCATGCCAACGTTACCCTAATCCATAGGAATGAATGGGGCAATGTTGGCTCCTGGAAAGATTATGGCATATGCCTAACTCACATGGCTCCTTGAGATGGACTTTTCTATGTGTGTGTTCCAGGTGCACATGGGTCATTGCTGTGGTCCTGCAGGCATTGGCCATTACTACTCTTTAATGCTTTCATGTATTACATCTGAGGCAAGGTCAAACGACAGGAGAGTTTGGCATTTAGAGTTTCAATAGCTCTTTAGCTTCTAACAACCATAACTTTAAATTGTGGGCATTTAACATTCAGTGTGCTTAAATTAGCAGAGTAGATGGCAGGAAATTATTCTTATGGTGGAGTCTGTACTTACGATGGAGTCCCCACAGTCGTAACTCTTTAGAAGGAAATACCAAGATCCCTTTAATTTGGCCTCCTTTCCTCGCACAGGTCAGTAACATATTATTTATGGGTTTTACAGATTGATTCAAAGGGGTCACCTCATCATACCAGTATAAACATTGTAGAGGGTGATTTCCTTGTGGCCATAGTACAAGGAGCGATATGATCCCCATGGTTCCAATCTAGACACATCCTGTACCTTTTAAATCCCAAGACAAATGAAATACATATTTCTGTGTGTGTGTTCCAAGTGCACATTGGTGTGTCACACATCTTTTAAATCCCCATGAAAATACCTTCACACATTGCTTATATTGTTGAGACTTGCTCTCTTACAAGACCCAGTAAAATTCAAGTATTGCTGCTTACCAAAGCTCCACTGCTCAGTAAGATCATGAAGATAATGAATGTCTCAAACCAGTTATGCTCCACAATGAGAAAGCAGGTTTTTCGCAGATTCCACCACGACTTGCCGTAACCTTCTTCGATACTGACTTGGCAGCACTTGAACTTTTGTACACAGCCTGCAAGGAAAGAGTTAGAATGAGCTTCCGGAGAGAGGCTAGATTTATCAAAATATTTTGTCACAAAACAAACCAGACAATATTTTGTCTATAAAACGACAACACATGATGCCTGCTAGGCATTACCATTTTAACATTCCAAACTATCACAACTGATATCGAACATTGCTCTACTACAGTGGTACTTTGGTTTACGAGTACCTTGGATGGCAAGCATTTCACAAACGGAGAAATTTTTTTAGTAAAATTTTGTCTCAGTTTGTAAACAAAGTTCACCTCAGTGCGGGCCCTCTGCTGCCTGGAACAGGCCTCCAGAGCTTGTTCTAGGCCATGTGCAGGGCCTGTACAGGGCTTCTGGAGCTCTCCCCAGGCCTGGTGCTGCCCAGAACAGGCCTCCAAGCCGTGTGGTGGGCCTGCGGTGGGCTTCCTGAGCCTCTGCATGGACTGGAAGTGACTTCCGGTGAACTAGAATGGGCCTCCGGAGCATCAGGACGGGCCTGGCACTGACTGGAAGTGACTTCCAGGCTGTGTGTTGGGCCTGCACCATGGCCTCCACAGCAATCCCTGGCCCCAGTGCTGCTCGTCCATTCCCTCTAGAGCTTGCCATGGGCCCAAGTGCCACCTGGCTGCAGCCTCTGGAGCTCACTCTGAGTCTGGTGTGACCCATCTATGGCCTCTGCAGCGCCCCCTGGGCCTGATACCGCCCACCCGCCTCCTCCATAGCTCACGCTGGACCCGGTGCTGGCTATCTATAGCCTCCGCAGCACGCCCTGGACAGCACTGGTCCCAGGGTGAGCTCTGGAGGCCGCTGCAGCTCCAAACCAAAACAAATTTCCCCATAGGAAGTAATGGAAACTGGAACCCCCGAACAGATCAAGTAAGTTTCCATTATTTCCTATGGGGAAATTTGTTTTGATACACGAGTATTTTGATTTACAAGCATGCTCCAAGAACGGATTATGCTCGTCAACTAAGGTATCCCTCTATATCTTTTTCTCCTCTCCAAGTAATCAACATTCTGGAGTTCACATAAGATATATATTTTCACAGTCAAATATCAGACACTGAAAGCTAGAACCCTTATGAACCTCTGCCCAATTAGTTCTACCATGTCTCTTGGCTTTCGGCTGCATAAGCAAATATTGTGGAAATCACAGGGTTGAATTCTGCTTCCACAAAGAGTAACAGATGTCTCCTTATATAAATTCCAACAAACAAACAAACAAAATAAATCAGAAACACTAGCTCAGTGGATCACTGTCAAGTGGTTCGCTTGAATGGGATCCGGCAGTTTTATTACTCTGCAGCTCAACAGAAATACAAGTTGTTGCTGTAAAAGGGAGTTAAGTTAAAAGATGTACCACCTGTTCTAAACACAAGGACTCAACTCTCTTAATAAAAGACGCTGGATCAAAATTCTGCAATTTCAGCTACATTCCTTTAAAAATAACATTAAACTGTTTTTAAAAATTAAATGTAAAAAAGTGTGTTTATATGGCATCATGCCTTGGAGAACATTCCAGAAAGTTCAAGAGGACAGAAAGTGGCATAGAAACGAAGAGCACAAACATAAATATGTTTTGAAAATTACCTTCTGTAAAACATGCATCTGGATCCAGATACTCTTCTGGTGCTTCCACCGGAACCTCCTCTGCCTCTGGTTTGATATCAATCGTGCTGCCCTCTGATGAACTAGTATCATCCAGTTTCTATACAGACAACCAATGAAAACAACCATAAGCAACACAGATATTATAAATTACTTGAAATGAATAATTTCTGTTCTTAACAACAATTCCATGTTATGAAACAATGCAAAAGAGCAAAGAATATTTCCTGGCTCAGTCAACTGAAAGCACCTTTTAGAAGCCTTCAACGCTTCTAAAACACAGTTAGAGCACGAACAAACAAGCCTCTAACAAAACAGGAGAGAAGAGAAAACATTCCTTGGGACTCCAGCTACCTCTCTTTTAAGTATATAGAACTTTACATTGCCCAAGGAGTTCAGAGGAAAGCATCCATTTTAGTACACGTTGTAAACAGCACTACAAAGGATGCGTCCCAGTCCTGCCCACTGCTGCCATATTGCAAGCCTTTCTGGCACAACTAGAGCATCATCTTGTGAGAAACGAAGATGGCAGAACCAGTGGCAACCCTTTAGGGTGTCCACAGCTAACATCTAAATCTCTTAGGATGGACTTTTGAATCTTACTACCTTCTACCGCCACTATTATCACACTAGAGACAGAGTGTGACTTCTTAATTTGTTCCTTCAGCAAATGTGCATACAGCATTTAATCAAAGCTATGCAAACAAACAAACAAGCCCAGACTTGAGTTTCTTCTTTCTGATACAGACCCCAAGATCACTTATGTAGCCAGATTCTGTATGCCAACACTCAGGTGTCAAAAATTCAACAGGAACTAGTTATTAGCCTTGAAGTTGCTTTTAATGTTAAGTGTTCTTAATCATGTTATATCTTCTTATTAATGTTAACGTTTTTACAAAGTATTTGGAAATTTGGAAAATTTGCAATGCTTTACTTTTGCTGATATGATTGGCCTAAGGACCATATTAATACATTGACTGAATGACAAGCTAAAGGAATCTTCAGATGACTTCATATATGAATGGCCTGCAGGGACATAGAAAACAGGGCTGGGCCTGCTGCCACATTCACAGCATAATCTTCATTAACATCATCCAATGTCTATGGATTCAGCCTGGCATTGGGCTTAATAGTTTACAAACTGGAGGTGAGGGAAGATTGCTTGAAACTGCATGAATTCTGACCAAAAAGCTACGGTATGAGAAAGTGGTCCATGAGCAAGCACATGAATCCACCGTACCTCTTTGCTACCGTCGGGGTCAGTATCACTGCTGAAATCCTCTGTGTTGAGGTTCTCAAAGTCTGACTCCCCCACAGCTATTGGGACACGGACAGTGAGGTTTGGGTTATTGATAAAAGACATGTGGTCCTCATCGATGATGTACTTCTCCACGCTGCTGCCAATGCCACTGGTGGTGCCATTGCCGTTCTTCTGATAATCAATCTCCCGATTAATGTCCACCCCCATGTGGTTGGCAATGCAATTCATTTTCTTGTCATACAGCTCATCCAGTGGCTTGACTTCATCGGCCTCCCTCTGCTTAAAATGGGTCTGTACAAACTCATGGGCTTTCAGCTTCACCCAGGCGATGCCCTTCTTGATGCGGATGACCGAGATCTGCAGGTTGTTCATCTCCCCATCATCATCTGTCGCTGCAAGATTGTCGGCGCTAAAGGAGCTCAGCAACAGGGCCAAGAACAAGTTCAGGACCTGAGGGAGTAGAACAGGCAGGTAAAGCCATGCTTCCCAACAACCTCTGTTTAGCGAATTGACAGAATCCTCCCCAAAGTGACTCCCTTCTGTTTGGCAACACCAGAGGCATTGGTTAGACAGAAAGGTTCATTCCACTGACTTAGAGGCCAAATACAATATGTTTCCTCCCACCCAAGAAACACAAGGAGCACATTACTGGTTTTCCTTGTCCTTCCCCACCCTCCTCTCCTTTTGTACGATTCTGCAGCAAGACTATATCATATTTTTATTCCAGTTATAAACTGTCGTGAGTGAGTAGGCACAAGGATGGTGTGTATAAACGTAGAAAACAAAACAGTAAAAAAGCAAGCCTACAGAAATAATTTCTCAATTATTTTTAAATGTTGATTAATAGCCAACCCTGTAGAATCCTTCTCTGGCTACCAAGGTGAGTGGTGGGATCTTTCAGTTAATTTGCTCCCATTAGGAAGAAAAAAAATGACATGTTTTCTGGTCTCATCACTACAGCGACAGGGCGCTGTTTAAAGAAAGGGAAATAAACAAAAGAACTGAGATAAGCTCTAGAACATTATAGCAAAAATAATATGGTTGATTAATAGGATAAACAAAATATGTGTTTCGAGGAAGTGGACTGTAAGCCATGAAACTTCATGCAGAAATAAATGTGTTAATTTTCAAGATACACTTCCTGTTATTTTCATTTTTGTCATATGTGCTGAAACAGGCTAACATGACTAGTTGACTACCTAGTTCAAAAGCAAAACATTCTCAGTATCCCACTGCAGATGGCAAAGAGTGTTTAATTTCTGTCTGTGCTTATGGTCGACTACATGCACCATAATAAAAGTTATATACAGTATATCACATCCCCCTTGAAAGGAAATCAATATTTTATCAAACTGCTGCATTATTAAATCTTACTTGTTTAATTAGGAGTAAGGCAGGCTGAATTTGATTAATGTATATTTAGGCAATTTGTATATATGGTACATTTATCAGACATATTGGAAATAAGAATATAGTGGCCCTTTTTCTCTCATGAACAGTTGGTTACATGCATCTACAATAGCCTTTCACAGAAAAACAAAAATGGCAAATAATAATTAATTAACTCATTAATCAAGGAAAAAATATGGAAAGTAAGCCAAAGGAAATAATGTATGAAGTATTTCAGCAGTATGTTTTTACGATGTCAGTAGGGACCGGGTAGATAATATATGCAAAGTGAACAGCAATGAAAGATGCTGGTAAGTTTTTAAAATAAATCATTAACAAACAGTTGAATTATCCCATGGAATAATGGAGTCTTAATATTTTAATGTGTTTCTGTATCCACTATGATCTTAAAAAGCACGCATAGTGGCTACACAAAACAATATGGGGTAGGGGCAGGCAACAGGGTTACTGGGTCATCATGCATGCAATAAATGGTGCCAAGTCCATTGACGTTAGTGAGGTGTGACCTGTCAGAAGGGCCTTTGTTCACTGCCTCTTCCAACCTGGCACTTGCTGTCCACTGGTTTCATAAGGGCAAGTTGCCCAACCCCATCTCAGATCATCCTGTCCCTGCTGTTTGAGTTTCTTTTCAGTACTAGATTTTGGGAAGACGGCTCTCGTGTCTACAGCAATTCTCAGCTAGCTTGAAATGGCAGTACAATGCTAAGGGTTTGCAAGTAGCACACCAGACTTCACATTACATGTTAACTTTATAATTTTAAGGGAGCCAATGTTAGTCTTCTTTTAATGTCTTCTTGACAATTATTACACTATTGCAAAATGTTACATTTAGGGGTGTTTTACTGTCCCAAAAATAATGCATTAAAAGGGGTTGCTTTACTTGTTAGTGGCAACTAACTAATCAGTAAATGTGTTTATTTAATGCTTCCTGAATAGGAGTTGTAAGCAATGAGTGTAAAGGGAGGGGGTCGGCTGCTCATGGACCTATGACCTGATCAAAGAGGTGGATTACTTCCTCTTTATGGGTCATGGCACTGCCTTGGCATGGCACCCATTATAGCCCATTCTGACTCATTATTTGTTAAAACACAACTCTGAAAGTTGGGCCTTAAAGCATCCAAACAAGCAGATATTAGCATATTAGCTGCACAGCCTATGATCTAATCAGTGAATTCTTTTTTGTAGCAACCCTGTTTGCACTGCTTTACAAGACACCTATTCATTTCCCACCCAGAAGGAATCAGGGATGTTTACTGACCACCAGATTTCCAATGACCATCACCATCATGAAGACACTAAGGCACATGGCCTGTCCCGCCACTTCCATACAGTCCCACATGGTCTCAATCCACTCCCCACACAGCACACGGAAGACGATAAGGAAAGAGTGGAAGAAGTCGTTCATGTGCCATCGTGGAAGCTCACACTCGGGGTTGATCTTGCAGACACATTCTTTGTAGCTCTTGCCAAAAAGCTGCATGCCCACCACGGCAAATATGAAAACAATGATGGCCAGCACCAAGGTCAGGTTCCCCAAGGCACCCACCGAGTTGCCAATGATTTTTATCAACATGTTTAACGTTGGCCATGATTTTGCCAGCTTGAAGACTCTCAACTTGAAGATGGAGAGAGAGAGAGAGAGAGAGAGAGAGAGAATAAAATACATTTTTAAAGACGAAAACAAGATAAGAAATCAGTAGAGGGATGCTTATAAGCATATCATGGGAAGTTTTTTTGTGTGTGGGGAGAGGGGACAAGAACTCCTAGAAGCCTACAAAAATCATGGGGACCATGATACAAAAAATCCCAATAACATGATATTGTCGTTGATGTTGATGTTGTTTCGACTTATACACTGTCCACAATGCTAGAATCACTCTTTGGGTGATTTACAAAATGCTTAAGGAAACAACACTTGGTCCCCACAGGCAAGCTAGGTACTAATTTCACTGACCTCTGAAGGATGGAAGGCTGTTCTCGTGCCTCTTAAAGTGTCGTTTTCCATTCCTAGAAGCTAACCTTGGAAATCTTGTTAAAATTCCCAACAAAAGTAAGGTTTTCTAGCCACTTTCAAACATTGCTTTAAATTGGTATTTTAAGGCATTTTTACTGACAGTTAGAAAGGATTTTTCAAGTTTTACGCTATTATCAGTTCTAAACGGCAAGAGGTAAGTTGTTTTGGTGCGGTTTTTGCATTTTTAGAAGTATTCTCAAGGTTCACTATCTAGGAGATTTCCCCCTGTCTTTTTCTCAGCTGCTAAAAACTGTGACACACAATATTGATAAAACATAATTCAAATAATTACTTTTATGGCAAGAGCAACTGAAAACAGCAACACCAAGCTGCCTGTCTAAAAGTCATGAGTAACAAGTACCTTTAAAAGTAACATTCTGAGCTCTGGTTCTGCTGAAATAATTTAGATCAGGACTTTGACAGTGATGGCTCTGTATTTGTGGAACTGAGCTGATATACTTTCAAATGAGCATTGAAAACCAGTTTATCCCTAGGACAATTGAATTAAGAGAACATGCTGAACTTTTAAATGACTTCTAAAAATTGGTTCTACTGCAATTGGTTACATTGTTTTAAACGGAGAGTTTTATACTGTATAGCCTTTTCTTAGCTGTTTAAATTACGGTGGTACCTCGACTTACGAATTTAATCCGTTCTGAATGCATGCTCTTAAGTCGAACTACTCTTAAGTCAGGGTACCTATCTAAAATATTGAAAACATAAGTTAAAAAATAATATATATATATATTTGTAAGTTGAGTGGACCATATCTAAAATTTGTAAGCCGGCTGTTAAAACACAAACAACTTTCTGCTCTTAAGTTGAATTGCTCTACCACTGTAATTCTATATGAGTATGGAGCTGGCCTGTTGTAGGCTTAACTGAGGTTTTAATATGGCTATATTTCATTAAAATTGATTTCATGTAAAAAAAGTCTTGAGATCCAAGAAATACTATTTTATTTTTTATTATTTACCTTTTTTTTCTCGCTGCCCCACTACCAAGAGGTCTCTGGGCATCATACAACAATATATTAAAACTACAAAACAACATATTAAAACCATCAACATGATAGTTTAAAGCAATCAATATGCAATATGAAAAGCAAACAAATATTTTTGTGTGCATTGGAATGGACTGGATATTCCACTGTGTTATTAAATGCTAGAACATACCTCAAGTTCATATCGAAGAAATACTTTTCAACATTAATTTATTCGAATTGTCCTGTTTAAGGATAGTTTGATACTAATTATGAACAAAACATAAAATATTTTATGAGCAAGGACACCCCTTACTTAACATGAGTCCACAATTGTAGTTTTTTGAACTAGGGAAAGGGCCTGATTCATCAGCCCAATGATTGTTGCCAGAGCGGATCCCTGAACAAAGGAATGATAGTGACCTCCACGTGGGACGCAAGGGATCCAGGGGTCTGGCAGGGGAATGTGGGGCTGGATGGGGGTACCCGGACATGGAAATGAGCACCAGGAGGGGGAAGCCCCATTGGTGCACAGCACATTCCAAGGGGCTGTACCAGAGGAGTTAAAAAGGAGGGTGCGAGGAAAACAACCCCTCTTTTTCCTCCTGTCTGCCTCTCAAAATGATTTATGACCAGTGACAGTGAGTTATGACTTTGTCTCCGATGGGGGTGGACACACCCTGGAACCTGTAAGTGGAGTGGAGGTTCAGGACACCGATGGGGTGGGCACCCTGGGGTGTCCCATAGTGGCTGGGAGCATCCAAGGGATGGGGTGCTCTGTTGATGAGATGGATCCGACCCAATTGCCTAGCCAGAGTACTGTTTGCTGTATTAAATAAAGTTGCGGCCTTGTTATCCCCCCCCCAAAAAAAAAACCTGTGATGGTCATGCTGCTTCATTGTACAATCATGCCATTAAGGGGAGCTCAGCTGTAGAAAACAAATGGAAGTTTTACTGAGGAAAGGAGATTGCTTAGAACAAACTTCTGGTAACAAATGTATGAGGTGAAGGAGAACATAAGCAGTCTAAACTTCACACCACTTGCTTCACTGTATCTGGCCCATTAGGATCTTGGGTTCTGTCCCGTCCTGTCCTTCCACTGACAGTATGCCTGAGACTTTCATTAGCTGATTAGAGAAGGAGGTTAATTTTGCCACTTCCCATCTTCCAGGGGGCTCCCCGAAAAGGTATTCCAGAGCTTTGGGGTACTCTCCTGAACAGCATGAGAGAAGGCATAAAGGTTATGGTGAGGAAGTGGCAGCTATTGCCTCCTCCCCCAGCCTGCTGATAGAAGTCTCCATGGGATCCAAGAGACTTCCGTCTGCTAAGGGATGCCCTTGGGTACCACCCTTCACTAGCCTTTCTGGATAATTTCTTTTCTAGTGGTATTAATGCAGTTAAAAATAGAAGTTCCAATGGACTTTAAGAATTTGGCTGAACTGGTATTTCAAGGTAATTTTCAGGGAGAGTCAATGGAGATGAGAATGGGATAACAACCTTCTCTTCCATATTAAAACAAATAGCTTTTCATCTTAATACAGGCTACTTAGCACAGAGTAAGTATACTTCCTATGGAATGCCATGGTAGACTCCGGTGTATGTCCTAACAAACTTAGAATAAAGAACACTATAGCATTTGCAAGACTATAAATTGTAAAAAGGTAATGAATACAAGAGAAATACCAATCGGAAAGATCGCAGCACTGAAAGTCCTTCCACATCTGCCAGCATAAGCTCCATTAAACTGAGAGAGACAATAAATCCATCAAAAATGTTCCACCCTTCTTGGAAATAATAGTAGGGATCCATTGCTATGAGTTTTAAGAACATTTCAGCAGCAAAAATTCCAGTGAAAACCTAAAATGAAAAAAGGCAACAAGACTGTTTAAAACTCTCCTTTAATTTGGACTGAATTAAGAGCACTTCCACAGGGCCTGGAGGCAAGAATGTAGGTTATATTACAGAGGAGGGAAATCTTTGGCCCTCCAGATGTATTGGACTCCAACTCCCACAGGCCTTTATCATTACAATACAGGCTCAGGATTCTGGGAGTTGGAGTCCAAAACATGTGGAGGGCCAAAGGGCCCTCTTCCCTGATATATTATATGAATAACTGAGAAGAAGAGACAATAGGACCCCCATATCCACTGATTCATTATCCACTGATTCAGTTATCCATGGTTGGACAGAGGAAAAAATAAATAAATAATTCAGCAACCGCAAAGCAAGCTACTGTCACAAAGAGCAGCTGTAAAGCAAGCTACTGTCATAAAACAGCAGTTGTAAAGCAAGTTACTATTACAAAACAGCAGCTGTAAAGCAAGCTACTGTCATAAAACAGCAGCTGTAAAGCAAGTTACTATCACAAAACAGCAGTTTTAGGGACATTTTGACATTCTGTCTTATCCACGGTTTTCATTATCCACGGGAAGGCTTGGAACCAATCCCCAGCGCATACTGGGGTCCTACTGTAGTCTTTTTCTGTAACTGGTGGTTTTGCTCCGCTGTTTACACTTTGTTATCATTTCACTGCATTCTCTCATACATATGAATCTCAATAGTATAAAACAGGAAGCAATGCCACCTAGAAGCCATAAACACATAATTATAGGCTCATGCTACAGGAAGCCAGATTATCAGGGAAAATTTCTTAACTGTTAGAGCAGCATGACAATGGATCCAATTGCCCCAGGAGGTAGTGAGGACTCTAATGATGAAGATGTTCAGGAGAAAATGGGATAACCATATCTCAGATCTGCTTTGATTTGGATTCTTGCATTGAGCAGTGTGGGTTGGATTTGATGGCCTTAGAGGCCCCTTCCAATCTTATGGTTCTATGATTCTATGATAAAAATCTAGATACTCTCAAACGGTGCGGACAATCCTCTCTTGTATTCAAAAACAGTCGGTGACAATTTAAATAATTGTTTAACTAAGGCGAACAAAGTAGCAATCAGTCACATAGAATACCATTAATATGTTGATTTCAGGATCAAACTATACATGACATAGATGACGCCATTAGAAGTGAGAATTCCTTAACAGTTGAAAGTGTTTTACTGCCACAGCCAGATATTTTTATGTTTCTTGCCATTTGCATATTAGCTAGCTTTGCTTCATCATGATTCATCTTCTGGATTTTTCAGACACAGATGTCTGCCAAAATTACATTTCTGGAATAATAACCATAATCATCTTAAACCTGCAGAGATGGAATGGCTTCCTATGGACAAACGTCAGCTAGAACAATGCATAACATCTAGGTTGGCCCATGGTATTTGAAGAAACTCTTCATTGTCCACCAGTCACAGAGAACCTTCTCGTGGACATTCTGCTTACCAGGTTTCCTACAGCCAAGACATGTTCAAACTGTGGGGTCATGGGATGATGCTCCATTGCCATAAACAGAGTATTCAATACAATACAGATAGTAATGGCTAAATCCACAAAGGGGTCCATAACAATCAGATTGACAATCTCTTTTAACTTCAACCAGTAGGGGTGGCACTCCCAAATGAGAAAGATGTTGGCAAATTTGTACCAGCAAGGGGGACATTTTCTTTGGGATTCTTCCAGTTCTACAGAAAAAAGAGAGAGAAACATTATTGAATGTATGGTTTATCCATAAACTATTCAAAGCTGCATAGTAAAACTAAGGTTTTGAGTAAGGCATTGAATTTGTGGAAACAACAAACAGCATCTGGGCCACTGAAGATATTTTAGGAATGAGGGAGGATGAAACATATATACAGACAGAGCTATGCAACAGGATTTCAACCTATATACCATGCATACATTACATATTCTTCTTGCCTTTCCTCTAGGAAGAGAGCACTGATTGGATATTGAAGATTACTGATTAATGCATTCATAAGAGTTAGAAACTGTAAAGTACTGTGTATGTACCTGTGAAGTTTGAGAAAAGGGGGAATACTACCTCAGAATGGGAGATCTTTTGCACAAATGAAAACAGGACCACAGGTTGCTGGACATTATACATACCTTCTACAAGAGTATTTGTTATGACTGTCATTATACTGTTTGTTCGGTCCTTTCTTCCATAGGATGCATTCAGCTGGTCCATTGATACCAAGAGCGACCCAGGAACTTTCTTTTTGATTTCTACATCAGTGGTCCCCTAAAAAGCCACAATATCTTGTTAACACACTTTAAAAATGTGTATGTAAAGAAACTAAACAGCCTTTTAGCTACAAAGGTAGAGTTTATTTTCTGCACAACATCCCAGCTGGATTATTGTAATGTGACCCACATAGGGACTGCCTTTAGAAAGTGCTGGGAAACTTCAGCAGGTCCAAAAAAGTGCAGCCAAATTGTTAACAGGGGCTGGTTACTGTTCCTCAGGCTTAGTTAACCCCTCTGTTAGAAGAGCTCCACCAGCTGCAGATCCATTTCCTGGCAGGATTCAGACTGCTGCTTTTACCTTGCTAAGCCCTAAATGGCTTGGGTCCAAGCTATTTTAAAAACATGTATCTCCCTTTTGAGCCTGCCTGGGCATTAAGATAATCAGAGGAGGCCTTTCACTCAACCCCATCACCCTCACATTTGGTGGGGACACAGGAGAGGACCTTCTCAGTTATGGCTCCCAGAGTCTGGAACACCTTCCCACAAGACGCCAGACTGGCCCCATCTTTGCTGTCCTTCTGCAAGCAGGTGAAGATGTTTCTCTTCAGGTGGGTTTTCCCTTAATTACTGACAAAGTATTGTCTAAAATAGATTTTGTGACACAGCACAAAGGAACTTCCAGGTAACTGGTATCACATAACACAGATGTATCTCAAGTCTTCTTCCATGCACACATCATGCTACAGTTAATTAAGAACACTTCCATGCTGTTAGAAGTCTGAATTCTGAAAGAGCACTGACATGCTAACTGGAAAAAGTAGTAGTAACTGAAGCTGGAAGAAACTAGGAAGGAGTTCAAACATTCTTAAGGGGTTGGGGAGAAGGAGTGGGCAGGAGTAAGTTCCAACAATTAACATGAAGTCAGATGTATTTTGGGTTTTGTTTCATTTTGAAAAAAAGGGCTTGGAATGTATAAATACAGGAATGAGACTTCCTTGTGTATTCCTGCCACAGCTTTTCTTTCTAAATACACAGTGGTTGAAATCCTGTTGTGCAGTTATGCAAATGGTGTAACTTATGGGAGTGAACTGCCATCAATAAGTTAAGAAATTTCTATAGGCATTATCTGAAGGACACTGAGTTGTGCAACTTAGTCAGCAACAGAACATGTCTATGGAGATTTCTTAACTTATGGCAATTTGCTTCCAATCTGTAGAATTGCACAACAGGATTTTACTCATAATGGAGCAACCTAATTTGGCCATGTTGTTTAGTAGCAATCGTTCTGGCTCACTGTTGATTCTATAGTTATAGCATACTTTCAGTTCTGCCCACAGTTCTCACTTAGGCAGCAAAGCTGCATCTGGCTTTAAGATTACAGATGGGAAAACAAGCTGCATTTTGGGGCAGGAGAAGATCTGTTTCTACATAGAAACTGAACTCCTGCTACTATTATAACCATGTCTGCAGGTCCACCTAAGCTTTTCCTCTATTGAAAAGAAAACAAATGACATCAGGAGACATTCTATCTCTGCATCCAGATGAGACTTTTATGATACAATAAGCTTCATGTGTCAACGTGGGGGAAGCACGGCCACTAATTGCCCTTCTGTGCTGTCCTCCTCCACTGCCTTCTGACCAGTAGCAATACAAGATCTCCATTTGGAAGCATCCAAAGTGGTCTCCCAAATCAAGCTGAGTTGAACTGCTGGAGAGCTGAGTGGCTTAGAGGGCTGGATTAAGTGATCCACAGGGTCCCTTCCAGCTCTGCAGTTCAAAGGTTGTTGTTGTTGTCTAAGTTCCTTCCATATAAATATCTAACATGCTCCTTTATCTCTTCCACAAGACTCACTTGTGTTTATTTGCCTATGTAAGAGACCGGCATTCTGAAGTGATACAGATCACGCACAAATGTATCACTTCTTGTAGACGATCATTTATTTCTTACTGCACTGAAAATTCCTAACTGACTTCCTTACCGAGTTTCCATTTTACACTAGATCTTCTATCAGGTTTCTTAAGATATACATGAGCACCTTTTTTTTTTAAAAAAAAGAAAAATATTAAGCTACCAAAGAAGATTTATACACAATCCAACTTCTCCAAGTACAATTAGGAAATTAGTTTATCCCATTCACATTTCCTGTTCACTGTTAATCTGAATTATTTGGAAGATCTGATTTAACAAATGGCACATCCCTATTCTTTCTGCTATTAAAAAAAAAGAAATAAAAGGATCCAAGCCATTTTTCTCTTAGAAGCCAGAAAAGAGAAGCAAAGGAACACTGTCAGTAGGTTAATTCATCAAAGGAGGAGAAAGTGAAGAAAATTAAAAGCAAAGCAATTTGGGAGTCGGCTTAGATTACCACATCCGTAGCGAGACAAACCAACGTTCATTCCGTCAGGGATCCATTTGGCGGCATACAGGAAAGCAGAAAAGAAGGGCAGGCCGCCATGCCTAGACTATCTACTCATTGACTTTCTTACACTGTCATCAGTAGCTGCCTTATCTATTTTCACCTCAGGCAGAAGCCGCCCGCTGGGGATGTTGGAAGCCGGACCACCAATTAGGGAAACAACACCGTTGCAGTCCACTGTGCTGTTCCGCTTCACGTTCCGCCGGATGCTGGGGAAGATGCGAGAGGACCTGCTCCCTTGACTGTACCCACTGTAGCCGCTGTAGCTGCTTTTCCGTTCGTGTCCCCGGATGGGGATGAAGAGGGAGTCCCTTCGGCCCTCGCTCTCCTCCACGGTGCTGTGCTCATCATCGGCAAATTCGTTTTCGGACCCCGGGTCACGGAAACCTCTCTTGAAGCTAAAGATGCTGCTTTTACTGTTGTGGCGGGAAAGGTATGGAGATCCCGGTATGCTGAGCAGTGACTGGAAGGGAAGGCAAGCAAGCAGGAGGACAGAAGGAGGGCGGGGGGGGGGAGGGGGAGATGCAAGACCCATAAGAAATGATAAAGCACCACCAACAATGTTTCAGAGTAACTAGACAAACTCAGGAAGGGGTGGGTTGATTGTTCCATGTTAATATGTGATACAGTGGTCCCCCGCCCATTCGCAGTTCATATACTGCGGTCCTGCTATATTGCGGGACCACAGTATATGAAAAAAGACCCCCTGGATTAAGGGGGGAAATGTCTGGGTAAGGGGGGAGGGCCTGTTGGAGGCCTCAGAAATGACTTCCGGTTCGCAGGGAGGCCCTTTTGGGGCCTCCAAAAGACCCGGAAATGCCCTCACAGGCCCATTCGAGGCAGCGCCAGGCTGGGGGTAAGTACAAGAGCCCCCAGCTAGGCACCCCAGGCCCAACCTGACCTGCATCCACATATTGTGGATTTTCAATTATCGCGGGTCGGGTTGGGTCCCTAACCCCCGCGAAAGGTGGGGGGGTCACTGTATACGCATTAACTCAGGTTGATCAGTTACTATGGCATTCACAGCCTTTCCCTTCCTCCACTGCTTCTTTTCTCATTCACTCCTTGGCAGCTGCCACAAAGCGGGGGAAGAATTGTCCTTCTCTGCATATTTGAATGGAGCAGCAGCTAAATCTGAACCTAGAACTGGGGTCCATAGACATTCAGCTGGGAGCTGCAAGCAGGTGCTTAATCTCCTTCCGGACAAAATGGCCAACTGAACAGCCCCCAGTGAATCACATGGTAGGACACTTTCTGAGCCATCAACAGAGGGAGGTTTAGAAGGGTGAGACTGATGGTTTAAACTGGCTGGTTTAGGCTCAAGCTGCAGCGGAATTCAGAAGTTGTTTAGGATTGAAATTAGATAGGTCTAAGGCAAACAGGGTTAATATCAAAGTCATCTCAGGTTGAGGGAAAAAAACCTAGAAGGAGCTTGGAGTTGATTCTGGAAGTGATAGTAAAACAGCAGCAATCCCAGGAAGGACCAGCTTTTAATAAGTAAGTGTGGTATCAGTGGATTCTGGTAATAGATGCACTGACTCATTAAATAAGTACAGTATCTTTAACTGAGATTTAGCTCTCATTGAATATTTTGAAAATAGAACTTCAGCTTTAGTTCCAGAATATGCCACATTTGCATTTGGGCTGCTTCAGAGATTAAAGAGCACCTGATAGTTTATAATGCTTTTGTTAGTATAATTATTATTATTTGCCCTTTAAAATACAAAGAGCAAATGTTTTTGGATCAATCCTTGTCTCAGCCAAGCTCCCAACATTCCTTTTTTAGTGAGGGAGTGTCATGCCCCTCTGTCGATTTCCTACTCATTTCCTAAAGACCACTTTTTATGTGCTAGCAGAAAGGAAACAGAGACCCATATTAGGACCTCCAGGAAAGAGCTAAAGGATCAAAGATCTCCTCTTCACCCCTATGTTTTAAAAGGACTAAAATGAGTTGAAATAGGTATTCCAATTAAGCATAAGGAGCCCAAAAGGATAGGCAGGTGGCATCATTTGAGATCCACTTCATAGCAAACTTGCTTGTTTTGAACAGAAACTGTAGTTTGGCATTTTAAATGACATTGTCCATGCCCCCCCCGCTATATTGCCTCTAAAAGGAGAGGCAGGAAGGCTGTGGGTAGGTGGGCTCATGGCACAACAGCAGCTAGCTTTTACTAGACTTAGCATAGCAGGCAAAGGGACTGAAAAAGTAAAACACTGTTATCAGTAGGGCAGTGATGAAACTGCTGTACTTCAGCCAAAACTGTGCTCATGGCCTGGGGTTCAATTCCAGGTTGCTGGCTCAAGGTTCCCTCAGCCTTCCATTCCTCTGAGGTCAGTAAAGAGAGTGCCCAGCTGGCTGGGGTAAGTGGCACTATGTAGCCTGCACAATTAAACTGTAAACCAACCAGAGAGTGCTTTAAGCACTATGGAGCATTAGATTAATTTTTTTTTTTTTTAAAATCAGGACCCGTGAAAGGAGATGAGCATTTATTTTTCTCAGGCCTCCCCAACCCAATACAGTACAGTAGGACTCCGGTATCCACTGGGGATTAGTTCCAGGCCTTCCTGTGGATAATGAAAACTGTGGATAGGAGAGAACACCTGCCCACCCACCTGCAAATTCCTTTTTCCTGACGGTAGCTTGCTTTATGACTGCTGGTTTGAGACAGTAGCTTGCTTTACAGATGCTATTTGTGACAATAGCTTGCTTTACAGCTGCTGTTTGTGGCAATAGCTTTCTGTGTGGCTGCTGAATTATTTATTTTTTTCCTCTGCCAACTGTGGATAACTGAATCAGTGGATAATGAATCAGTGGATACGGGGGTCCTACTGTACAAGGTTTTGAAAGACATAGTTTCCAATTACAGGAGCTGAAAACAGTACCTGGTTCATGATGGAAAGTTTCCTCCCTAATCTGTTGTCTGGCAAGCGGAAGACCTTCCTCCTCATGCCGTCTTCCGATTCTGACTTAAACACCTTCTCTGCGTCTCCTTTTTCTTCTCCTTCTGAGAGCTCCTTCTCCTTCCGCTTCCTCCGTCTGTTCCGCCTCTCTTTGGCACTCTTGGAGCTGAGCTTCGAGATCTCAGAGGAGCTTTGGGTCATCTTCCCTCCGCCCTCCTCTTCCACAGCTTCCTCAGAGACTGTCCCTGCAGAGGTGGCCATGGCTGCAGCCTGCAGTGGAAGCAAAAGGGAAGAGATGAAACCCTTACATGCTGTGCCTGGTGCGAACCCTGTACAACCAACCATGGAGGAACAAGGCAGCTCCAGACTCACCCCTTTCATTGTCAGGAAGCTGAGGATGTGGGTTAGGAAAGGAAGTCAAAAAAGTCCCTCTCAAAAAAAGACATAGTGGAACTGGAAAAGGTGCAGAAGAGAGTGACTAAAATGATTACTGAGCTGGGGGACCTCCCTTATGAGAAAAGGCTAAAACATTTGGGGTTCTTTAGTCTGGAAAAAAGGCACCTGAGGGGGAGATATGATTACAAAATAATCCAGGGCATGAGTCAAGTGAATAGAGGGACACTCTTCTCCCTCTCACAAAATACCAGAACTAGGGGGCATCCACTCAAATTGAGAGCTGGGAGAGGGAGAACAGACAAAAGAAAATATTATTTTACCCAGCGTGTTGTTAGTTTGTGGAACACCCTGCCACAGGATGTGGTGATGGCATCTGGCCTAGATGCCTTCAGAAGGGGATTGGACAGATTCCCTGGTGGAAAAGACCATCAGAAGTTACAAACCATGATGGAGATGTGTAATATCCAGGCTGAAAACCAGGCTACTTCAGGGACCAGATGCAGGGGAGTGGTACCAAGAGACAGATATCTAGTCTCGTGCGCTCCCCGATGCATTTGGTGGGGCCACTGTGAGATACCGGAAGCTGGACTAGATGGGCCTTTAGCCTGATCCAGCACGGCTCTTCTTATGTTCTTATGTTAAGTCCTTAATCACAGAAAATCACTGCTACCTATTGGCTATAATTAAGGATTCCCTTCTCCCATGCCAAGGCCCCCACTTTTTCTCAAGGATGAAAAAGACTGCAAAATCACTGGGAAAATACAGGAATAGAGGAAGATTAGGGGGAAATATGCCATACAGAGAGGGTTAACCATGAAAATGTTACATGCTTTCACTTATTTTTATATTTTACTCAAAGTTGTTTTACATCATATTTTTCATTACTCCCATTCATACTCTGCGTTGTGTTCTGTCTACAATTCCTTGATCTCCCTTTGATTTTTAATGTACTATGCCTTCATTTTGTGGATCTCATTCCCTGAATAACTCGTCAAGTTAACAGCACCTCTTAATGGTTCAGATGATCTCTGGTTATGTCCTTGCCTGCTGGGGGCAAATATTTAACCTCCTGTTCAGAACTAGCAAACTTTTTGAAATCCTTAGTGAAGAATGTGGGTAGTGATTCTCCCTCTGCATCTGAATCCTTGGTTGTCATCTAGCTGGCTTCACTGAAGAACTAGGGATTTGGCCATTGAGCTGGCAGACATCTTGTTTTTCAGCAAAGTCCTTGGCTTTACTGATCACCACACATCTTCTCTTGCAACCCATCCAAATGTATGGCAAATAGGTAAAGTGCACTGCTATGAGCATGAAATAAAGCTTTTCAGGGTGGCTTTTAACTTTGGCTTTCTTTGGAATGGATCTCTGCCAATGACTTGATTGGTGGTGGCTATATTTGAGAATTAAATACCTCCCCTCTTATCTCACAGCACCCATGTGATGAAAGAGACTACACAGGAGCCCTGGGAACCACAGGATAGAAGTAGGAAACGTTCAGTTTCTGAAAATCATCTCCTGAGGATGACATCATCAGCTTTCTGCAGATGCATTTTACGAAATGAAAACTTTTACGAGAATATCTCATTATGCTTATTCCCTAAATCTGTTTTCTAGACTCTTTGTTTTGGAAGGAAATTACTTTCTGAAAAACTAATTTTAAAATATCAACCCAAGTTTTTGATATTGCCAGTATGAGATAAACATTGAAGTACTATCAGAGCCTAATGCTGCCAAAACATTAAGATGTACAGTATCTTGATGTTTTCTTCTTTCATATTGATTCAATTCTGTTACAGACATGTTAACAATCCATCCTGTACTTCACCAAAGATCAACAATATCTACACCACAAGCAACCCACAAATAATAAGCACAAAAGGTGTTTAAACACCAAATAGGTTGCCTTTTATAAACATCATTTTCTTGGGCTTGTGGCTTATGAGCCCGGGGGGTGGGGGGGTGGAATCCTGCTCTAAACATGGTGATTGATCTAACTAGGAGGAAAGTGCTTTCACTTTTTTTCAGTTTGGTATCTGTGACGCGAATGTATAACCATGTCGAGATCACATCGGTTTCCTATGCAGGGAGAAAGAAAGCACACGTAAACTATGTGCATCAAAGAAAGAGGAGTTGTTTTCACCTGGGCTTCCTCCTGTTGCTTCTTTAGCTGTTCCAACATGGCCTTGAACTCGGCCTCCTTCTGCTCTGCCTCTTCTAGCGTGGCCTGGTTTTGTTCTTCATAAGCCATGGCCACCACAGCCAAAATCAAGTTCACCAGGTAGAATGACCCAACGAAAATAACCAGGACAAAAAAGATCATGTAGGTTTTTCCTGCCGCTCGTAAGGTCTAGGGAGAAAGAAAGCTGGTTGTGAGATTTGCTGACCGTTACCACTGCCGTGCAACTCCTATTACACCATGATTATTTATTACAGGCATATGACTAGTACCATGGACAGCTCACTTGAGCAGTTTGACTTTTTCCCCTATTTTACAGAGTCTTGTGTACTTCAGTGACAAATTCCACCCTTGGACTTGATCACACAGAGTTATTAAGCTACTTCATACCTACCACTCACCTAATATTTCTCCCCTTCCCAAGGTAGGGAGGATACTCTTGAGAGACAGCCTATACATTCTCTACTTTACCATATCATATGAACATTCATTTTCTTAACTGGTAAAAGGAAAATAGTATTTCTAATGCTTGTTCTTCTGAATGGCCTCCTACACATCCACACCAACAGATCAGCACCTGCACAAGAGAGACCTCTTTTGGATCCTCAAAACTGACAGAAGTTCACTGTTGATGCTCTCCCCTCCACTCCTGTTCTTTCCTGTCCCGTCCCATGTGAAGGGTCTTTTCCAACAATATCAAGGATGGAATGAATAGTGGCAGCATAGTATCCTAAATCAAGTGGGACTCTGACATGACTTTCAGTAAGAAAGAGATATCTGTTTGAACTTTGTCTTGACTCCAGCATTGGTGTGGCTCATTGCATCTTAAGGCCCAAATTTCTCTAACCTTTTGGTCAGAAGACACTATCACAAGCAATTTTGTTTGACCATCACCATTTCAAAAATAAAATAAAATAAAATGCTGTAGCCTTAAGCTCAAAGAAAGTTTGCAGAGTTGAGTCTCAGTCTATGTACAAGGGTCTCAAAAACAATAACAAAAGAGCTGAGTAGGTGCTTTCTAAAGGAACGTCTTAATCTTTGATACTATGAACAGTGAGGTAGGGGGTCTTTATCTGTGAATACTAGGCAGGTTTGATAGGTCACAATATAATCTAAGAGAGGAAGAGGCCTGGCTCTTGTCCAACAACATTAGTAAGAGTAGCAACTCCTGGTATACCGGGCGTTGGGAGACAAATTGGCTGTCATTTGGAAACCTACAAAATGCTTTCCATTTGTCTTGGAAAAACATTAAGGTAGAGATGTTTCTAAAACTTCTCATAATGCTGAGATTTCTGTTCCAGGTTGAATCCTCCATGCCATGATATGGACAGTAGGATGAAGGATTGATTCCAAACCTCTTGGGATCCAGCTAAGGTGGAAACCTGAAGAAAATCTGGATGAGTTGGAACAGCAGATGGCACCAAGGCTCCTGAGGTCACCATGGTGCTACTAGGATCCTTTGTCTCTCCCTGCAGTTTCACCAGCAGTCTGATTAGCAGGAGAAGGGTGAAAACAGATAGCAAGTTTTGTCTTCCATGACAGTAGCAAAAGATCTCATAGGGAGTCTTTCCTGACACCCATCCAACTGATATTTATAGAGGAAGTCCCCACTTGGTGCTGGAACATAATGAATCAATGCTTGTTCAACCTCACATGAAGAATACCCTATTGACTATACAGGAATGGAGTCCCTTTCCCACTGGTTTGACTCCTTTGGCAAGTACACCACTAGAAGCAAGATGCTGTGGCAGATACAACAGTGCCAGAGTCAATGTCATGTTTACAATTTTGCCCCCCCAATGCCCCTTTGTTTCTTTGTGTATCACATCATGGTCAATTTGTCAAGGGCTATTATGGAAACTGTAAGTATCCAGAGAAAGGCTTTCCTAGCCTTCAGCACTGCAACTGTTCTAGAGAATGTACAGGACATTCTGCCTTTCCCTGAGATCAGCAACCCTGAGTGCAACTTTGCAGGCAATGGGTTCCTCAGCCTCTGTGGCCAGCACCAGCTGTGAGAATGATCATTGGCTGAGGAGGTAAGGAAGACACGTCTTGAAGCAAGTTCTAATATTTTGTCCACTCCTGCAGGGACAGAGCGACCCTCGATAGTACTGCAAACTGCATTCCTTTTGAACTGATGGTCTCACTAGCCAAGACTGCAGAAGTCTCACATTAATTCAAGCACTAACAGCATGGACATTGTGAGTCCAAGGAATTTAAATATACACAGCACTCTGTCCATAAACTGGACAATAACATCCTTTGATACAACTTTAATTTTTGAGCTTAGGGGGTTTTTTTTGGTACTGTGGAGGCTGCTCTGAGATTCCATTTGAAAATATAAATGCAATCTTGGCCCTCTAAATGGAATGTGGGCAATGGACATGATTGTTCCAGATTGATACAGCATCACAGGTTGCTGGGCATGTGGATTTATTTTTATTTGGTCCTGAAATTCCCGAGTTCTCCATGGTGGGAGTTCCACCTGCCAGATGGACACCTAACTGTGCTCACCTGGAGAAAGGTTGGGTGGGTTGCAAGGCTTCATGGCCTAGGACAGGGCAAACCTTGGCAAAATTTCCTGTTGGAAAAAGGAAGTAGCCCCAGGAACTTCCAGGAACCACCAGGGGCAGTTTCTTTTTCCAATAGGAAACTAGGCTTCTCGTGAGCCATGTGACCTTCTAGCTCAGCCATTCTCCAGCTACACTGTAGGTGCTTTTCTGGCAGATGGAACTCCTGGAGTGGAGACCTCTGGGATTTGGATTACACACAAAAAATCCCACAGGCCACAGAAATGTTTGATTATACTGTAGTATCATGGTGATATCATAGACGGTCTTGGTGAAGACTCTCAGATCCAGTGAGGAAGTGAAATGGAGCACCTGGTACTGAAGACAGTACTGTCTTAGAGCAAATCTGAAGTATTTCCAATGAAAGAGATGTATGGCGATGTGGAAGTAGGCACCTCATTGGAAACCAACTGACTTTCTTCAGGAGGGGAAGACTGGACACGTTCCCCATACAAAACATGAATGGCATTGATATGTTGAAAGTCTAAAACAGCACCTGTTGTCATTCTTTAGTACTGAGAAATAAGGATGAAACCCTATGGGAATAGTCTGTCTTGGTATTAGTTCTATGGCACCCATGCCCAGAAGCATCTGAACTTTATGCAACAGCTATTCTGGACTGCTGATCCATTGCAGTGATGCTGTTTCAGGCTCAACTATCTCAAGAAAACTTGGAACAGAAGACAATGGGTTCAGAATGGGATGGGTTAGCTCAGTATTTTAGATCTTCCCCAGGTGTCACGATCTCATGAAGCTACCTCTGTACCAGTGTTGATAGGAACAGTGAACTGTGATGTGGCAATGCAAACAGTCCCATCAAAATCTCTTTCCTACTCCGGAACAATGTTTGGAGGTTGTGGTGGATGGTTTTGTCTGATGTATGGAGTCTGACTATTGGTGGAGGAGTGCTGAAGCCTCACAGATGTGGAGCTTGTTGAAATCTATGGTAAAGTAGCCCTCTGCATCAAGGCTTACATTGGGAAGACTACTATCTTTCTCTTTGTCATCATCAATATCTAGTAAGCTTTAATTTCTAACCAGTCATTGATAAGAAAAGATCCTGACCTCAAACAGGATGTCAGCCACATTGTTTTGGTCTTTCTGAGATGAACTGATGGATGACAAACAGGTGTGACACCTTAGTGAGATGGCACCAGCCAGAAGCTTTGTTGAACAGTCTGCTGAATTGTGAGAGGTATTCCTGGTAATTTGTTTTTATCAATACTTTCTGATTGAACCATTCCCTCAGAAACACTATTGGAGTCATCACAGAACTGATAGAGACTGACAGGACAACCCAGCATGAGACTCTGTTGGCAGTATAGTAATAGGAAAGAAATTCCTTCTGTATCACCAGAAAAAAAAGCTTACTGCCTCCTTAGGCCATCTTTGATACAATTCTGAATGGGCCTTTCTTGGGCTTGAGACTAGAGGGTGAAAAGTGAGGAGCCGCAGCCTTGCTGGCCCAGTCCTATGCTACCAAGCATGCCAGCGTCCTGGCCTTGGCAGTGCCTGTTTTGGGACATGAGGGTATGGAGAAGGCTCCAATACTGTCATTCTATTGAATTTGTAGCCCCTCTGGCAGATGAAAGAGAGAGTGGTAAGAGAAACTGGAGCATGTGTGAGATGGAGAGAGTGCAGGAGGACCAACAATCAAGAGCTGTCTATGGTATCTCCAAGCTAAGAAAGTGGTGGCTTTGAGCAGACACAGGTCCATCAGCATGAAGGCACAGGTATCAAGATGACAAACAGATGATTCAGTGACCCACAATATGTAAATATAAAGTAAACATTATTCAGCAGCACTGATTCACATCTTCTGGTTTGATGCTGACTTTTTCAATGATAGGAGATGATTCCATTATTTTTTTTCCACATGAATATTATGTCCAAAGTACCTCTTTCATTTTCTTCAAACTGCTGAGTGGCTCCTGTTGTACAGCCAAGGAGATTAATCAGTGATAGTCATGGGATACAGCACGTAATACTTACCAACTGATACAAGTTTTCCCAGAAATCCTGAGTCATGAGGCGAAATAAGGCCAGGAAGGCCCAGCTGAAGGTATCAAAGCTGGTGTAGCCGTAGTTTGGATTCCTCCCTGCTTTCATGCACGTATAGCCCTCAGGGCACTGGCTACAGACAACAGAGAAGGAATTTCAGCATGTTAGCATGATAGAAGGTATCAGACTGAAAAAAATGGGAAGTTGGACTGTGATTACTTCTGTGCTTGACAGTTCCAGTGATTACTTTGACAGTTCCAGCTCTCTGCAAGCTACTACCTGATGGAAGGGTAGGTTCTACTGATTGGACCGGACTCTCTCCACAATAAAAAGAGTTCATTCACTTAAACAATTCCCAGTGGGCAAGTACACAAATGTGCCACTTCAATATTTCATCCAAAACGATATTTGGGAGAGCTGGATTTAATTTAACCCACAGCAACAATCAGCTGACTCTAGCTGGAGAGCTTTTGCATATAAGACTTCCAGAAAGCAACCAGAAAGCATGCCAGTCATCCAGCAGTGCAGCATGTGCAAAATGCCACAGCCGGGCTTGGGTTGGGGACATCAAGATACAATGTCTCCCCTGCTCTGGCTGTTTGCACTGACTATTGGTACCCTTCCAGGCCAAGTTCAAGGCATCAATATTGACATTCAAAGACCTGAAACAGTATGGGACCTTGCTACCTTTTGAATTGTGTCTCCCTCAGATCTACCATCTCTTCCATCCATACCTCCCAATCCCAGATGTTGTTGGTTCCCATCCTGAGGGAGGCCCAAAGCTAGGAACTGGGCCTTCTCAGTAGTGGCCACCTCCTTATGGAATTCACTACTGGTGGAGGTGTGTCGAACTGCCTAATATTTTGAAGACAAATAAAAGCAATGCTTTTCAGACAGGCTTTTGAGAACTGTCTCCAAATTTAAGTGTTTAACTGCTTTTAATTTATTTAATTTGCACTATTGCTGTCACCATCTTGGGGCTTTGTGTGCATAGTTGTCTAGATGTGGGTGGGTGGTCCTCCTTTTTGTTATTTTATTTTCATTTGTTTGTTTTCTGATTTAAGTTGCCCAGAATAGTGGCCTGCGGCAAGATGGGTGGGGTAGAAATTTAATGACCAACTCCTCTCATCATCCTATTTTACATTTGGAAGATTACTTATGTAAAATGACTTAAGACCATCTAACCAATGGCTAGCTGCCTAGATGCCCTAAGCGTATCTGATCTTGCCTGATTTTGGAAGCTAAGCAGGGTCGGCCCTGGTTAGTACTTGGATGGGAGACCACCAGGGAATACCAGGTGCTGTAGGCGCCTGGAGTAGGAACCGGCAAACCACTCCAGTATTCCTGCCAAGAAAACTCCATGGACATGGAGTCATGAAGAGTCAGTCACGACTGTAACGACACAACACACACACAACCAATGGCTACTGATGGTGATGTTCTCATATGGGGATTGTCAACCAAGCACATTGACAACCCTTCACAATGAAATATGACTGGATTTCTTCTTAGAGGGGACCCTGACATTCTTAAGTATTAAGTTACACTGGTTTCAGTGTGTCAGCTCTAAGCATGACTGCATCTGGACCCAAAGCGCTGGTATTTTAAGTGACAGTACGTTCACGAAGACCAGCATTAAGAGAAACAATGACCTGACTTCCTGATTTGGGTCAGTACTGACACTTCGAATAGGGCTCTATGTGCATCTCAGGTGAGCTTCAGATGAGATAAATAAATGGATATGATCCAAATTTGTAGTGCATACAAGCTCTGTGCCTGTCTTCATAAAAATGAAACATTCATACTTTATTATGGCATCACTTGCCTCCCATAGAAAGAAAAGAAGCAACCCAAGCCAATGCTGCACTGCATGAACAAACTGCTTCCATCAATGAACTCATTCAACAGCTTTAGGAGTGTTATCAATGCACTGTGATTTTATTTTTCTGCCAGTCATAGTCTGCCCAACTGACTGATGCAAACCGAGAGTGCTTCGTGGGGAGGGAGGGGAGGAAAAGTTGGAAAGAATCACATTAAGGAACTTACCCTGCATCAGAGCTGTTACCACATAACAATGGATCAAGGAACCCAGGTAAAGTGTAAAAATTAGCTAGAAAAGGAGGAAAAAATAATAAAAATAGTCAAGTAGGACATTAAATATGGCATTCAATATGATCCATGTGCCCCTTTGCAGCCATCTTACTGGTGCAAAGTCATTTGGAACAATTCGCCACCCAAGTGTGTGGGGGAGAGGAAAGCTTTCATTTAATGATATATGGCAGAATTACTCTCCATCATACGTAGCACACATGACCATATATCCCACTAGTGCTTACAGCCTCTGGTGTCCACCAGCATGCTTACTGTCTTATACTGATTTTTAAACCCCAGGCATAAAATTATTTCTCCACCTATAACAATTCATAATAAAGCAATTATTTTTTACTTGACCAGATTATTATAAATATGGTATCCAATTCATAACAATCATTGCGGAGTGTTCATGAAACAGAATGGATAAGAAACTGAACTGTTTCTAAAGACAGAGGTAAAATGATTTTAGTACAGGAAAGAGTAATGAAACATGATCAATATGTGTGGATAGGGAAAGACAAGAGAAACACTAATTAAGATGTGACTGTTCAGTTAATGGCCTCAGTGAGACTACATTTAATGATGGCTAGGTAAATTTTAGATTAAGCTTGGACATATTCTAGTATCTTAGCAGAAGTGAAACAAGAGCAATCCACGGGAACACTTACAGACATTGTTGGTGTATTCCTCCCAGTCAAAGCCCTTGGTGCCATTGCCCAGATATGTTTCATTCAGATTAATTGGCCAGATGACACACTTGTTCCTTAGATTCCCCATAAAGAGCTGTAGCCCAATTAAAGCAAACACGCTGAGGCAAAACACCGTCAAAATCATCACATCTGACAGCTTCTTCACCGACTGGATCAGCGCTCCCACAATGGTCTTCAAGCCTGGGAAGCGGGAAAATAGACACGTGTGATTTCTTGTGGCATCAAGAAAAACGTCATAGAGCAGATTATGTTTAGGGTACCTATGGTGGCCTGTTGTTTATGATGGAGCTAAAAAGCACAATCAGTTGCAAAGCTTCAGCAGTTGCAGGATTTTTACTCTGTGGCTACCATCTGTAACCCATATACTGTATGCCTGTTGAAGCTTGCTTTCTGGATTCAGGCTCCATGGGAAATGAAAACCTAACTGATGCAATGAATAGAGGGTTTTACCAACTCCCTGGCCTGGAGCAGAGTTGCTCTGAGGCCAAGGGAATGGCTGGAATTGATTGTGTTTAATAGGACATTTACCCCATTAATTCTCTCCCCCCCCCCACCTGAACAAAACATGATTCAAAGTACATGGAGCCTGCATGCTTTCTAAGGATTTCCTTGATACTATAACATGAAGGAGAAAGGGCATTTTAAGAAAAATCTAGGGCTGGGGACATACCATCTGAACTGCTGTGCCCTGAAAATGTTAGACAGCACTGAAAGCCATCAGTTGAACGCTTGCCTTTCCACACTCTTTGCGACTCAAGAACATAAAATATTACTTTCCCAGAACATGGAAAGGTTCTCTTCCAACACAAGGAGGCATCTCAGTTCCCTCCCAGGCACCAACGTAGAAGGGGGTGAGGGTGGGAAATGGAGCTTTATTTAAAAAGTGTCTCCTCCTGAATTCCTAGTTAAATCTCTCCTCAATCAAACAAGACATTACATGTAGCAGGCCAGTGGAAGAGGGAATCGTGTCAGTGATCCAGAGCTGTAATTCTGGCACAACTCCCTTTCATTTGGCCTGTGCCTAATGTCACAGGGGGCCTCACCTCAGTGAAGGGTATGTGATTGCCATACATTCTATTAATAGTGGTTTTGTTTTTAAGCATGCCATTCTTGGCATAAACATAGTTTTTTACTCCTCTTCCTCAACAATGCCAACAGGCCTCGCAACATGAAACGGCCTAGGCTTCCTCTGAGCTTTCCTAGGCCTGCCTTCGGGTCTCAGCAATCCTACATGCTAAAAAAAAAAACCCCAGGGCATGGAAAGTGCATGCTGTGACAATCTGATGTCTTTTGGTGCGCAAAGAATTCTCTGTTTTAACAGGGTGCTTTCTGCAATGACTCTCCACCACCAGGGGCGGCGTGTCCATTAAGGCGAACTAGGCAGTTGCCTAGGGCGCCAAAATGGAGAGGGGGCGCTGGCCAGCCTGCTGCCCCCCCACTGCCCACCACCGTCTGTCCCCCCACCGCCCGTTGCCGTCTGCCCCCGCCCACCCGTGCCCGTCACCGCCCGCCCCCCACACCCGTTGCCGTCCCCCATCATCCACTGTCCCCCACCACCCTGCCCCCGCCGCTGCCCTGCCCCCTGCCGCAGCCCCCTGCCCCACCCCCACCCCTCACCTAGGGCGCAAAAAAATCTAGCGCCGGCCCTGTCCACCACAAAGCTCAATG
>JAHTLZ010000010.1:1327794-1368484 GCA_023846285.1 Phrynocephalus versicolor
TACTAATCAAACCTCCTTGGTCTGAAGTAACGCCAATAAGGCTACTGGGTGATCCCTAATGATGTTTTTCTGGTAGCTGTTTCAGATGCTAATTGTTAGTGCTGGTAGTCTGTGGAACCCCCTGCCACAGGATGTGGTGATGGCATCTGGCCTGGATGCCTTCAAAAGAGATTGGCCAGATTCTTAGATGAAAAGTCCATCACAGGTTACAAGCCATGATGGGGACGTATTATCTCCAGGCTTTTAAAAAAAAGGTACTTTGAAGGCCAGATGCAGGGGAGTGGTATGAAGAGACAGATATCTAGTCTAGAGGGATTTGGAAGGGCCACTGTGAGATACAGGAAGCTGGACTAGATGTGCCCTTGGCCTGATACAGAATGACTCTTATTATGTTCTTATGATCTTAATAAGCCACAATAACCAATCAGTTCATTGTTTACTAAATTAGCTCTTCTTGACCTGGGGTTTTCCTCTAATTTTCCTATCATTTCCAGGCATGGCAGCTGCAGATGATGGGAGTTTTAGTACCACACATCTGGAAGGCAAGTGGCTGAGAAATACTGAAATACTGACTGCTGATGAAAGGTGATTTCACGATACACAGGAGTCAGGACTCATACACTATGTGCCCAAGTCAGCTGCAGCCTGAAATAGGCAAGGGAAGCCTTTAATCAGTAATGATTTCACTCACTGGGTTGAATTAATCAGAATTAAAAAGCTTAATCATTTTGAGGGGAATTTTCCTTTCACACTAGAGTACAGTATTATTTATCAACAAAGTATGCTTCTTGTTCTTGTCAATTACACACACATTAAAGAGCATAAGAGCAAATCAGCTCAACAAATCAAGTTCAGATTTCATCTTCAATCAGGTGGCAGCCATACTTGTTACAAAACTGGCACGAAGCCTGTATGTAGACCAGACCTAGATGTCATGGCCAGATTCATATTATTAACTGCAGATGCCAGCACAATGCAAACAGCAGAGATTGCCACAAAACAGGGTAGGCGTTTGCTGTTGTGCCTCAAGTCACATGACTTGGTGAGCAACAGCAATTGCCAGTTGCACTATGCGGATGTACCTGCGTAACAGGATTCTGGTCATCATGTCAACAAAAAAATGCCTCACCTATTAATATGTTACTTTGGAGAGATAACAAGGGCATGACAGCGTCCTTTTTTGTGAATTAATATAACAGTTATAAAGATTATTACTCCTGTGAGGGTTTGGCAATCAGGTATTCAACAAATTGCTTTTAATATGGGCCAGTGTATCACAGATACCAGTACCTGGCCCAAATGTATGATTCAAATCATTGCAAATGATGGGGGTAGAAGTCAGATTCATTATGTCTTTCTTTGAGCGAGAGAGGGAGAGTGACAGAGACAGAGAGACAGAAAGGTAGGTAGCTGCATTAATCTGATGGTTCATCAAGCACTTAACATGAATGTCATTCAAGTCAAAATGAAGACTACAGCTAGGTATAAAATTGGATACTTACAACTACAATGAGAGCTATTTCTTTCTAAGCTTTAATCCCATCGCAGAGATCAAAAGGCGCTCTTCAGATTACTTGTAAAAACACAACTTGTGTGAAAATAATAAACCTGAAACCAAATGAGCACCCTTCCAAAGCTTCTTAAACATCAGCCTTTGGGAAAGGCTTGAACACAGGGGTATTAATATCAATTACAACTGCATAAAAGCACAGAAGGACTGCAGAAAGGAAGAGACTCAAGGCTCTGAATCAGGAAACGGATGAAATGTAAGAACTGGGACTAAGAAATGGTACAGTATCTGAAAGGGGAAAACTGAGGGGAGGAAATTAATAAGTCTGAACATTTAATGGCTCATTAAATGTCTATAACATCAATAAATTAAGATAAAAGAGGCTGAATAAAAAAGATAGGTTATAGTGTTGCATTGCCTGGTGGGTGGGGAATACACTCTAGGTCAGTGATGGCGAACCTATGGCACGGGTGCCGAAGGTGGCACTCGGAGCCCTTCCTGTGGGCACCTAACATCGCCCCTTCATAGCCACATGTATACAGGCTAAATTACTGTATTGGCACTTTGCAAAAAAATTAGTGGGCTTTGAATTGCAGTTTGGGCACTTGGTCTCTAAAAGGTTTGCCATCACTGCTCTAGGTGGCCAATACAATGGCCAAGTTCTAATACTGTAATACAATTTTTTAATTTTTAATTTTTTATTTTTTAGCTTTTAATACTGTTTAACACTGTAAACTGCCTTGGGTCCTCCTGAGGAGAAAGATGAGGTGCAAATAAATAAATAAATAAATAAATAAATAAATAAATAAATAAATAAATAAATAAATAAATAAAAAGGTTGCAGACTGCATTAAATGTTAGAATTAAGCTGAAAAGGCAAGGACTGAGACAGCCTTCGGATCACAAAAAAAAGGGGGGGGGGTTACCATTCATTTCTCATACTGACCTGAAATGACATATGCACATAGAAGAAAATATAAGAACTTCTAACAAAACAATTATCTGAGAATTCTAAGATGCTTGTGCTTTATGCTATTGAAATCAACTGGCTCTATGTCAGTTTTATTTTAATTTTGTTTGATACAGCCAAGCTTTTGAGCCAAGTGATGAACTGTCAGAACTGGACACAAAATTGAAGTTGAACTAGGGTTGACGAAATGTGGAACCATAGGATCAGCTGGTGAACTTAAAGCTGTGTTTTCTGGATCCAGTTGCCACTCAGGTAATTGTACCAGCTGAAGATTCTTAACTATCTTCAGAGGCAGCCCCTCACACACTCAAAAAAACAAAAACAAAAACAAACACCACCAAAACAACCCCCCAACCCTATAGAACATGCATGGTCATTCATATCTATATGGGGTATTGGTAGGGAAGAGTATCCATTCATTAACTGTTCAAAAAACAAACAAAAAAAAAACCAGCTAGAAAACAAGTTAGAGGTTGTAGAAAGCATTTCTGGTCACAGACATAACTTGTGCCCCCCTTATGATTAGCCCTCCTTATGATTAGGCCTTTTGTTGTTGTTGTTGTTGTTGTTCAGGCAACTCTTTGTGACCCCATGGTCTTCCACTGCCTCCCTGAGCTACAATGCCTTAATTACCAATGTCAGATTATAAACTACCTTCCAACCCTCAAAATCATCTGCTAATAATCTCTATGAGCCAAATGAGCCTGACCTATACTTACTGCAGATCAGCCCAATAATTTATTAGTATTAAATTATAATGTATAATTTTATCACCATATGCCCCATGTGTCCACATAGCAGGGCTGTTCACATAAACTAAAAAAAAAATGAAAAATCATTTTTTCCCTATATGGATGTCCCAACTGAAATGTGAATTGCATGATTTGCATCCCTAGAAATGAGCAGCAGGATAAAGAAAACGTAGCCATTAAATTAGGTCTGTAAGTAATTAAGATCTGGGAAAATAAGATATTATTCTGACTGCAATTGAGAGAACATCATAGTAAGTGCCAGGTCCCCAATGAAGGCATGTCTTAAGTAGGACGCAGCAATGCTGCCATACTGGCAATGGTGGGACAAGGCAGTATCACATCATTAGGAAGAAATGAGAAAATTAGGAAACTGCCTTTGATGATGTCCTGAAAACAACGAAAGCAACTCCTGCTATTAAGCTTCCAGAGACAATCAGCTCTCTGTGCCATATAATAAAAGCACAGAAACACCAATATATAAGAAAATTTTGCAATAGAGATAGCCCAGGGCCACATTCTCTTTAAAATGACTCAATAAGCTCTCAGAGACCTTTGGGGATGTCACTGGTCATTTTTGCACTAAACGTGTCTGCTGTGTATGTATGGGGTAGGTGGTTGTCAAGGAGAACAGGGGCCTGGATATCTGATGGGCTGCAGGTAACACAGAGTGTTATATAAATATATTTGTGGAGTAGAATTGTTGGTGTTTTTAAAAACTTGACTTTGAGTGTCCTGGGAGAAAACACAACTGTTCTGAACTCATGACTTAAGGGAACAGACAAGTACTATACAATGTAATTCAGACATTCACTCTTGAAGTGTAGAAAAGCCCAATCATACAGAAGCCAGCAGGCATAAAACATTTAGGTGAGCCAAGCTAGGTTACCTCAGCCACATCTAAGCAAAGGCTGGAAATGTTATGTCATGCAAAGGATTCATAATTTCAGGCTATGCAAAGCACATGTGCTTCTATCCCAAACATTCCCCTAAGCAAACATTCTGAGGCTATGTCTGGAATGGCACACATTTCCATGCTGATGCCTGTTTGCAGGCTCCAGACCTTGGTTAGCCAATTTACAAGGGGGAAGAGATGAACTGCTAATGCACTTAAGCCCATTTGTTCATACACAAGCGTCCTGGATACAGCATGAAAACGTTTGGGCCATTATTTTAGATGAAAGGGATGGAAAAGTGGATTCATACATAACATTCAGCGGCCTGATCTCTCTTTTAGCATCCCTTAACTGTAAGCCCATTTTGGCAGTCACCCGACCATAGTAGTTTGCTGCTAACAAGGATGTAGGCTGTGTTTCATCCTCTCCCAGTAACTGCCAGCTCACATGAACAGAAAATGATGTGAGCTTCCAAAACAAATTGCTAGAAGGCAACATGTGACATAGTGAGAGGAGTCACGATCAGACACCAGCTGAAATCCTCTTGCTGTTTTGTGCATGCAAAAAGCAAACAATATGACATACAGCCACTTTTATTAACAAGTCCCTGATGGAATTGTTGGGTGTGCAGCAATTCAGCAGGCACAAGCACAGGCATATTAATTTCTGGCCAGAAATAATTGATTATTACATGATTTACCTTCAGCATGCACAAAAAGGCAACATGATCTTTGGAGCAGAGCACAGAACTGACAGAACTCCTGTTCTCATCTACTATACAGATTGTCTTTAAAGGTTGGGACACATATTTAAGATCAATGCAGTGTATGAAACTTTTTAAAAAAAATTATGGGTGCATCTGTGACATGTCTAGCTTACATTACATTTAAGACTATTGACTGGGTAACCAGATAAACTCCAGTAAGTGTGTAGTCCCATGTTTTTTCCACAAAATGGCATATGTGCATTTTCTATAGATGGAGGAGTATCTTTACATGAACTTAAGCTGAAATTTAGCAGTCCCAGGTGATGATAATTAAAGCACCCATGTAAAAATATTTAAAGGACTCCTCTTATGTTCATTTCTCCCAATATCTCAGTCAAGCAGTCAGTTTGCTGCAAGCCGTCAAACTAGTCAACAAACCTGGCTCAACACATGAGTTTGGCAATTCCACCCAGTTCTTTTGCTGGGAATTGTTCTAACGGAACCTTAGGTTTTATGCAGTCTGCTCTGTGAAAAACACAGGCAAGACATGTAGTTTACAAAGAACAGAAAGCGCTGAGAATTTTTCCTGATGTACTTCCTCAGTATTAACTAGAAGTGAACATCAGTCTTAAAGAGGAAAAATTTCCAAGAGAAATTAGACAGTATTTTTGAAATAGGACACTGTGTTATTTTTCTTCTGATACATGCATATGTGTATGTGTATTTTTATAATGTTTGCATTACATTTTGCTTCCTTGTTATATTGTAGACATGAGTCCCCCACCCCCACCCCTTTTAAACGCTGACAACTTAAAAAACACAACAACCAGGAATTCCAACTTCCCACATGCTGAAACTACTTGGGGTCCTTTCTTAGGAGAGAGTTGGGGGTAAGAGTATTTTAAACAAGTGCATAAAATAAATAAATTGCAACATATAGGACTTTTCTCATAGAAGCTCCAGTTACTTAAGGTCTTAAGCGATTGAACTTGGATGAATAGTTCAAAGAGCAGTGCCACTTTTTCTTTTGTTCTAATGTGGCTTCAGTTGCTGCCTCTTCGTGCAGATTGCATAGCCCCTCAAAAATGTACGGGTGGCATTTTTGAAAAGGCAAAAGTGACAAGGATGGCAAGGCAGAGGAAGGAGGCATTTGAAGGGGGCGGGAAGTGCAAGAGGCCACTCTTGGTGGTTGGAAGCATTTCTCACCTGGAATGACAGAGATAGTTTTCAAAGCTCGGAGAACTCTGAAAGTTCTCAAGGCGGACACATTCCCAAGGTCCACAAACTCTGTGACATATCTGCAATAAGGGAGGTCACACACAGAGAGACACAATGACAATAACACACACCGAAAAGGGGAAGGGAAATAAAACAACAACTACAGACAGCAATACATCACTCACAGGGAGCTGCAACCCAACACCTAACACCAACTGCCTTACCTGGAATTACAGAAATAGTTTTCAAAGCTCTCAGTACCCTGAAGGTGCGCAGAGCTGAAACATTGCCTAGGTTTACAAACTCTGTTATATACCTGCAGAATTAAACCAGAGTTAATGGAACCGATTGGGGTCTCCTGGCTTGTTAAAAAAAATGCAACGTTCAGTGGCAGGAAAACAGCTTTCAAACCGTAAAATGCAGCACTTAAAAACTAGAAAGACAACAAATCAGAAGAACAATGCAAATAAAACATCTCTGAAATACCTCCGTTGTCCCAGGACTTTTTTTTAAATGGAATAGTGATCATTTTGGAAGGTTCTCTTTAAGACTGGCCTAAATATATGATCACTTGCCTGCATTCAGCAGTTGGAAAAATGAGACCCCTGAGACCAGGTGATCTACCAGTGAAATAATAATCTAGTGAAATAGCCATGATACAGAAAAAAGTTTAAGCAGGGGAGAAATTGTTTTATTAAGTATCGTCTACATGTTATGCTCATTTTCTGTCTGGCGTTGGGGTGGGGGGGGGAAGGGACAATTTAAGATATTCAGAAGCAGAACTGATGAGCACTCAGGCCCTCTTGGATAGCATAAGGTGGTGGCAGTGAGAAAGTAATTGACAAATGTAGGGTTATATAATCAGAGAAGCAGCCATATTTGTTAGCCAAGGCCAAACAGTATTGCAACAACATAACGACCATGCAAAATTTGCAGGTGAGATCCAGATTTGCCAGGAAATCAGGATATCCTGGATATTAATGGGACAGAAGGATTTTTCAAAGGGACCCACTCTCCCAGGGGGACGCTTGCCGAAGTCATAAGCATAACAAATGAGAGCTCCCTTTATTGTAATCGATAATGTTGGACTAGAACTCAGGAAATCTGGGTTCAAATCGCTACCTGACCATTGAAACTCGGGGACAGGTCAGCAATGGTAAACCACATACCTTTTAAAAGCTGCTCCATCGGAAAGAAAACATGCCATTTTAAACCTCATATATATAATATATCTTAAAAAGTCCTTGCTGTAACTGTAGAGTTGCCAGTTGCTATCTTCCCTAATTTATCCTCAAACTGCGTAGTCGGTGAAAACAAATAGAATTTTCAGGTATTCAAGAGGAAATGTGTTTTTTTTAAATGTATGTCACAAGACCATTTGCAGAAAAATTAAAATTGGCTCCATTTGCCTGTGGAAGTGCAAGTCATTTAACTCCTTGCAAACGTGTAGTGATTCATATATGTTGCAAATGCATTGTCTGCAATGCTCACACAGTAAAAGCTGAAATATTGCTCAGGAAAGTTTGTAGTTAGCAAGCAGAAAAGCAGCTTGAGTTCACAATAGAGGAAAAAGAAAACCATAAGAAGAATGGTTGTGTGAACTGATTTTGGATTCATAATCTGCATATATAAAATAACAGATCTGAGCTCTCAGCTGAAAGTTAGAATGGTAGTTCTTGAATAAATGGTTTTTCTGTGTGTGTGGGGTGGACTTTGAGCTACAATCCTATTTCCATCTCCATTGGCATATGCCCCCTGAACCAAATAGGCCTTTCTCTGTGTAGATATGTGCAGGATTGAACTCAGCAGATCCCAAAATGAGAAATGCATTCTTAAACATCTAATGATATAAAATACTTTGATAGTAGCATCAGGTTGAATCTTTAGGGTTTTTTTTTTTTACAAAAAAACAACAACAACACATTTACTTGATTAAGTGACGCATTTAACTCACCAAATGTCAATGTTAGCTAAGAATGATTCCTATTATAAATGTCTGGATTCATGTTCTCTGAATGCAGAGGTTTATCCATGTCAACACAGCTGCATTGTTCAATTAGATAAATTGTCTCTGTCTAAAGATACAAATATAAGCTGAACGAGAGGAGTCAAACACGCTAGTATGGTCATCCTCTTACACTTTAAGTTACAAGAAGTAGACTCCTGCTGTACATTAAAAACAAAATTGGGTTTAAATGGAGAGTCCTGAGGCAAAGCCAGGATATGAGTCTTGAAAGACTTCCCAGCTTTCCATCATACGCTGAAACACCCAGATCAAAAATACAGTACTTTAAAATGGTTACAAAGCTGATTGTTCACAGAAATCAGTGCAAAACCAGTGCATTCTTGCATGACAGTTTTGTGAAAAAGGAAGGACTTCAGTTCTGCTCTCTTAAGAATTCAATTTTGAAGATTTCTCTTTCTCCCTGATTACACTGGGATTACCCACAGTTAGTTTGTTAAATTCAGATTGCCTGGACTTCTCCAACAGCCCCCTTCATTCACACAGTGCATTGATAAGAAGATAGTGGAATAGATAACTTACGCCATCATAATGACACTGAAGTCTAGCCAGTTCCATGGGTCACGGAGAAAAGTAAAACCGTCTATGCAGAAGCCTCTTGCAATAATTTTCACAAGTGATTCGAATGTATATATACCAGTGAAGGTGTACCTGGCAGGAAAAAAAAAAGAATAATGGTGGGGAATAGCATTTAAAATGAAAGAGATTTGGTAGAGCTGATGAAATTTCTATGGACAACAGTATACTTTGTTTGCTTTCTTTTGTGGTTTCTGAATAAAGTTTTCATAGGTTTGGGAGAGACACTGTGGAATCTGACTGGCCACGTTTAAATTTAAGGCATGATCGTGACCAAAGCACTTCTGCTCAATTGGAGTGTGTGGCATAGACCCTGTGGGTGGCCATACCAGCTGGCTACCCTGAACTGGAGCAGGAAAACAAAACAGTGTTGGCTACAAATGCCTAATTTGCGTGTTGCAGTCACATCTGTTCCTATTTCATTTCCAATGAGTATACTAGCACTGGGTCTACATCAAAACATGACAGACTGTATGAGCAACGCTGGCAGATGTAGCAAGCTTTCTTCCTCCAAAGCTGGCCACTACCATTCTGATGACTTAAGTAAACTAATTATAAATTCAAAATAAAATAGATTAGTACTTACTCCACCTGTTTCGACCATTCGGGTGGGTTACTAAAAGTCATGAACACACAGTTTGTCAAAATAGTGCACATAATGATCATGCTAAATACTGTAGAATAAAGTCAAGGAAGCACAAAATGTAAGAAACCAAATATTCATTCCACTGTTTTACAAAAGCAAACCCAACTGAATTCACAGATTTAAACCGGGAAACAGCAACATCAACAGTCACAATCAATAGATGGTCTCATAGCTTAGTGTGAAGCTACCACACAATTTTAATGTTTCATTGGTAATGAACATGGGTAGTAGACCTGGTTTTGAGGAAGTCCTTAAACCACAATTTCCCATTTCTGTTATCATGAGGTGTGCCACATGATAAACTGGACTCACTGGGAGTTTAAAATACCCAGTTGGGAGAAAGTAAAGGAGATCCACTGAACCCAGTCAAGAAATGAGAAGAGAAGCAGAGAGATGAAGCACAAAAGCATGGACACAGGGTTCTTTTTGGAATGACAAACCATTTATTGGACTGGGATTGTTACAACTGAATTATACTTTACTTTAGTCAAGAGTTATATGTTCCTTATACTGGGTGAATTTGTCAAATCATAAGATAATCTCAAGGATTCGCACAAACTATAAAGGTTCCTCACAATCTATGCTTCCATATGTTCCCTTTAGTTCAAAAATATTTCACCCAGAGCCATGAGGTAACCCTAACATTTTGGGAACTTGTTCCGAAGGCACTCTTTTCAGCAATTTCTTTCACTCATAGGTAGCCTGTTGGTTCCAAGTCTTGGATCCCATGATGTTCTTGGATGACCACTCCCAGAAATCCTGGCCATCATAGCTAGTGGTGAAGGCTTCTGGTGCTTCCTCCCTATGCCTCCTGGGGCACAGGATATATGGGGAGTTTCCGTGACAGGGGCCTGATTTGTGTGATGAGCACTTCTGAACCAAAAGGGAAGAGAGGGTCTAGCTGTTGTTGAGATCTGTGACAACCCAAAAAGTCCTTCTCTGTGCCGCACAACAGTCAAGCCATAGCTATCAAACTTATTGTTTTACTCCCATACAAACAAACCCACCCCATACAGTTCTGTAACAATGTAACTCCAAAGCAAGATGCAGTGGCATAGTTAGGAGACAAGGGGGAACATCTGTCCTCGGGTGCAGCATATGGGGGTGCCAAATGGCTCCCTGCCCAGGAGCCACAGGAAGACATGTCATAGGCAACCTACCAGGGCTCATGTGGAGGGCTCCCTGGCCACCACCACCACCTTCTCCACAGCACCTTAGCCCCTCCCCGTCCCTTGGGTGTGTGTGTGCGAAAACTGACTTTGTCACCAGGCACTGAAAACCCTAGCTACACCTCTGTCAAGATGCACTTGTTCCATACTGTTTTGATACCTCTTGCCATGCCAATAAAGTCTGTTTGTGTATCCTGTGCTATTGACCCAGTCCATACCTTTCCAACCAAAGTGCCCAAACAGTCAGAAGACAAGCCTACAGAATGAGCAACAGCTATTACTATTAAAAGGATATGAATGTATCAAAATTTTAATAGCTATTCTCCTAAGCAGATTAAAAGGACTTAAAATGTACAAGGCAGGTGTGGCACTAAATCGGAAGAGTGTTTTTCCTCTGTTTAGTACTACAAAGGTCTGCAGAGAAAGAGAGAAAGAGAGAGAAATGTTAAATGCACATGAGTAGAAAATACACACATAATAGAAACACAGCCAACACGCAGCATTTCAAATGTTGATTGAACATTTCATTGTATAATGCATATCACTTTGAGTGTTTCATTGAATAATTTTTAAAAGTTCTGTAAGACCAGGAAAAGAAAAGTATATATTACAGATACAGTCCTATATGCATCTATCCTGGTGTTAAGTTGCACTGAACTCAACCTGACTGACTGAATTATCCAATGGTTCTATAAAATGTCGTGTGAGGGAAAGGAGAGCTTTACAGGAATTCTGAACTGAGCCACTTCACACTGAGTAATGGGGTTTATATTTTTCACTGCACCCAGCTCTATTAATTCTTTCCTCTTCCTGGTTTAGCATAAGAGTGAAAATACCTCTCTGAGGCAGTAATGTTACAAATGTCTAAATTTGTGGGATTTCCTTGACTGAATGATCCCCTCTTCTCTGTCATCTGAATTAGCACAGTCCAGAATTCTGTCACTAAGTCTGCCATCTCAAAAAAAAAAAAAAAAGGAGGCCACACACATTAGTTATTTATTTAAATTACATATGCTCAGGGTTTCTCTTATCCACCTGAGGTTAACATTCAAAGCCACAAAATGAAATTATGAAATCCAGGAACTGCAATCTACAAATCAGCCCAAATACGCAACTCAATTAAAGATAAAGAGCAGGGCGAAATAATGAAACAATTAAAACAGTAATATCATTTTCTTTGAAATATTTGAAGTGAAGAATGTTTCACTTCACTTCTGCCAACTGACCCAACTTCTTTTTTTCCTCACTGTGGGAGGCTTTAAAGCTCTTTTCATTAAGCTCTTGGTTGATTTCTGTTATTTTTACCTTTGATACTTTGCATGTGGTCCTTTGGATAGGCTACAAATAATTGTAGCCAAACATATAACTTTTGGGTGGAAAAGCAACCTCGGGCTAAGGTGTTTTTGTAAAAGAAAAAAAAATCTGGATAACATCTTTAGATCAATATGTTTGTTTTTTAATCTGGAAAATTTTTAAAAACCCAACCAAGGTGGGGGGGGGGGCAAGTTCAAGGAAAACTCAAGGCTTTTAAGAGACAGAATAGTTTTGTTGACAAAGACATCGAGGAAGACCAAAATTAGTTTTTATAAGGTAGACAACAATGGGGGATTCAATGAGAAGTGTGTGCAATGTAATTTATACAATAAAAGAGACAAAAAAGAAATCAGGTGTATTAGCATTAGAAAGTACCACTCAGTGGAATTGTCATCAATAAAGATATTCATTTAAAAATTAGGGTTTGGTACTCTTTTTAGACTTATTATTCAGCAATTATACTCAGCAACAGTTAAGGTGAGTGGTGGTGAAGCCATAGGCCAAGGAATGAGATAGGGATCCCTGTTATCCACAGTTTTATTTACTTTGATAATGGAGTTGTTTGCAAATGTTATTAGAAGAGACAAAGGAATAAAAAGAAATAAGGAAATAAGTGGAGAAAAATTAAAAGTAAATATATTTGTAGAAGGCACATTATTAACAACTGAAAATCCAAGAGAATCCATACAAAAAAGGTTAAAATTAGAGTAGAAAAATTAAAAACATAAATGTATAGGTAAATTAAACACTAGTATTAGATATTTAAGAATTAATATAACTTGGAATTTGCAAGATATTATAAAAATGTATTGTGATAAAGTAAAAAAAAAAGAAACCAAAACTAAATCAAGGATTCAAGGACGGGAATACCAAAAGTTGAAGTTATTGTGGTTTGGAATTGGAGAATATGATTAACATGTTTTGTAATAGAAATAAAAGATCTAGAATAATTCACAAGTTATGGTATATATCTCAAAGAAATCGAGGTTTGGGTATGGCAAATATTAAATTATACTATATAGCAAATAATTTGAGGCACATTCCAGAGATCCTTATAAATAGGAAAGAGGGGATTTGGAGTGATTTAGAATTCAATAAGTATAAAGAGAATGTGGAGAATATTTTAAAGGAAAACAAAAAAAATTAAAAAGAGAAAATTGGAAGGTAATTAAAATAGAAAAGGGATAATAACTGTAATGTATAAGATGTTAATAGAAGATGAATATAAACCCACAGCTTTAAAAGAAGCACAGAGATATAAAGAAATAAAATCAATGGTGATGAATGGAGGATGTAGAATAAAAGAATAATAAAGAATATGTATGTAAGGGTTAGGGAAAATTATTACAATTGTTATATGGAGATGGTACTTAACTTCAATGAAGCTGACTATAATTAACAAATAAGTATCACCTTCTTGTTGGAGATGTAAGAAAGAAAAGGGTACATATCTACATATGTGGTGGCCATGTGAAATGAGACAGAAAGAGTGGACAGTGATTTTCAAAGAGATAAAAGAACTGAAATACAAAGGTGACCAACAATAGTGTTATTAAATATGAATGGAAGTATTCAATTAGAACCAGGGGAGAAGGAATTAATTATTATTATGTTAAAAAGATTATACTCCAACAAAAGATTCATTACATTTCTTGGGAGAGACGGGGGTATTTTGAGCAAAATACAAAATAAAACAGTAGAAAAAATATATATTTTAAAACTCCCATGGGTGGTGGGTAACACAATATATACTGAACGTCTGGAGGTTGAGTCATGGCAACTGGACTTCTTTTCTTGAGAGATCGAAACATTTCGCTACTCATCCAAGCAGCTTAGAGTGACAAAGCTGATTGGCTGAGTAGTGAAATGTTTTGATCTCTCAAGGAAAGAAGTCCAGGTGCCATGACTTAACTTCCACATAACCTCACCTGGTTGACTGAGAATCTTCACAGAGAGTATATACTGAAGTATGTTTGTATTTTAGTTTATGTTTTTGTTGTTAAGTTTTATTTATTTTATTAAAAATATTAAAAGCAAAAAGAAAACCCCAGGCTTTGTGGATCCTCTCTGTAACCACAAGCTGCCCTGCAAAAGACGTTAGTCACCTCATTTAGACCATTAGACCTGAAATGGTGGAGGTCTGAATGGGTGATCTATAAAGGGTTCAGCTAATAAAAAATGTAGTGGTATCCGGGTTCTGAGTCACAAGGAACCCATTCAGCTATCCACAATTAGGGGTGCCTTTGCAGACATCATCTGGGCAGGAATCTCGGGAGTGCAGCTTCCCTGAATCCCCCGGTCCCTACCACTCATTTGGCCCTATCCTGCTTCAGGCATGACGCCTATACAGGGCCACAAACAGCAGATGTTTCCTATTCAATTGCAAGTCAAGCATGCAGCCCCCACTGCTGTGTTTCATCACCCTCCTACCAATGTGGAAGGATTGCAATGCTGAGCTATCTGCAAGGGTTCTCCGCTTGAACCGACAGCTTTAGGGTACTGGCTTGTGTGGGGAACTGGCAGGGACAGCACAGATTCTCCCTTGTTTTTCTCCCTGGAGTATTTGAATAGAGCAAAGCTTTTCAACCTATGGAGGGCAACCTATGGAGGATGAAAAGAAAGCATCAGTAGTTATGCATTGCTAATGTATAACAACATACACCTGATATGGCACCAATATGCCTGCAAATTTGTGGGGCAAATTGTACGATGTTGGAATATAGCTCTTTCAATTTAATTCCCAGGTCATAATTCAAGAAAGTTCCAGTTCTTAAGTGCTTTCCCTTTCAAGTTCTACTGTAGTTTTATTTCTTGCCATGAAAAATACTGGTTCTTTTTTATGCCTGTGAGTTAAAAATCAGTTTCACACATTACTATGCTTAGGCAAACCTTCTTCTGATTCCACCCCCAATTGATAACTTTTCCTGTACCAGGTATACTTGTACTTAGTATTTAGTTTATGTTTGTTTAGGTTCAGAATTTTCATTTGCGTTTGAGATTATCTGGCTGATGAGTCAGAGACTTGGGGTTCAATTTCCCACTGTGTCTCCCTAACAGGGTAAGGACTTGCTGATCCATAGAGTATTGGAGTCCCTTCCAGCTCTGCACTTCTATGGTAAGGAAAGTAAACATTGATATGATTAAAAAAATTACACTTGATAAAAGGTTCTATAGAACAAAAGTCAAATATTTTTCAAAATTAAGAAAGAAACCACAAAAACTTAAACAAGCACGAACATCCAGCCCTTGATCTAAAGCTTTGTGAAGAAAAAGTGTACTGCTTATATACTACCCCATCATGCTTAAAGCACTCTCTGGGCGGTTTGTAAGTAATTATGCAGGGTGCACGCTGTCCTCCCCCTTGCAGGTTGGGTATGGTACTCATTTTACCAATACCAACCTTGGAAGGATGGAAGGCTGAGTAAACCTTGAGCCTGCTACCTGGGATTGAACTCCAGGTCATGAGTTATAGCTGCAGTACAGCAGTTAACTACTGTGCAACAAGGCACACCAAAACTTGTAGCTAGTTCGACAGATTCACAAATAACAGCATGAACAGCATGCTTACAACGGATCTTACAGAAGGCAGATCTACTCTAGAACCATTGAGCTCAGTCTGGCCTTGTCAAAATTAAGCTCTACTGCATCAAATATATTTATATACAGTAATTTTATAAATCCAACTTTCTTTCCCCGAGAAAGCCTAGAGTGCCAAACCATCTCGGAGCGGGCTAAGGCAGCTAGCTCAGTGAAACATGTTCATAAGGAATGAGTATAACATGAATCAAATTTCTAGCATTGGCCAGACAGCGAATCAAAGGCCTGGTTGAACAGAGGAGCTGTGAAAGGATCCTTCTGAAACACCTTCCGCAAATAGGCTGCCTCTTTGTAGAGCTTCCATAAAAGCCACGTCTTCTGGAAAAACCATTTTAACTGAAGCAGGCCTCTAACACAGAAGCTAGTCAGCACAACAGAATCCATACAAAAGGTTTAAACTCATTTAAAAACATTGAAGTGGCAAGGTTAAAGATAAATTGGAGGAAAACAAAATTTATGCTAGCAAATGATGATAAAGATGAGAGTAGAAGAATTAAAAATAAATGTAGGGGTAAATTAAAAACTAGTATTAGATATACTGTATATACACATTAACACTTGGAGAGAATTTGAATGGCTGGGTGCTATGTGTTTTTGTTTTATTTATTTGTTGTTCCATTTCCAATGTGAATTTTAATATTGTTAGCCACGGTGGGTGCCTTTTTGGAGTAGCGCAGCAGAAAGTAAAATGAATCAACAGATGACTCTTGTGGGTTAAGGCGTGAATAATTGGCTCATCATTGAACTCAGGAGTGACCTACACATGTAGTGTAATCATGTATATCAATGGTTTCCAGTATTGGATCCCCAGGCATTTTTTCACTACAACTCCCAGAAGCCCTTGCCAGCATGGCAAATGGTGAAGGCTTTGTGGAGTTGTAGTTCAAGAATGTCAGGGACCCAAGCCTGAGAGCTACTGGTGGAAGCCCTTCTGGAGTCATCGGGACTGACTCCCAAGACAATATACACAAGACTGTAGCAAAGGGATACAAGTCAAGACTCAATACGCTTTCCAATGAGTACATCTCAATGAGCTCAGAAGTAAACATGTTTCGGAGGCATTATGAATCAAACAGGGAACTTTGGAATTGCTTTCCATGGATATTTATTTTGCCACTTTCTTCTTAGCTTTCCACCAAATGAAGAATGGAGTAGCCTTGCATGCAGTGGCTCACCTCCAATGTCAAGCTAGCAGACACTCACTAGTATAACGAAATCCCACCCCCATCACTCTTACAGTCCTCTGTGCCATCTAAACACCCAATGTAGCCCTAACATAATTCATGTGGTGTGCAAGGGACTAGAGAGGGCAAGGATTCCTCTTTTGGCTCTTCTGATAGAAGCAGTGGCCCCCCCCCCGACTTCCACATTCGCTCCTAGCCCATGGATCTGAGGCTTTATACCAGGCATGGCCAAACTTCGGCCCTCCTGATGTTTTGGACCACAACTCCCAGAATTCTAAGTTTAGATTGCCAATGTCAAAGGACTGTGGGAGTTGCGTTCCAAAACATCTGGAGAGCCGAAGTTTGGGCATGCCTGCTTTATACCATCCAGGAAGGGATTTGCTGCTGGCAATAAATTTACCCCTGTGGAGTTTTTCACCCAAGACTCAACAGAGGCTGTGCCTCCTCTGACAAAACAGACTTCTGCTCCATCTTGCCTCCCTGCCTCCCAGCCAAGCATTCAAGGACTCAATGTGGTTTTGATTTCTGGCTGCGGAGCCAGAAGTTGGGAGTTTGATTCCCCTCAGTGCCTCCCTGACAAGGGCCGGAATCAATTATCCATAGGGTCCCTTCCAACTTTGCAGTTGTAATATTATTATTATTCCTCTGTTGTTTTGCTGTGGCTTTTTGCAATGCTTCTTTATGATGTTTTACAGTGACTGATCTGAAGCTGTTTTGTAGATCCTTGTTAATTTCTATATACTGCTGGGTCTTGTTTAGTCCAAATGTTCAGAAACAATGCTTGCTGAATTATTCCTTGGTGAGAATAAATGACATGCATTAGAATAAATGAGGAGAACCCACAGTGGTGACAGATAATTAAAAACACAATATTAAAAACTAAAAATAACAACAAGTTATTCAAACATTAGAAATAATTACAAATACCTTACTAAAACAGATTTAGAAGCAACATAAATACAAATGTTATCATTTATCAACCTCTCTTAGACAGCCAATCACTCAGGAAAAGCTTGCCTGAAGAGAAAGGCCCTTGCCTGCTTGTGGAAGGACAGCCAAGATGGGCCCAACCTGGGCTCCCATGGCTGACAGCAGCCAGGGACAGAGAAGGCCTTTCCCATACTCCTACCAAATACACTGTGAGGGTGAAGAAAAGTGTCTTCTGATTATTGCAACACCCAGGCAGGTTCATAAAATCTCATGTGTGGTCTTTGAGTTAGTTTGGACTCAAGCCATTTAGGGCTTTATAGGTTAAAACCAGAAACTGATGGGCAGCCAGCATATCTGTTGTAACCAGGGGGTCATGTGATCCTTGCAACCAGACCAAGTTAACAATCTGGCTGTAGCAGACCTGCTGATATTTCAGAATACTGTCCAAAGGCAGGAGCACATAAAGGGCATTACAGTAATCCAGTTGGGATGCAATGGCATCTGCCGCTGTAGCCAGATCAGTTCTCTCCAGAAAGGGGGCAGTTTTAAATGTGCAAAGGCACTGCTAGCCTCCAGGGTCAGAGACAAATCCAGGAGCACCACCGCAGCTGTGTACCTGTGTATAGCCTGAAAATGTGTAACATGCTAAACTATGTCTACAATGAAATGTATATGCTGAACTGGTGCCAAAACCTACCCAGTGAACAAGAACCTCATCCATTTTCAATCCTGCATCTGCTATTGGGAGTGGTACAATCCAGGAATGACTATACCACATGCTGCCAACTCTTTCTGAGAATCCTACAATGGATTCTGTTTCACAGCAATACCAGACAGGGCTGTACACAAACAAAACATTTTACACTTTTATCTTGGCGGAGTTAGTTTCCCAACTGCTCGTTAGCATCTGGCTCTTCCTAACTACTGGCTCTGCATGTCCCTATCGTGAGAAGGGGGGTTTTCAAGAGCCAAAGACTTCTCTTAGGAGGAAGTTTGGGGAAGAAAATTAACAAAACAAAAACCCTACACTTAAAAAATAGCGGAGCAAATTTACAGCTCTGCAATCCAAGGAACTTTGAAAAAGAAAAGAAAACATTTGGACTTTATGTACCAAATCTGGGACACTGCAATGTGCAGTATGTCACTGTAAAAGGTAAAAGGTAAAGGTTCCCCACGCACATGCATGCTAGTCGTGTTCGACTCGAGGGGCGGTGTTCATCTCTGTATTCAAGCCAAAGAGCCAGTGTTGTGTAAGTCCATGGCCACGTGGCTGGCATGGCTGCAAGGAAACACTGTTTTATCTGTCCGCTTTTTATGGCGGTGCCTATTTATCTACTTGCATTGACATACTTTCGAACTGCTAGGTTGGCAGGAGCTGGGGTTATAAGCGGAAACTTGCTCCACTGTGTGGCACTCGGGATTCAAACCATCAGAAATGGTTTATAGGAACACTAATCGGGTTCTCAAAGAAAGTGGGGTATTCAAGGAGGGTTTTAGCAGTTCCACACTCCCACTGAATTTCCATGGCACAGCCAGACTATTGAACCCAACACACGCACAATCTCCTTAAACTGCTAACAGTGGCCTCTGGAATCCAATGCAGGGCTACTTACTCAGATAAGGATTCCAGCATTATTTCTCAGTAAGCATCCTTATGCACCATCAATCTCAAATCTTTAATATCAAAACTCTAATAAACAAAATCTGAGCTGATTTTGATAGTTTCTTGTTTACCCTTCTATTAAACTCTCAGTTCATTTTGACCAGTGAAGAGGAATGAAAGATTAGTAATTTGCCTTTTGGGGTTGCATTTGTTTTGTCTGGTTAATTCTCCGATCAATTTACTCTTGGCATAGGTTGCAATTTTCTGCCCAATGTTGTTTTTGTTATGTGCTGTCAAGTCACCTCTGACTTAGGATATGGCAACCGTATGATTAAGCAAGCTCCAAAATGTCCTCCTAATATCGTCTTGCTCAGCCACTTCAAACTCAAGGGTGTGATTCCTTTACAAAGTCAATCTATCTCCTAGTTGTTCTTCCTAGTTCCCCACCCCCTTCAGTTTTTCTTAACATTATTGTCTCTTCCAGCAAGTCTTGTCTTCTCATGATGTACCCAAAGACATTCTTAGTTTTGTAGTTTTTAGAATTCTGGGGTGAGGCTTCCATTTCTTGTTGAGCCCACAGAATGCCTATGTTTAAATGTTGCTCCCCATTTATCCTCTAGCCGAAGTACCTTCTGGCAAGAAAGACAAAATACTTGGCTTTGGGGCCATGGGTCAAACTTCACTACAGTAATACAAAATGAAGCATTGTGTTGGGGGCGGCCTCTTAATGAATCCAAAAAGGAGGGAAAATACCGCTGTGCCAAAGATGGATAGACTGTGGGTAATGTAGGGTGAATTAACCAAGGGGATGATGGTCAGGGGAAATGCTGGAGTGGTCTGGCAAAAATGCACAGGGCAACTACTTTGGAAGACACTAAGAAGATGTCTCTTCTGAAAATCAAAGCCCACCATTAGAGAAAGTGTGGGGCGTGAAGCGAGCATATTTTTCAACTTGTATCCTCATGGCATCATGAGGATGATCCCTCTATGATATGGTACAGCTCACTGTGTTGAACTGCAATTAGCAATAGACAATCAAATGTACGTCACAGAGGATTTGCTTGTCTTTATCCACATCCATTGCATTCATTAGCAAGGGTAGTTATTTAGATAGAGAGCTCCGTGTGGCCTTGGTTTGGGCAGCACCTGAGAGGGTGCCAGCATTGCAGAGAACAGAAGCCCAAGGAAAGCACTAGATTTACTATTAACACTCACATCTGTGCGAGATCTTCATTTGTAAAAGGAAAATTAATAACATGGTATATTAGGGGGCAGGCAGACTTCAAGCTTTCAGGATTTACTCTGAAAGGGGAAAAACCCACCCAGAACTACGTAATCCATCAGCCAGAGACACCTGCAAAACAGTGACATAAGTGTCCAAAGATTTAAGGAGCAGGGTTTCTCTGAGTGCTTGCTCCACGTATAAAGCCAAGCTCTTAAGAAGTATTTTTATACAAAAACTGCACTGTTGGTTTTGTCCCTCAAGACAATTTTGTGTGTTTGTTGTTTCTTTTGTGGTATGGGAATATGGGTGTACAGGGAAGCTTGACAGCTGATGATCCTGTAAGTCAGTGGTTCTCAACCTGTGGGTCCCCAGACATTCCTGGACTGCAACGCCCAGAAATCCTGGCCAGCTCAGCTAGTGATGAAGACTTCTGGGAGTTGCAGTCCAGGAACATCTGGGGACCTGCAGGTTGAGAACCATTGCTGTAAGTCTTCTGGGAGGGAAAAACCCTTGATAGCCTACCCTAAACCACATAATTATCTACACAATAGACCTCAATCTATTTTCTGTCCAACCCATCTTGTATCTGAGAGTTCTTCTGCCAGAATAATTTATTCTTTTACACATCTTGGACAGCCTTCCCAACTGAGTGGCTCTCTATTGTGTTGCACTGCAATTCCTATCCTCACTAACCTGTGTCAGTGTTTGGAAGGGAATGGCAGGCTTATATTCCAAATCATCTTGGGGGACGGGGGAGGCACCTACTTTGAAACAATATATTTGAAGTATTTAAAAGCCTCTTGGTAGAGCTAAGCCATCTCATGAATGTGTGCCACACATGTGCTCTGAGTTCTAAGACAGTGGCGGGGAACCTTAAATGCTCCAGAGACGTTTTGGACCACAACTCCCACATTCCAGTATCCCTGACAATATAGGCTCTGAATTCTGGGAGTTGCAGTATAAAACATCTGGAGGGCCAAAAGTTCCCCACGCCTCTTCTAAGGGATTAATGGGTGAGGGCAGTTATCCAGCTGGTGCCATTCAAGTTATTTCCCATATCTCTTTACTTCTTGGCTGGCATTGAAAATGAAGCTGTGATCTAGATCTTCCTCTCATATGGTAGAGACTCCTTTTCAGAATAAAAATAAAAGTGGGCAAAATTCCAGTCGTTCAAGAAGACCTGCTGTTTCTGATGATTCAGAGAAGGGTTTCTTAAGAATTAGTTTGGGAAAGTTTGTGGGAAGATCTTGAACTCTTGATTGTTTCAAGAAACTAATGCACAGCCTACATGGCAAAGTGCAGTGAAAGCAGGAAACCCCATCACCGTCTCTTCATAAAGAGCAGGAAGTTGAGGGGGAGACGCACTAATCAAAAACTTCCCTGCTGAAGTATGCCAATGACTGTGACTTTTAAAAAAGCATACCACCCAAACCCTCCACTCAGTCATGTTGTTCTCGGAAGCCATGCTGCCAGAGCAGCATCCCACATATTTCTAAATGGGAAGGTTTTTGGGGGGAAACAGGAATGATTATCTCCAGCAGAACACTGCCTTTCAAAAAGGAAACTGAAGAGAGAGAAAGTGAGAGAGAGAGAGAGAGAGAGAGAGAGAGAGAGAGAGAGAGAGAGAGAAGCTCATATCAGTACTGCCTCTTGGTGGTCTCCAGCACAGAGATCAGAAAAGCTTTTCTGTGGCCAGATATGAAGTGGTCATGATGACCGGGGTGGGGGTCGGTCTGGAAGTTGTAGTCCCATAGTTCTAATTCAGCACAGTTTCTCAGGGTAGCCCATCACAGACTGTGAACACTCAGATTCAGCCTTGTAAGCAGCACAATATTCAACAGATAATCCTACCACGATTGTCTTGATCTGCTGGGATCAAGCAGCAGCACCTGTATCTCCTACGGCTTCCCTCCTTCCAGCCTCAAAGCACCGTGAACAGAAAAGACATTTGCAACCTCCCAAGGGGAATCTTTTTTTCCCCCTTCCCTGCTGCTGATGACTCTATAAATCAGTGGTTTCCCAATCCAGAGTCCCTAAATTCCTGGACGACCACTCCCAGAAATCCTGATGATAGCTTCTGAGAGTTTTAGGTCAATAACATCCAGGGACCTGACGTCGGGAATCACTGCAGACTGCAGAGTCATAGTGGGTCTGAACTGATGAGAAAAAAGGGGACAATATTCTCATGGCTAAGGAGCCACTTCATGTCTTTAATTTACAAGGGAAACTGTAACTTCACATGTACAACTTTACAAGACTTGGAGTGGGAATAAATAACTGCAAGAGGAAGATCCAGATGCTTGCTGGATTTTGTACTGTTTCTAAAAGGAGAACCTAATGAAGTCTGTATAATATAGCCTGTGTTCCATTTAAACAACATTACAACCACTGGACTTGGGATGTTTCTCATAATGGCTATTACCCCCCCCCCCCCCGCCATTGCTCATACTGTTTACAACATTCCTTCAGAAGAAGAAGGTTGTTAAATTTGAAAGCTTACTTTCTATATTTCCAAGCTCTGGATGGTGCATATATCAAGTAAAGTTACCTATCTAATCTATGGCATATTTTCATGTGTATCATGCTTTTCTCCCAATTCCAATTCTACCAGTAGCTAAGCCTTCTTGCTGTGATGAAGGTGTCTTCCTATAAGTTGGCTAAGCACATGCTTGTTTATAAGCACGGGACTGGCTGGAGGCAATCTCTTGCAGGATTGGCTGCAAATACTAGGTGGAGTGATTTCCAGCATCATGAAAAGGCAGCAAATGCTTTAATACTGAATTTATTATTGCTGCTTATTTACTTGAGTGAGAGCATGAGGCTGTTGTAGGGTGTATTTATTTATTTATTTATTTATTTATTTATTTATTTATTTATTTATTTGCATTTATAATGCCCGGCTTTCACATCGGCAACTCTGGGTGGTGAACAACCTACTGTGTTCTGCCTCATTTTCCAAATAAGCTTAAAGGATCCTTGGTACTGGGTTTGATTGGGATCAATGAAACCATTTGCTGCCTCCTCTAATGCAACAAAATGTGCTGGGCTCAATGAGTCTCTTATTAGAAGCAGGAAGACTGGAAGAGGTTCCCAAGGAGCCTGGTGATGCAGAAGATGTTATCTGAAAGTCTTATTGAGTCAGTAACTAAAACAAGTATAACTACTGTACTATCACAGGTAAAGGGGAGGGCTCCAACCGTTTCCTCTCCATTTTGGATTTCAACAGTCCCTTACATGTGGAGAGTGACAAGTCCAAAGAGAAGATCCTCTGTTGAGGCTCTCCAAGTCCTCCTGCCTTATGTGAAAAGCCTGCACAGAGAGCAGAGTCTTTTGTCTTCAGAACTGTCACGCTCCGTGTGTAAGAGGGCAACAAGACCAGGATGTGTGAGCATTCTACCTGTATTAGCTCTTGTCAATTTAATAATGACTGAATAGGGCTGAACTTAACTTGAAGTGAGTTCTTTACATTTTATTGTGTTACTGTGAAGCATTGACAGGAACAAAGCTGTTGTGAGGAGGCTTGTCAGGAGGACTATTTCACATTAGTTTATTTCATGTCCCTGCATGAATGGGAATGTCCAAATTGGTCCTCTGCCAGTGCTTCGCAGTAACACATGACAACCAGCAACTGCTCTTTTACCACGTTACTTTTGAAGGATCCATTAAGAAAGCTGTAATATTACATTTTTCTGTCTAACAAGCCACATTTATTCATTTCCTTTTATTGGGGACAGTGATTTTAAGAGTAGAAAAATGGTGCCTGTGTGGGTTGGATATTTCCTGTTAGTTGTTAAAAATTAACACTTAATGATGTGTTGCCATGCTAGTCATCAGTAGTGACTTTCTTATCAAAATATTGACAAAATGACTGATGCTTTTAAAAAGTAATGTTTTTGAGCTTTATTCGCTTGCTGAAAAGCAGGAGACGATATATTGTATGTCACCAAGTCTGGTGCATTTGAACGACATAAGTAGGACCCTCTGGAGAAAGGCGACATTCCAAAACCTATTCCCAACTCCCCAGTGCTTGTGGTAGCCAAGGAGTCCCTTTTTCAAATAAGAGGTTCTGCCTGTCCAAGCCATGAAGCCTGCTAGGTGGGCATTCTCTCCAGCTGAATACAATTTAGGAGTCAGTAGGGTCTATGTCAGGTGGGTGAGATGCCTAGAATGCAGAATTATGGAATTTTAGTATCCCCCCATCCCGGCCAAATTGCACATCCCTAACTGGAATACTGCTGTACATTCCAACACACTGTCTACTGCTGATAGCACATCCCCTCTAGGATTATGTTTTGGAAAGGGAGAAATCCAGAGTCCTTTAGGCCAGTTATCACAAGAGGTGTGCCTCAGATGTCAAAGAGGAGGAACCTTTGAGGAACCTCAGATGTTTTGGACTTCAACTGCCAGAAAACCCTGCTGATGTGGCCAATGGCAAGAGATCACAGGAATCGTGCCCCTCAACTTCTGGAAGGCCAGAGCTTTCTCCTTTTCTGCCCCATGTGACCATTCATTGCTATCTGCCGAGAGGCACATAACTGGCTTATAAAGAAAGGCATTTTCTAGTGAGATTTTATCACATCAAAAGGCTTTCATGTTTTCATGAAATGAATACAGGTTTTTTAGTCCACATATTTTACAGCTCAAAGCATTTCTCATCCTTCAGTAATTTCTTTTTTAGTATCTGTCTTCTTTATATGCATTTCCCTTCATCAATGGTAGGAAACCACTAACGACAATAGATACCACCGTGCCCTTATTTTTGCACTGTGCAAATGTGACATTGCACAGTCTACCAGTAATACTCAACAACTTCCCATCCTGATTTTTGCAGTATTAGGATAATGACAACTGAGAAACCACAGCTACTGGTGGGTTGCCCATTCAAAGGGACAGTGATGAACATAGTAAGAATATAAGAACATAAGACAAGCCATGCCGGGTCAGGCCAAAGGCCTATCTAGTCCAGTTTCCTGTATCTCACAGTGGCCCCACCAAATGTGTCTGGGAGCGCATGAGACTAGATATCTGTCTCCTGATACCACTTCCATGCATCTGGCCCTTGAAGTACGCCAGTTATAAGCCTGGAGATTACACATCTCCATCATGGTTTGTAACATGTGATGGAATTTTCCTGCTGGAACCTGTCCAATCCCCTTCTGAAGGCATCCAGGCCAGATGCCATCACCAAATCCTGTGGCAGGGAGTTCCACAGACTAATATCACACTGGGTGAAAAACAACTCCTTAAGCTGCTCTATCACCTGTTCTGCATGCTTCCTTCGCCAAGCACAACTTGCAGCAGCAAAGCTGTTTTGGCAATTTGCCTCCATCGTGTTCTCCAGCATTAGTTTGATACAGTCTTATGGCAACCCCTATGTGGAGGCAGTGGCTGGATATTACATATAACGCCAGGAAATGCCACTGTCCTCTTATGCCGACTGTGGACTTATTACAGATATCTCATAAATTAAGGTGGGAACAGAATGTTAGATTAGATAAGTCTTTGGTCAGTCTTATTACCACTGTTTGGGCCCTTTTTCATAGTAGATGTAGCAAGACAGTCATCACTCTCATTGACTATAAGCCACAACTGGCATAAATAGGGACCATCATCTGCCCAACAGTACACTTATAACTCCGCACTAAAGTTTGGCACATTCTTGATAATGCTGCCTTATCACGGTTGTGGCCATTCAATATGGTGGTGTTAAAACGGAGGTTTAACTGATTCACAGGAAGAACTATTTGGGCAACTAGACTTGATGGTTTCATATACAATCGCAAAGGCAACGTTTCTCTGTGAGTCTAGCATCGCATAACATAAAAGGCACAGCTTGCAGCTGTTTGTTTATATTTCTTTTCCTATAAAGAAAATGAACGAACACCCTGGGATATTTGCTAGTACAGTGGCACCTTGTATAAAGGAATTAATTTGTTCCAAATGAAATTCTGTTAAGCAAATTTTCCTTTGTACAAATTTCCTATAGGAAGGCATTAAAACTGATTAATCCTTAATCACGAGCGTTTTTCTGTTGTATAGATTTGCCCCATAGGCAATTGTGTTAAGCAATTTCCCCCTGTCTCCAGAAATTTTTTCCTTTAAGCAGATTTTCAGTTAAACAAACCACTTGTTATATGAGGCTCCACTGTACTAACATGCGGTGTGAGACAAATTTAATATCCACCACAAGCATTCCCCCAGCCCCTGGTAATGCAGTTAAAAAAAGAATGAAATCGGTCCCCATCTATGTTGTTGAGAAGTCCCTAGATATTTTACTGTAAATTAAGCAGCAACTCAGAGCTGTACACTATGTCTTAAATGTAACATGTAGTTTGACTCTTAGTACCAGGTACTTAAATTCTTGGAGTTGACTGACCTGTCCATGGTGACACATGCCTTAGTTACATCTCATTGCTTTAATAAATAAATTCATTAAAGCAATGAGATCTATCTGCGGCTGCCTTTGACAAGTGTCTGGAAACTTCAGCTGGCTCAAAATGCTAACTGGGGTTGGGTACAGGGAGCCTGTATCCCCCTTACTACCACAACTTCACCGGCTGCCAGTCTGTGTGGGGGGTCATTCAGAATGTTGGTTATTACCTATATGACTTCAGGGCAGGCTTTTTGGAGGATTGGATCCCCCCTATGGGTCTACTGGGCTTTGTAGAACTTCTGAGGAGGCCCTTCTCTGGGTGCTATCACTTTCCCAAGCTCGTTTGGTGAGATTGCAAATGAGGGCCTTCTCAATGGCTGCTCCTACAATGTGTTGTTCCAAGAAGCCAGACTGCCCCCTCCCTCCTGTCCTTCCATTGTCAGGAAAATACCTTCCTTTTCAGGAAGGCTTTCAGAAAAAAAATTAGAAGTTTTTTCAAAATTGTTTTTGATATTGACCAATGTTTAATTCTTATTAATACATATTTTTATACTATTTTAAATTGTTATCCTTTTGTTTTAATTGTTGTGAGCTACCTTGTGTTCCCTTTGGGGAGAAAGGTGGTATATAAAATCAAGCAACCAACCAACCAATCAGGATGTTGAACTTGATGGACTTTTTGTTCAATCAAGCGAGTCTTTTCTTATGTTCTAATGTTCTTTAGCATGTAAGAATTAAATAGCAATTTTGCTGCTAGAACTGCGTAGGTGCAGCATTTTGTGTGCAGAGTCATCACCCAAGTGTTTCCATCAGTAATTTGTGTATTGTTAGGATAATTAGTGATTATCAGATTGGGACTCTGAAAATGAGTCTTTCAATGTTCTAAATGTAATCACAATAGGGAGGTTCAAATGAAAGAAATTAAACAAGTGTTACTAAGCATCTCTGTGATGTACACCCAGTTTTTCACAAAGATTAAAATGGCAACATTTAAACCCCTGTATGCCCTGTTTCAGAATGGAACAGGAAAATAAATCCACCAATCACATTTGATGCTTATTTTCTACTTACCATAACTATAGTAAGCATCATGTTCACCTTAAATATCAGTGCTGGTGAATATTTGGCACTCCAGATGTTTTGGACCACAACTCTCACAGTCCTTTGTCATCGGCAATCTACGCTCAGAATTCTGGGAGTTGTGGTCCAAAACATCTGGAGTGCCGAAGGATTGCCACCTTGCATCCATATATACAAAGGCAGTGGTTTCCAGACGTTCCTTGGGTTTCCAGACGTTCCTGGACTAAAATTCCCACAAATCTTGATCAGCACAGCTAGTGTTAAAGGCTTCTGGGAGTTTATGTCCCAAACATTTGGGGACCCAAGATTTGGATATGCTGTTGTAAGGCAATGAACTGCTTGGATATGTGTTTCATCACATACCTTGATCCCCAGCCCCAATTAACCTTTGAAAGTGTTTGGACTTGAGTAGGCAAAATGTGATCCAAGACTTTTGGTGGAACACTCAAATAATTTTTAAATGATGACCACATTCACCTCTTGTCATCATCAAAAAATCCACAGCAATGGAAAACACTTTAAACAATAAAAACCAGAATTTCTAACACCTATTTGAGAGATTAAAGGCCATCATTGTACCTTAATCATCTTAAGCCACTGGCCCTAAACACCATATTTCCCCTTCCTGACTAAGACGAACCAACTAAAAATGAAAACCATTCTCCTTCCCAATATCATTTGTCAATTTTCTGTTGCTTTGACCCATCTTTACTTTGATGCACTGACTTTCCAAGTAGCTTCAACTAGATGTGAAGTGGTGTCTGTCTTGTTGCAAACTAACCGCAGCTGTAGCAACATGCTGGACACAATTCTTCCTTGAAATGTGCTCCCTTACACAAAAAAGAACTACAAGACAAGACTTATATGGAAAGGTTACACAGAATGTCACTTTGTTCCCTGTAAGATGTAGCTGGAGGCAGAAAGAAAACTCCAGCTACTCAAACCTGTTAATTCCTTGGGCAATTAAATGATTTCATTGAAAATGGCCAGATCCAGCCAACTCACTTTCTGGGTCATATAGTAAGGGTCAAAGTCCTCCAGTGGTACAGCAACCAGGCCTTTTGGGATATCCCCATAGATGAAAGGCAAATTCTTCCCTGCCTCCAGGTCACTGTTTGGTTTTGGCTTGTTATCTTCGTCGTCATCCCTGTGACTGCTGTCTTGTTTCTGACGTTGTTTCTTCTTCTTGTCTTCTGCGATGCGTTTCTCAATGTTAGCCAAAGATTCCGGAGTGAAAGGTCTAAAACTATCAGGGCCTGGTGGTGCAAGCAGCCGCCCTGCCATCTTTTCATCCTGCAGAAACTTCTTTAGTTATGTTGTGCCCAGGATAGGTCAGCTCTGTATGAGAAAGAACATAACAGAAAATGCAAGTCATTCGTAGGTATCACACGGTGGCTAGGTGAATGCTTGAGGAAGGACAGAGCAAGAAGCGTGGGTTAGGTACATCTCTTCTAAGATATCACCAGTTGTGCGCTGGTTTCTGCCACGCACCACTTCCACCTCATTTTATTTATTGTCTCATTTATCGGCCATCTTTCTCCAAAAGGAGTGGACACAAGGACGTAAGAAAGAAAACCATAAAAACACAATAAATTATATAATAAAATGTTAGAACTGTAATAACAATTAAAATAGATTGAATGATTAAAAGCTTTTACAACTTTTGTGACCTTTAAAATTTAACAATTTAATTTAACCATTTTTTTTTTTAAAAATCCACTCTACTGCCTGAAGAGGTGGGTCTTCAACAGAAGAAGACCATTCCACCACTGAAGTCAACTCGACAGGCCTCTGAACATTATTTGATTTCTTTACCCACTTGCAGTCTAAAACCTGTTCTGCCTAATCTTCATTACTCACACTTGGCTGTACTCTCCCTCATTGGACTCTTACGCAGCTTTCACCTATTGCCTTGGCTTCACGCAGTGTTTCTCTCAAGAGGTAATGATTCCCATAAAAGGATTATCAACATAGGTCTTGTTAATCTAACTTTGGGTGCCTTCTCTGAGACTTTGGAATAATAATGTAAATTTTTTTGAGTTTTTCACTTCAGTTATTGAAATGGCCAAGCTCATCAGTCCATGATCAATGGACTTGTGGGGAATTATAACTAAGACAGGTGATCTCATTGTTTTAATATCTCAAAGTACCTAGTACTGTCCTGACAGCTCTCTCTCTCTCTCTTTTGATGGTAGTAAACTAGGTGACCAATATTTCCACCACTTCTTTCTCTCCTTTTATTCTGTCTTTCCCTTTGGGGGGCAGTTTCATCTCAAAGGATGCCTAGTATTTGCTGATCTCTTAAAAATAATAAATACCTGGTAAAATAAACATGGTATATTTTGCAACATCTGAGGAATGATGTTTCAGAATTGTATTGTAGAGAGACCTGGGGCTCCTCAGAAGCTTCTCAAGGTATCATGACAAGAAGATGGATAACCATGGGAGTCACCCAGAGGCTCATGTGGCCTGGCAAGAGCTTGTCCCAGGATTCTCTCAATGTACAGGAGCTCCGTGACTGAGGCTTGGGAGTATCTGAGGAGATGAGTCAATGTGGGCAAACTTCCCTGAAGGCACAGAACCCGAAAGCCACCGTGTTGCCATAAGCCATTGGTCTTTACAAGAACTCAGCTGTTCTGCAGAAGTGTTGAATCTTTTGCTTGGCATGCAAAAGCTGATTAGCAAGAAAATGTAAGTTTAGAACAAGAGATCAATAGAGAAAATTAGCATCTGAGCATGAATGTAGTGTGGCAGTCAATGGCACTAATCTTAGTTCTAAACACATATTCACATAGGGATCAAGTTGTTGGTTTAGATAAAACATGCTCTGAGAGATGCATATATACATACGTATACATGCATATGTTGTGCAGAAATCTACACACAGGCTATTGGCTTCTATTTGCTTAGAAACCAAACATGTGCCCCATGCCACATCAGAAATGTCTGACCACTTTCTTTTAGAAGCATATTTTAACACAGCACCACCAAGGAGCTGTTATAAAAAATGAACGTTAAAAGATCTACCGCATACATACACCCTGCAATGGACATCTCTGTGCTCAAGCTTTTTGTGGTCTTCTTAGGTGTCTTTAACTTCTCAGAGGCCAACTCCAAATGTACTTAAGCTAGTACCCTCCATGTGAGTCCTGAACTGGTGGGTACGATGGAGGTAGACACTGTGGTGCCCATATCCATCATACTGTATATTGTCAAGTTGATTCCAACTTATGGTGACCCACCCTGACTTTTTAGGCACAAAGCACTCAAAGCGGTTTACTAGTCTTTTCTTCTGAGGACACTCTGGGACTGTGCAGCTTGCCAAGCACTACATAGTATGGCTTTTTTTTTTTTAAGCAGGAGGCAGAGTGGAGGATCGAACCCTTGATCCCTGCCTCCCCCAGCCAAATACCAAATTCACAGAGCTATCCATCCATCCATTACCCATGAAGATGTCAGAGGGTGGACAGCATGTGGAGCTCTGGAAGGCGCTATACTCAAGCTCCCATTAAAGTCTGCAAACATAGCCAACAGACAGGAATGAGGGCAGCTGTAGTCCGACTACCCATAGGAATGGCATTTCTACAAATATTAGCTTATTTAGCACTTCTCTTCTGTGCTTCCCTTGTCATTGACCACCTGCCTAAAGCAAGAAATGACCTTCTTGGTTTTTTGTTTCTTATTCATCGCCTGTCCCACACACATCTCTGGAAGACTGAAAGCCTGCAACACAGGATCAAACCCCATAGTTCCCTTTTATTACACATGCTACAGAAGACTGGAAGAACTGGGGGCTCAGAAATATTATGTAGGTACTCAGGGACTATGGAGCCCTGGGAAGGGTATCTTGATGACTCTTGAATCTCCATCTGTAAAAGATTTTATGAATTGAGTTCGATGATCTTGGGGCATTTATTTTTCTCTGAAAACAACACATTCCGGACTCAGTTCAACTCTAGACAGCGAGTGGGCAAGATTGCTTCTGCCTTTCAAGTTCATAAAATTATATAAAAAACAAAACAAAAACAAAACAAAAAACAAAAACAAGGATTTACAGAAAAGCAAACGAATTTCAATACTGAGCATCCACAGCACATGAGGGATAATGGGAACATAGCAACCACTTGCCATCCTAATCCGAATGGCCAGCTGAAATCTCCAGGACGACACACTAAACAGTTAAGAATTGTCTCCCTGATGCTATGAGCAGGTCTGCCAATTCCGAACCAACCTTTGGTCCTCTGCCTTAACAGCACAGAAGGTTGCTCTTGCAGATAAGCAGCAAAAAAGTTCCACCTGCTGATTTTGCAGATCCAGCTGCTGCTTGAGGTACAAAAACAGTTCAGACTCCCCAACCCACCAACCCAATCAGCTGGCAACCCTCCCCAATTGGTTCCTGCATCGCAAGGCCAACCCTGGTTTCCTTCCATCAGACGGAAGGTAAGGCAGTTCTGCCGCACCCCCCACCCCTAGACGGCGAATTTTGAATCCAAGCAAGAAAATAAGACAGTGTAGCTATTTTAAAAGGTTAACACCAATTAATATGCAAAGTGGGACAGCCATAAAGGAAAACACGCTCTCTTGCTTTTTTGTGTGTGTGTTGAGAATTTTTTTTAAAAAAATGCATTTGGCAGGGACTGCACAGCATCCCTTAAAAAAGGGGGGGGGTGTATAACAATCAGGTAAGCTCTTGCACCAAATAACATTGGGTCAAGGAGTGGAGAAACCACCACAGCACAGTTTGTCGGCATATGATCTTCTTTTGTGGAATGCACACACACACACACACACAGAGAGAGAGAGAGAGAGAGAACTGCCATCCTTTCTTGGCAGTTTGACACCTTCTCTGAAGAAACAGGAAAGAAAATCCTTCAGTCTGAGGCTTTCACACCGAAGGGAGAGGAGTGGAATTCTAGAAACAGTGCCCTGATGCAACGGCACTGCAGCACTGCAGACTGAAACACAACAGAGCGGACGGGCTTTGGCACTTAAGGGAGTAGTCTAGCTGCTGGACAGGCGGCAGGCTTGAGGTACAGAAATCATGACATTACTGCACAGCAGAAAAAGACTTTGTGCAAGATAAAACCCGAGGCTACCACTGAGCAAAGGAAAGGTGGCTTTGATAGCCACACATATATCTCAGAAACACACACATTCTCACGCACAGACCTTCCAGTACAAAACAACTGCATAGTAAGGACTTTGTATGAGGAATGATGACTCAACACATTACTTCAAGCCATTGATCCCTTCTGGGGCCAAATCATTATACCATCTACTCCGGAATGAAGTCAGTCATGACTATGAAGAATATAGCCAGCTTGTGTTCCTTCTCTCCCTTGGCTCTGCCACCACTGAAGCTGAACAAAACCTTAACAAGAGTTTACTTGGCTATCCAGTTCTGTGATCAGAGAGGGCTGTGTGAAACTCCCACTTTGACCATGGCACCCAGATGGCTAGCTGGAGCCGTTTACCACCTCTTAGCTTTTAAATCTGCCTCACAGGACTGTTGTACAGATTTAATTGGTGGTGATGCCACTCAGAGCTATTTGGGAAAGGAGCCCTGTAGCGCAGTGGTTAAATGCCTGTCCTGCAGCTAAAATTGTGCTCACAACTTGGGGTTCAATCCCAGACTCATGGTTGACTCAGCCTTCTATCCTTCCGAGGTCAGTAAAATGAATACCCAGCTTGTGGGGGGGGGGCAATGTGTAGCCTGCATACTGTAATTAAACTGTAATCCACCCATAGACTACTTGAAGTAGTATGGGGCGGTATATAAACAGAACACATCTTGGTTTTGAGAGGAAATTTTGCATCTTGGGATATCAGTAGGTAGCCCTATAGGTTGATATGCATGGCCAGACAGATTGTGAGTTAGGGTTCAGCTAAAGCTTCTGATTAACCAGAGAGGACGTTTCTGCTTGGTAAGGCTGCAAAGGCACGTTGGTGTTGGTTCTGGAGTATTAAATAACAATAACCAACATATCACATGGCCCTTCATATAACAAGTTGTCAGCATTCTTTGTTAAATTGTATGTTTCCTTCCACTTCCTTTGGAATCTATCACAAGCACCTCTATTGAGCTTTCTGGTAACATACACAAGTGTTTAAATTTGACAAATTAATGGATTAATAAATTAAGTGGCAGATGATTAATCAGACAATAATTCCTCAACACATTGCTATCAATCAGTGCTTTAAATTTGTTTCAGTGTTTTCCCCACATTTCAAATTCGTTAGAATCCTGTAGCCCAAAAGAGGAGCAGAAGGGAAATTGCACGAATGTCCCTCCTGCTTCAGTAAGGCTCCCCCTGATTTGACCCACTGAGCGATTGATCTGGCAATCAGTGCAAGAATGGGCAAGTCACAAAAGTGGGAGGGGGGACCTATGTAATTTCCTTCCCATCTCATACTGGGATAACAGAATCTTCTGCATTGTTTTTCGTGCTTTTGAATATGACTGTTCTACTGTTAGCTGACTTGCTATTTTCTAAATGAGTGGTGGGATATAAACATTGACAAGAACAATCATTATTCTTGTTGTTGTGATTTGGTGGCTAGTGCTACCCATGAGTCAGTGTCATAGCTGCATTTACAGGATCCTTGTGGTATCCATGTTGAAATTGCACCTCCCACTTTCTATTGCAAGTGTGGGCAATCTGTAACCCACAGCTTTCACTAGACCTAGTCAGCATAGCCAACAGTAAGGAATGATTTGAGCTGGAGAGACACAATTTGCTTCCCTCTTAAAAAGTAACCAGAGATGGCAGTAGTCCAGCGCAGTGGGGAAAGTCATGGCAATTTGACTAGGCCACATTAGCTGGACTGCAATCTGAGCAGGTATGTTCTATTGGACCTCTTACCACCTGAGATCTTCAGGGCATCCCGGAAAATGGAGAGGACTAATCTGTCTTTACTGAGAAAGAGATGATGCAAGATTTTTTATTAAATACAAAGGGACTGCGGTCTTTAGCCATACAATGCAGCATCTATCCTATCCCTCCCCACCTTTAAAGCTTGTGCTGCAATACATTTACATTAACCAAGGTTTTTCTGTGATCATGGAGGCCCGAAGCCTTGTACTAATGAGAGATACGATGTCCATATTTTAATGTGGGCTTTCCTGAACAATTCCACCATCCAGGAAAGCTCACAATTAAAAGATAGCAGTTAGTCTTTAAGGTGCTGCAACATTTTGTCTTCTTTATCTTTTGTTTTTCATTTGGTTGTGCCTGGTACCATGGCATAGACTAGCACAGTTACCTCTTCTAAAACTACTAGGATGTCCATGTATCTTAACATAATAATAGAAGAATTATATTAAGATAGAAGAGGAACTACAGGGTCACTGTAGCTGAGGTGCCATGTTGTGGCATGCACAGCCTAAGGAACCAAGAAAAGCAACAATTAATTTCAGACACTAAAATTCACAGCTCTTTGAGAGGGAACATTCAGTTCCCTGTCTGTGTTTCCAGCAACAGCTTTTGATGGAGGAAAGCAAACACTGAAGCAATACAACTAAAATAAAGCCCCCTTTTGTGTCAGCTCTAGCCAGGTGCTGTACAGTCATCATTCCTGCCCATACCGTCCATGTGACTACATGATATGCAGCATCAAATAATTCACTTCCATTCTCAGGTTTAGGGAAATGAGAAGAGTTTGGAACTGCTTCTGTGTTGGTGAAAAGGCCAGTAGAATCCAAAAAGGGGACGCATTGTTATACTTGTTTTCAAGCACCAATCCACCACATCCTCTATATATTTTCCTGAATACTGAAAACTCCTGCATGGCTTAAAAGGAAAAAGTTAATAAATGTACTATTTTATGAAAGAAAAGCAAATTCAGTGGCTACAGTCCTACTGGCGTTCATGCGAAGTTTGTGTAACTTGCTGAGACCACTTGAAACAAACTGATGAGGTTCCTGGGCTCATCTTGGTTGTGTTGTTGGATGCATGTGACTGAGGCAACTAGTCTCTTCGTCACAATTAGCCAAGTCAATTGAGTGAATACCAAGAGATTTTTGGCTTAGCGTGCTTTACATAATCTTTTTTTCTTCATTTAGAAACAATAAAATATTTAACAGCCAGACCACTCAGTTTCTGTTTGTGGACTGGGGAAAGGTGCCATTATGTCAGTTGCCTCAGGCAGCAATATGCTTTGGAATGGTGCTCTTTATGAAGAAAAGTTTTTCTCTCTCTACTGAATGAAGGCAGTAGATGTTTTTGTAGGTGAAATTTAAACAGCCCTTTCTTACTATAAATGAAAATGCCAAAAAGTCTCTTATCATCTCTGTCCTCCAACTTGTCTAGGAGAAAAGCAGTGTTGACTGAATCAAACATTCTTGATGCAGCTTATTCCTAATTCTAATTCAGGTGTGTCATGTCTCATACCCAGGTTTCAGCAGTGAAACTACACAACAGTAGAAAAAGACAGCTGAAGTCTTGGTGGGTCCACTCTGTGGGGAAGGAGGACTTAAAAGGTCCTTGTGTGTGTGTGTGTTGCGTCGTTACAGTCGTGACCGACCCTTCGTGACTTGTGATACAAATTAGTTACTAATCATGCCAGTTTATGAATCTTAGAGATCCAGAAATCCTCACTCTACTCTATAGTTACTTTGAGTGATAAAAACCGGATGTGTGGCAATTATTAAATATTTGAGATGTTCCAAAGAAAATGCAAAAGTGAAGGTGTAAAGAAGACATTTGAGAACAAGAACCAATAATGATTCAACTTGTTGGGCACCAAAGATTAGAAACATGATTGCTTTGCATGATATACTCTAGATGCCCCTGCTGGTTTGGCTATTGGCCAAACTGACTGCAGTATTCTGTGACTTGTAGACCTCCTCATACTTACCATCACTGATGTATACAGTACCTATATTATCTGCTCCATCAGTGAAGTGGTATAATTCTTAGCCATCTCACACGTGGGAACTGAGATTTTCTGTCATCCTTTAACTGAGGGAAGATGCCTCAGATCTTATAAATGGAACCCACAGAAGGAACACCTACACATACATAAATAGCAACTTCCCACTAATGCTATCTCCTTACCTAGAATATGCATCTTAGACAGGAGGATGCAAAAGGGGAGTCTTATTATTTCAAGGCCAGGACTCCCTCTTAAAAATCAGCTGTCCCCAGATCTACCTAAGACGTTTTGCTGCCTGAAGTGGATAAGATGGTATTCCTTCACTTTTTCCCGAGGAGAAGTTGGCTGGACTGGAAGCTCAATCTTATTTGAACATTTGGAATGAGATGGCATCCCTGTACCCTTGGGGAAGCAAAACAGCTTAAGTAGATCCAGAAGTTGTGTAAGCTACACAACTCTGTTCTCCAAGAACCAGGAAATCCAGGAAGAACAGCTTCTATCTTTCACCTGCTGTATCAGACAGTGCCTCACTCTGCCCAATGATGGGACCAGTCTTGCCGCCTTTGGAGCCCAGAGATGGGAATGGTGCATATTACAGTGCTAATGGGAAACTACAATTTGTTTATGGTTCCATGGTGATTCTTTCCCACAAATGGGTCATCTTATGAGTGGACTTGACCATTTTCTGCATTCTCTACCTACAGTGCCTGAATGCTAAGATTACAGGTATCTTAGAACAGTTGCACTCTTGATTTTTTTTACACCAGCAGTGCTATTGACCCCCTTACTAATGACATTGCATTAGTACACTCTAATCTCAATTGAGTATGACCACTTGAGAAGTTACGGATATCAGGCAAATCAAAGTAAGCCCAAAGCAAGTGTATTAGCAGCTTGTCCTAATCAAGTCAAGACACCAACTTGCCGCCAAACAAACAAACGGCTCTAAAATGGGAAGTGAAGGCTTTCTGTGACTTTCATTGGAACTGTTTTGGTGGCCATGTCTACTTTTCATGCCCACGTTACGTGGCAAACGTATTAACACATGGGCGGAAATACCTACAGATCAGTGAAACACAGCTCTTATTAGTCCCAGCCAACATGTTCTGGAATGATGGGAGTTTTAGTCACTGCCGAGTCTTCCTGATATTGGTGAGGTGTTTTAGCTTTCTCTGTCCCAATGGTTAAGCTGTGTAGGTCCCCCCCCCCCGAGCACCTGGATACTACGCTGTTCATGGAGGAAGCAAGTGAGTAGGGGACCAGAGGAAGGAGGCTGCAGATGAAGAGACTGCACAAATCTCTCAAAATACATAGTATTTTAAAAATAAAAAAATAATAGTCCTTTTATATATTCTGATGGTAAAAAAGGCAAAATGAGGAAATTATGAGGATGCATTCTCAGACAGAAAGTTAGAGATTTCTCTATTTCCCCACCCTCTTTTCTCTTTTATGGAATTTTACAGGTAGTTCAAACCATATTATCTTCCATTTGGATGGTTATACAATTGGCTACAGAATTGTACACAGAGGGTGATGATTAATAGCTGCTTCTCTAAGTGGGAGGAACTGAAAAGTGCAGTACCCAAGAGTCAGTTCTGGGTCTGGTGCGCCTCAACATTTTTATTGGACAAGGGATAATGTTCAGGGAATGCTTGTCAGATTTGTATATGATGCAAAATTGGGTGGAACAGCTAATACCCTGAAAGACAGAAACAAAATTCAAAATAATCTTGATAGGCTGGAACACTGGGCTGAAACCAACAGAATGAAATTTAATGGGGATAAATGTAAAGTACTGCACTTAGAAAGAAGAAACCTAATGCACAGTTACAAGAGGGGGGGCACCTGGCTCAGCAATACCTGTAGTTACAAGTGAGAAGCATCTTGGAACTGTTGTAGATCATAAGCTGAATATGAATCAACATTGTGATGTGGCCACAAAAAAGACACAGGCTATTTTAGGCTGCATACAGAAGTACAGTTTCCAGATCCGGCGACGTGCTCGTCCCCCTCTCTTTGGCACTGGTTAGGCCTCACCCTGAGTATTGTGTCCAGTTCTAGACACTGCACTTCAAGAAAGATGCTGACAAATTGGAACAAGTTCAGAGAAAGGCAACAACGCTGATCAGGGGGCTGGAAACCAAGCCCTATGAGGAAAGACTGAAATAACTTGGCATGTTTAGCCTAGAGAAAAGAAGATTGAGGGGCAATGTGCTAGCCTTTTTCAAATATTTGAAGGCTTGTCATACAGAGGAGGGGCAGAATTTGTTCTTGACCATCCTAGAGTGCAGGGTGCACAACAACGGGCTCATGGTATGAGAACCCAGCTTTCAGGTGAATACTGTTATCAGGAAAAACTTCCTAATTGTTAGAGGAGTACAGCAATGGAACCAATGACCTCAAGAGGTGGTGAGTGCTCCAACACTGGAGGCATTCCAGAGAAATTTGGACAACCACCTGCCAGATATCCCTTGATTACCCCTACCAACTTCACTGTTCTATGATCCTATGATTTGTGGCCATTCTATGTCATTTTCCCCCACTGCTTGTTTTGTCTCTTCTTTTTACACACACACACACATACACTGTGGTCTGCAAATTAGTCAAGAAGGAAAAGATGGAATAGCTCCACTATTGTTCCTGCCTGGAACTGTCCATCTGGAAGTGTTCTTAAATAAAAGGGAACCCAACCTTTCCTTCTCTTATGAAAATGTAATGATTGAAAGAAGGACATATGCTGACAACTCATAAATATTTTAGGATGCCAGAAAGGAAAAAGAACAAGCTGTTTACCTTTTCCATGGGGGAAAGAATACAATAGATTTTGACAAAAAGTTTTTTTAAAGGAACATAAAGATGAGCCAATGGAGCAATCCAGATAGGGGGCAGGTGCAACAAAGGGGCAAGATGAATGCTATCCTCCCACCAATACAGATGTAGCACAAGTTGCATAAAGCCTTTTGGGGTGGAAGGTAGAGTATCAATAAGAAAAATGAAACGAAATAAAGTAAAATAAAATACATCCCAGAGCTCCTTGCCATGTTGTGTACTGCAGCAAATCCCGCCGGTTAACTCCTAAATACACAATGATTGGAAACCATGGTTGTGAGGTCATTAGATTAAGCACTTGCTCATTCCTCCCCAATACAAAACACAGGTTACAGAGCTCAGAGAAGTTCTTTTGTTGGGCTGTAATGCCCTTCCCCGCAAGGTCACTGGGGGATTCTATCAGTTGCAGTCGAATAGGCCAGACACCCATGCTCTGGCTCTTGACTCCTGACTCTTGATTGTCTGTACACTCATAGCGTACCCGAACCACTGCCTGGAAATAGCAATGCCAATGAGGTGACTTCCCGTGGTTTCTTCTTAAGAAGCCGAAGACTCTTCCCGTCTCTGACTCCAGCCCCAATAAACACTTCTGAAACACCTCTGCCTATTATACCATACCACTCAAAATGTACTTTAAAGAGCTCTTCTCTTTTAAGTACACGGGGGATGGGGATCAAAGCCTTCCAAACGTCTGGATTATGAATCCCCTGCACGCAGCTAGTCTTTGATAGCACATTCAAGATAATAAGCAACTGTAACTCAAACTGAGAATGGCATTAGATTCCACCCACCTCTGAACTGTGACCCCTGAAAATCTAGGTCCAATGGGCTAGGCTCTCCATGTTCATTCGTTTATTTTATCCCTGCCACATTACTAAGCAACAGAATCCAACCCCATTGTACAGCTGCACCCACTGTTGATCAGTACCTTCCTTCTCTTTTCTGCTCTGATGCATTTTGGTTCCGCACATATCTGTGCAAATTATGAGTATCTGTAACAACTTTTCCAGTTTTGTGTAACAACTTTTCCAGTTTTGCCTGATACTGCCTTTTTTCTGCTACTCAGGGTTTCAAATGGTATGGGGGTGGGGCTGTCAATGATATACAAGGATAGATAGTAGAAAGATATGTATAAATGTTTTTTCTACAATTTGAGGATTGATTATTTATTTATTTATTTATTTATTTATTTATTTATTTATTTATTTATTTATTTAT